>PTEX01000032.1:685136-990692 GCA_003342815.1 Eudromia elegans
TGGAGGCGTAGCGGCCCGCGGGCGGCAGGTAAGCGCCGCGCCCCGCCTCTCCCTGCGCCCGCGCCGCGGAGCGGGACCAGGACCAGGCACCGCGTCCCCCCTCCTTCCTTTTCCTCCCGCTTTTCTCCCTCAAGCGGTAGTCCCGGTCAGTACCGGGAGACTCCCATGAAGTGCCCGCTCCTGCGCGGCGCTGCCGGCGGTTTTAAAAGCCCGGGACCCGCTCTGGGGAGGCTGCGGTTCCGTGGAGCCTGTTGGAAATGCCCGGCTTCTTTCTTTTTTCTTATTTTTCTCTTGTTTTTTTGAGACCTCGCCACCCAGTTTATCTCCAGTGGCATCCGGCAAATCGGGCTGCTCGGAAATCGCCATCCGTCGCTGGGAGTTTTGGGGCCGAAACTCTTCTGCGGGCTCGTTTGGGTCTTACTGAACCTGTTCGGGCGCCTGAAGTCCCCCCTCCGGCCCGGGGCTAGGGGGCTGTTTTAAAGAGCTGTCGCTCGGCCGATGTCTCCGGTAAGATGCAAAGAGGCTGAAGTTTCTTCTTGCAAACGCTGGCAACGGGGGCTTTTCAAAGTTACTGTAAGATCTCTGTGCTCGGGGCAGCCTCCTGTGCCCCTGTTAGATTCATCCTTAAATTGGTAATGCATGAAAAAAACGGAGATAGATACGGGGGGGAAAGTGCGTCCTAGCGGGAACCGGCGTTTTCTCCGTGCTGCTTCGGGGTGTTTATACTCCTTTTTCCCCTAGTTGTTTTACAAAGTGTGTGTTCAGCCTGCCGGGGCACGAGCGTCAGCGCGTGGGGCTTTGCGGAGAGGCGCTCGGAGCGGAGCCCGGCAGGGAGGGAATGAGGGAGCCCCGCGCGGACGGGCCCTGCCGGGGCGCGGGCCTCGCGTTCCCCCTGCAGCAGCTCGGAGGGGAACTTGGTCTCTCGCTGAGGCTGCTGAGGGCTCGGGCGAGGCGAGCGCGTCCTGCGGCGCGGAGCCGGGAAGGGCCGCGGGCCGAGGAGCCGGCCCGGGGCTGCCGAGCGGGTGCTGCCGCCGAGGAGCCTTCCCGATGCCAGCCCCGAGGCGGGAGGCAGAGCCGGGAACGCGGCGCTCCCGCGGCGAGGCGAGCCCGCGGTTTGCACGCAGGACCGCGGGTGAGAGGGGATGGAGGGAGAGGCTGCGGGTTTCGGTCCCGTGCTCCGAAAGGCGTCCGAGCGCAGCGTGTGCACAGGGAATGCGAGGAGCGAAGACCTCAGTTGGTTCCCCGAGGCACAGACAGCGCTCCTGGGTGCTTGGGGAGCCCCTGGCTCCAGGGGGTTGCAGTCAGTGGTGTCTGGGATGGTTTTCCAAGGAACGATGAGGGTTTGTGCCCCTCCAAACTTGCTGCTTTGTGTGCAAGGGAACTCGTGCAGTGGGACCACCGGGACATGCTCCGGTCTCCCCACATAGCAGCTCCAACCTCACCTACCCCAGCTGCAAGGGAGCAAAGAGGGACCAAGGTCAGTGCAAGTGGAGTCTTTCTAGCTGGTCACTGCGAGCTGGGGAAAATGCCTTTAATCTGAGAGCACGAGCTGCAGGTGTGCGTGCACCCCCACGCACCTGCAGCCCTTTCTGGCCTGTTCTAGATGCTGAAAGGGGGATCAGCTGGGAAAGCACAGAGTTGTTAACTGGCAGGTAACAAGGCTTCCTTGTGCTCGTCCCCTCTGCTTGGGCTGGGACTTGCACAGCAGAGAGAAGTTGTCTTTTGCTCCTTGTTTTTGGTGAGCCTCAGGAGTTTTCTGCAGACTTCCTTCCCTTTTTACCAAGCTACTAAGAGGCTTGCTGTGAAAAGCAGGTTGTTTGGTGATTGGTGCTTTAGCAGTGAAACAGCAAAAAAAACAAGTGTGTTTGCACAAGGGTAAGAGAGAAGAGCCCGGCGTGCCAGGTCAGCGCCTGTGCCCGGCTTGGCGGGTTGGGGGATGCTGCCCGGGCGCTGGAGCCCCTCGTGGATGCAGCGCCAGGCAGCTGTGCGAGGGCTGCTCCGTCTCTCGTGGAGCAGGAGCAGTGGGAAGGCTTCTAACCCCCGGGGCTGCCACTCCCTGGATGCACTTTGAAGCACAGCGGCAGTGGAAGCTGTTGGGAAGCGGTGCGTGTTGTCGGGGTCTTGCTGTCCTCGAGGCGGAACAGCCCGAGAAGAGGGTCAGGAGGTACTCGGAGGCAGACGGAGAGCAAGTGAGCTGAGTCGAGGGGCTGTTTGTGCAGCGACATCCCTCGTGTATCCGAGGGGGGAGAGGGAGTAAGAGGAGACGTGGTGGGTGGTAGAGACTGCAGGTCCAGACCTGCAGGAGGTTTGACTGTTTGCACGGATGGAATGATTTGTTCCCTGTCTATGCAAAGCTGTGTCTTGGGGGTTGAAGTGTGCAGGTTTGAATTCTGCAAGGAAAGCTATGGGGGATGGTGCTTTCTGCATGGTATTGGAAAGAGGGGCTCTTGTGTGGTCAGCTTTTCGTACGTCCTGCATTGAGATGCCCCTGTGGACCTGGAGGAGGACGAGAAGTCGCAAGGAGCGACTCCGCGGAGCAGCCAGGGCTCTGCTCTGGCCTCGGTGTCTGAGGATTTGTACTCCCTACAAGCAGCACAAATAAAGCATTTATAATGTAGAGGCTTTTCCTGCTCCTGAATACATGTGGTCTCTGAGTAATCTCTCCTTTCAAACTGAGGCTGAAGTTGAAAATATCAGGGGATGTTAAATCAGGAACAACTATTAAACCGCCTGTAAGAGCTGTATGGGCACGCGTGTATGCGGCCGCTTCTGAGCCTTCCTCAATCAATGTGAATTTGAGCTATTTATCAGGGCTTCTTTAGTGCTGGAAGGGGAAGTAAACGTTTAAACTCGCACAATACAAGGAGGTGCTTTAAGAGACCATTTGCCTTTCAGGATGCCCAACTAAAAATAAATCTTCCTTTAAAGTGCCTTGAAAGGGTACAGAGGGAAAAGATCTTGTCCTTGCTGAAAATGATGAAAATTTTGCTGCCAGCTTTGGTCAAAGTTTCTTTCAGTATCTTTCTAAGCACCTAAAGGAGTAGGGATTGATAGAGGGAAGGGAATGGTGAGAGGGCTGGAAGTTGTGCTGTGTTCAGTGATATGGGAGGCTGCATCCTAGACCCTTGTGTAGGGCTATTCTGCTGATCCTCTCCTTTCCATCCTCCTCGCACCCCAAAAGCACCTCCGCAGGAGCCTTCCCTCCATCCCTTTCCCATTGCTTCATGTAACAACAAAATTAACAGGGATGCCTATTGAGAGAGCAAATCCAGGGTGTGTAAATTATGTATGTTAGCTTGATGTTTGGCCCAGTTCAGTACAAAACTACTTTGCGTACGAGATTTCCACAAAATACCCAAAAGTGACATTGTTCTATAGGCAGTTTCTCATGATTCTGGAGCTTTGTTACTTGCTTAGCTAACTTCTTGCTTCCACCTGGCAAAATATGAACAGGATAAAGCTAGGCTCTGGCTATGGAAGAAAAAACACCCTTGGTGAGAACATTTTTATTCTTCTGATGTGCTCTGAGACAAAAGACAACTCTCCTTTTGCTAATGGCTGGGCAAAGCGCTCTAGAGTGGTTTTCTTCTCTGGAATTAGCAAAAGTGTGTTTTCTAAGAAGCATAACAGCTGGTATGTCATCTTTTTCTGCTAATTCTGTCTACTTTGAGCATTATATATTAGTTAGAGAACCATGTGGCCATGAATGAGATCAAGGAATAAAATTTAAAGCACATTACAAGCAGAGTAGTGTCCTCCTGGTGCTTCTTTCATTGACGTGTGGGAGGGAATGTGGGCAAGGCTTGCTGCGAATGGTGCAAGTGTTGTTATGGGGTTAATGTCATCGAGGTGGGAACTTGTGTGTGAGCAGCAATAAACTCGGCGCAGGGTGACACTGGTGCAACTAGAGCTCGTCTTTGAGTGGTCCCATGGACGATACTGGTTGGAGAGGCTGTAAAAGCAGCTTCCCTGTTCAAGCAGGAACGTTTGGGCGTGCAGATGGCAGCTCAGTCTAAAACCTGGTTCTCTAGTGTGCTGAGCGCCGCTCGCACAAACCTTGCGAAATGCAAAGGGAGAGGCTGGGAGAAGTGGTGTTGGGAAGGGGAGGAGGATGACATTGCTCAGGTTTGGGACCTCTGTGTGAACTCTCTCTCTGTCGAGTTTTGAAATGGGGGTGGGTGAGAATGGACTTTTCTTACCTCTTCAGTCTGAAAGGTCGTCTGGTTTTGTGTTCGAAACTTTGTATAGAAGACTTGGGATCATATGTGAGATGATCCAAAGCACCTGGCAGGATGAGGCTGCTGAAACCAGGCTCCGGAGTCATTTTCCTCGAGCAGAGCTTCCCCACAGCCCAGAGCAAGTGGTCAGCATAGCCTGGGTCTGGAGACGGTTTCCTCCGAGTTTCCCTATGTCTGTGTGAGGTCTCCTTCCCAAGGACATTGCCCTGTGGGTTTGCCAGCACTGGAAACATGCAGTGGACTGTGGCTCCCCTTCCTCTCCATGAGGTTGTGGTGTTTTTTCTGTAGCTTTCTCCTCTTTGGAACAGTCTTCCTGAAACGGCATCAGCGTTAGGAGTTACTCTGATATAAGTTGATTCCCAGAATCACCCCTCTTTTCCCAGTGCTAAGGTATTACCTGGGCTTTTCAAGCGTAGACCATCCTCAAGCCTTCCCCTCTCCTGCATTTGGCTTTTCCATAATCTTCTGAGCGCCTGTGTGAAGTGGTAAGAAGCTAAACCCTGCTCTGCAGACCTAAAATCTATGGTTCTGACAGTCTTTGTGCTGCCTACAGTACTTGGCATTGCCTGAGGTACCGTATTGATTAAAGCACAATTTGCAGAAGTAAATATATGTATCATATTAATAGCTCCTACTCTAGGGGAAAAAAAGACTGTAAATTAATAGATACATTATGTTGACCTCATAACCGCAAGGGCTTGAAGTGGAGCTGTAATCCTCCTCCCACGACATGTACTTTGCTAGAAACAGTTATAAAAGGCCTGGGTATTCGGATTTAAAGGCAGTGATGCTGGACAAACGTCTCTGTACATCTCGTGATGTGCAGATAGGGCATTGCAAAGTTAAGGCCAGGACAGCAGTGCTCTGTATAACACAGGATAGCACCACATCAGCGCGGTGTTGAGGGGTGCAGATAGACACGATGCTTAAAAAATAGGAGGTAACTCTTCCATTCCTCTGCTCTTCCTGTTTTTTTCTCCCTGTGGGTGCTTTCTGCCTTCCCAAATGCAAGAGTCCTTGCAATTAGGGTGAAGAGGAGTAGGATTCAGGGGTTTAAAATCAATCTAGTTTGAAGATGCGACAAATTTGGATTCTGTGCCAGTTGCACAGGGAATTGAGGCCAGTGTGTGGTGTGAGCTGATAGTGCTTGACCCAGTAATCAGTGCCGAATGGTTTTAGTTCTCTTGGTTCACAGATCTGTTAAGAAGGGCTGCTAAGGCTTTTGCTGAGTTTTCTGAGCAGAGGTTGAGCTGTGTCACATACTGATAACCATTTTGGTTAGTATTTTAATTCAGTAGGTCCTGGAATCCTCATCAGTATTTGGAATACTGCAGGGGAGGTTTCTATTTCCAGCTGTTGCGAGTGAACACTGCCATAGGTGGCTGTTGGTCTTGCAGCAAGAAGTTCTTTCATTAAAACCTTGCAGGTTTTCTCTGTACAGGACATGCCAACAGTCTGCTCATAGAGCTGAGCTTTGCTGTCACTTTAATATGACTAAAATCCCTTCCACCTTGTGCAGCCAGGAGCCTGTTCCTGGCTTGGGTGGTTGATGCAGCAGTGCACATGTTGGCGAGCTCTGCCTCGGGCTCCTTCTATCTCTGGGCAGCCCTGCCAGAGGCTCTGGCAGCCAGTGCTGCAGCCTGCAGAGCTGGGTGCTGCTCTGGCTTCCCGGGTAGGAAGGCTTCTTGTTTTGGAGCCTGCAGAGAGAACTTGGAGTGATGTGAAAGGCAGCAAGACACCAGGCAAGTGGACAGTTCGCCAAGGTACCGACGGGCCAGGATTTGCTCTAGCGATGATGGATCTGCTGAACCTTCTGTGCTGGGGGAATGGCTCCATGCAGTCTCTTTCAGAGTCTGAGCAAGGACGTTCTATTCTGCACTGATATTTTGTCTGAAGATGTTTGAAACTTGTTGGAGAACTACAGCAGGACGAGGTGGGTCAGCCAGATGTGTATTTATTTAAGGACTCAAGTGCAGTGATACTAGTGTCTCACATCCAGCAGGCTGCAAACTGCCCTGTAGAATTAGTTATGTTCGTTGCGTATTTAGATAACTTAAGTGGCTGGTTATGATGGTGAAGATGCACAGTGAATTGGGCAAAAGTGAAGTCTTATTCGACGCTCACTGAGCAACAGAGCGAAGAATGCTGCGTGACTCATACCAAATGGAGCTGAAGATGTGATATTTGAACTAGCATTCATCTCTGACTTTAAATAACTTTGTACAGAGATTGAGTTATCAACGAAAAGAGGCCGATGTCTATTGAGGGTTGCTAATGTCCGGCATAGAGCATTGACTAAAAATCATTCAGGAATACCCGTCTCAAAGTTTGGTGCACTGTCAAAAACAGGAGAGCTGTGAGAAGACTCTTGTTAAAATTAAAGGCCTTTAAAAAATGGAGTGAGGTAATGATTTGCAAAGAAATGAACATAAATCAGCATCCAGCATACTGTAAAGAAGACGAAAGAATTGCCGTTGCCATTTCATCCTTTGTGTCTCCGGTGAAAACAGTAATTTATTTCCCCGAGATTTCTGAACAACAAAACTTGACAAGTGGAAGGCGCTGAAGAGGTGGGCTCCTCTTTTTAATGAGCACCTTCTGCAGCGCAGCCTCTGCGGAGGAGCCAGACGCCGCAGAGCCCCGGGATGTCTCAGCAGATCCTATTGTGCCCGTGCGCCTAGGCGCGCACGCACGTGTTTGTTCCCTTCTGGCTTTCCCGTGAAAAAGAACTCGTCAAAAACAAAGTCCGTGGTACCAGTCGGAGCAAAACTAAGGTATGTTGGAAGTGAGGAGTTGGGAAGCTCAGCGCTGGGCTTGTGCAGAATATTAGTGGTCCAGTTGCCTCCTTTCTAAGCACTTCCTGACCTTGTCAGTTGAGATTCTTTTGATTCGATGAGAGCTGGAGGTGGATGGTGGGATGGCAAGCAGCATGTGAAGAAAATAGTAGTTTCCCAAGCCCTGCTTTCTTTGGAAGAAATGGCCAAGCTTGTCTGCGCAGGTGAAGGGCATTAGGCAGCATATGGGGCTCAGGGTTTCCGTTACAAAACCAGAATTTGTGCTGCATTGCAGCCCGGTCCCCGTGTACAGCAGAGCTGGGAAAGCTGCCTGCAGGCCGTGGTTTGCAGCACCCAACAGGGGAGGAGGGCAGGGGTGGCCTTGTTACCAGCTGAGGACAAGGCTGTGGCACGGCGCTTCTGCACCCGGCTGGTGATGGGAGCTTCTCTTCCCTTATCAACCTGCGGGTGCAGCCTCGTGGCTCCCAGCAAGGGCCAAATTAATTTTCTCTGGGTTCTTTGTTATGTCTCGTTCCTTCCCCCAGGAACTGGGGGCAGATTGGCTGTCACGGGTGTTTCTGTGTCTGGGTTAAGTGAGACTCCGTCCTCGCTGTCCTGGGAATGGCCCTGAACCCGGGCAGCGTGTGAGATGGGCCGGGTAGGGTGCTGTGGGTTGATACAGCTCTGCCCTGCCTGCAGCGTCCCGAGTGGGCAGAGTCAGATTGAGCAGCTCCTTGGGGAAAGGCCTGGTGTCTGTGAGGGAATGTTTGTCACTTGACAAGCAGCAGGAGCCCTGCCAGGGCCCTCGGCGTCCCTTCCGCTGCCTCGCCGTGCGTGTTGACCGTGGCGCTGCGCTCTCCTCTGCGGTGTCTCCATTCCTTGCGGATAGATTGGGATATCCAGCACCGGCACCGTGGTTGTTTCCAAGGTGTTCCTGTGCCATAGCCATCTGGAGCCGTCAAGTCCTGCAGCTTCAAGCTAGTTCCTCAGCCCTTGCTCTGCAGGTGCCCTGCAGTCGGCTGTGTGTGCTGGGATGGGCTGGCATCCGGAGGGCAGCGATCGGCATTAACCTCTGTCCCCAGATTTGAAATAAAGGGCAAGAGGGAGAGAAGTGAGAGGCGTTTTCATGAAAGCATTGCTGTGACATGCAAATGGAGGGGAAACAGATTTACTTATTTATTTATTTTTAAAAAAGCGGTGGGGAGGAGAGCGTGTTTTCTGTACCAGGAAAAGGAGCTGTGGGATTTTCCAACTTAGTTGCTTCATGGAGAGCTAGAAATGAGGAAGAGAGGAGATTGCCTGGACTGAAAAGGAATCTTAATGTAAAATTGTGTTAAAGCGCGTTCTTTGAAATCTTTCAAAGTCCTCGCTGTAACCTGCTTTTTGTACGAAATGCCTCTCAAAGAGTTACTTTTTATGGTGGCCCAGGAGGCTGAAGTCGCTTGGAGGTTGGCAGTGCTGGTGGGTTAAGCTGGGGCTCTGCCCTCCGAGGGGAGCTGGATCGGCTCCGTGGTGCCGGTGCTGCGGCTCATGGCAGGCCGGGAACATCCCACCAAGCTTGGATCCACCACGTGGCCCTGGAGGGGCTGGCAGCAACTGGCGTTTGGGAAGCATGGGAAGTACCTGGGTATGTAACTTGGGGGCAGATTCGCCTTCTCTTTCCCCTCAGCTTTTGAGGACAGATGTCCCTTTTCTGTGGTCTCCGGTGTCTCTTGTAATCCACCAGTTGTGTGGGCATTGAGGTGGTTATATTGAAATTGAAGCCTTCTGACCAGCTGCAGTCTGCATTTTCCTGCCAGCCTCGGTGGGGCCGTATCAGGTGGCTCCAGCTCAGTCTCAGGACAATGCTGTAAATGGCCAGTCACTGGGGTTGGAGTCCTGCAGCTCTTCTGCTGCTCTTCTCCTAACTCTGCTGGTGCAGCTACGGAGGCTGGTTGCTTTGGGGCAACGTGGTTTTTGGATGGGGGTGGTACCCACGTGAAGAAAAGACCTAGGAGCTGTGTTCTTCTGTAATAACTGAAGGGAGGGACTTGGAGAAAGCAATTTGCAAAACTGCACTTGAAAATCATCCTAGCATAGCATCATAATTGCAATTATCTGTCAAAAGATTTAGTTCAATTACTTTTTTTTTTTTTTTTAAGCCTGCTTGTCAAGATGGCCTTGCTTGTTTCAGGAGTTTGGTACTCCAAGGAGAGGTTAAGGAAAAATGAATACCAATTCTGCCATGAACTGTTGTCAGCTGGGCTTCTTGGAGAGATACTCCCTGCGTACTCCCTTGGCCTTTTAGCACTGGTACCTTGGGGAATCAGTAGGCATAAAGTGCTCTGGGGACTGTGGAATTCAGGGGAAAACGAAAAACATTTCCTATTTATAGCTTACAGTAAGTACAGCAGGGTGAGAGGGTGAAAAATTCAGATGTCGCTGGTAATTTTGAAGTAATTGAATAGCAGCATAATTGCTATCATGTAAAAGATTATACATGGTTCCTTACATTTTCTTCACACAACAGTAGGCTGGCAGTAAAATTACAAAGGGAGAATATTTGATGTAATAAACTCAAATTAAATTGAACTGTTTTCAGAGAGCTGCAGGACGCTCTGCTCTCCCTTGCTGTTTTATCACGAAGAGAAGACGTTCAGAGCTGGTCCTGGGGCTGTGTGTGGCCCTGGCCGTGCCAGGGCTGTTGGGTACCGTGGTGCAACCCATCAGGAGCAGTTCTGCCCCATTGGCTTCCTGCTCATCTGTTAATGAGGGTTGTTTTGCCTATTTCTGTTTTTTTTTTTCTGTTTTTTTTTTTTTTTTTTTTTAAACCCACTTTGTAATTTTATGTTAAATGTGTCGTCTCTTACAGTTTTCTTCGTACTGTTCTTTTTAACCCGAAAATAAGGGTCTGATGTAAAATCTGTATAAAGTTTGTATTGGAAGTGAAGTCCTACGATCTAAACACCTCAAGTCGCTTACAGGCCTGTGACTTCAGTAGCTGAGTATGTACTTGAGGACTGTAGCTTGTAGTTAAAGATACATATATAAAGACATTTAGCTGGGTTCGGGGCCGTTATAGCCATTTTTAAGTACCAGTAAGGAGCCTCAGTTTGCTATCACTGCGTTTTCTTGAATGACCTTGTGCTTGCAAATGAAAACAGAATTGGTTCTGATGATTATATAAAATTCAAACTACAATTTTGAGCTAGATTACTCTATTTTTGTGTGTTTAATATAAAGCAGACAGTAAAATTCACAGGGGCGATAAATTTTATCTTTCTATTAAGAGTCTTGAGACCTGCTTTCATTGACTTTTGAATTTCATTCACCTTCTTCATTTTATGGCAAAAATTTCTGGAATAGCATAATTCATTGCAGGAGCTTCTACAGTGTTGCCATGGGACAATAAGGTTTCTAAGAGAAATTATATGAATAGCCTTCTCTTACCTTTTGCTGAATAATGTGAAATGTGCTGGATTTTTTTGTTGCTGTTTTGTTTTAACCTTGTGGTCGACTTATGTGAAACAACTAATTTTGGCCAGCAGGATCTCCTAGTCCTAACACACAAAAATCTGCTAGATTAGACCCATACTGTTTCACATGAACAGTTAAGATTTCATTTCTATTTTTTAATGCAAAATAATATTTTCCAGTATCATTTTAAAAAAACAGCCCTTTTGTGTGATATTCAGAGGTAAATTATTCATAGACGCTTACTTTGAACCATTATGTTTTCCGACCTCTTCATAAAAATAAACCCAGAAGTCGCTAGATTAAGCCGTTGCCCCGTAATGGTTCTTTGAGAAATGTTTAACTGTAGCTGCTGCTTTGTTGTAGCAAAGAGCTGTGATTCAGACTTCATACTATGTTTGCATTTCAGCTGTCAAAGAAAGTGAAAGATGAAGCCTCTTGTTCTCTTGGTTCTTGTGATCTGTACTGTAGTCAGCATGAATTTGAAGTTCGTGTCAAAGAGAAATTCTGGTAAGTCACAAAAATATTTTTACTTTGGAATTTGGATTTAGCACTCATGCAATCAAGTGTTTTAGATGTCTGCTTTTTGTTTTGCATGTATATGCCTTGTTCTGTTCTGCAGAAAAATGTCATAACCAGTGTGGTCTGTTTATGAGATGCTACAGGATGAATTCTGTCACTGTGAATTTATGCTGATGTGACTTCTGATCTCTTAAACTACTCAACAGTGTCCTTACATTTTCTTTAATTAAAAAAAAAAAGGTTGATCTGGTTGAAAACGCACAAAAATACTAAGGATGGTGTCATTACTTTAATACCATAGCTTGTACTTTGCACTACCTGTGGATGTGTTTCCTGATGACTTGTGACTCTGGATAACTTTTCTTTAGATTAGGAGGGCCTCTTTGAGAAGGTCTGCTAGCCAAATATCTCATCATGTGTGGGATGGCTGAGAAAAGCTTTCCTGTCCAAATAAGGGAGTTTTGGAGCTTTCTGCCAAAACTCTTAGGTCTCTCCTCAATGGACACATACTGAGCTGAAGCCACTTGCCTCTCAAGCCAGCTTGGAGTTTAGAGGATGTTTAACCACACAAGTAGGTTAGCTCCAGTGTAAAAGTTAGGCAGGATTAAGTACAGTTTTTAGCAGCACTGTATTGTATATGTTTTTAGGCTATAGATGTATAATGCACCCAAATTGTTATTCTTTAATAATAGAGTTTTTGTGCACAAGAGTGAGGGCAGAAGATACTAACTTAGTTGGTGTGGCCAGTGTTAAGTTTGATTTCTGTATTTCTTGACTAGGAAAGGACCATACTGTACCATCCATAATAAGGGTAAGATGCATTTTCCTGGCAAGGAGGGCTACTTTCTCTTAAAGATCAATATACTAAAATATAATTATTTCAAAGCTGCTTGCTTTGACTGGCTCTGCAACATGCCTTATGTTATTGACAGTAGTTGTTTGTATCAATTTGTTGAATATTGGTAGGAGAAGCATTTAAAAATGTTAAGACTGTCTGTTGCTAAATATAACTTACTCTAGCAAACACTTTTTCGCTTTTAATTTGGTTGGGCTGGTTTATGAATATAAGATGAAGGGGAGAAATGGACGAAGGGTAGAGCGTCTTTGCAAGTGCATGACCATGCATGACCTTGCCAACAGTTGGCTGTTACCTTTCAATATTCATTCTCTCACACATGCTGATTTTAGGTTGCCGTTTGGAGCAAAATAATGATTTTTTTGTTCTTCTTTCATCACACTGTATATGAAATGCATTTTTTTTTTTTGTTCTTTGTTTTCACCATTTGCAGTAAATTTGATAACTTGACCCCCCTTCCCTGGAGGGGTCTTTAGACATAAAGGGCTGTTGCTTGATAGCTTAGACCTTTGCTGAATATTGTGTGTTGCCAGAGGATGTTGTATGAAGGTACAGATGCTCAAGAGACATCTGAGCTTTAACTGTTTGTATTGTTGTTTGAAAAGAATACCAAGGATGAGGGATGCAGCACCCACTGCACGTCTGGAGCACATCACCCTCCAGACAGGGTGTTGAGCAGCAGTGCTGTAGTTGGACATGGTGTAGACTTAGGTATCAGGATGGGGATGCATAAGCTGGTGAGCATCCTTAAAAGAGGAGGAGAAGCTGTGCACGCGGTTATGTAAAGCTGTGTGAAGCTGTGCATGGAAAATGCTGACACTGATGATAAAGACAGGTTTGGGTCACCAGGGCAAGAAACCAGCAAAATGAGGATGTGTGTGTCTTTGACCTGGGTACATTGCCATTTTCTGCCAAATATAGCTTTCTTCAAGCTGTAGTTATTGTGTGAAATCCCAGAATTACAATTACTTTTAAATACAATAATAGAAAGTTGATTAGCATGTGTATAATATCCCATGATGGAATGTGCCTTGTTTAAAGAGTGAGGAGAAGCAGAGAGTTGAAGGGGACTTGGGGTGGAGCACTGAGGAGGTGCTGTGTTGTCTTCAACTGCTGTGGAGAAATCACAAAAGCAGGGAGATAAGAGGGCAAAATATCCAGGAGAGCTTTACCGGTGACACCGAAGTTGGTTAAGGGGAATGGGAGCTTGGCTAGGAAAGCATCTTCAGGGGCAGGTGGGGGAAAATGTTTCCTAGATAGGAAAGGATGGAAACCCAACAGGAAAAAGTGAAGGCTAAAAGCAGAGGTTGAGAGCTCCAGGCAGCAAGTGCAGACAGTGCCCAGGGATTGGGCAAGAGGCATTAAAGAGAGATCAGGTGTGGTGGGTTGTGATGTGAGAGCGTGTCCCCCTTGTAGACGTGCTAGAGAAACAGTCCTTATAGAAAAGAGCAGGACTGAAGGAGATTTGTCCCTTGTCCTTTCCTTGCCCTTTGCAATGGCATGCAGTGACTGCAGGTAGGTCTCAGAGTACTTTGCAATGCTGGAAAAATGACATAAAGGCTTATACCAATACAAACGTGCTTGGCTTTTTCTTGCTTGAGATGCTTTGCCAAAATAATTAAAGTGGATGAGCTGATTTAATTACGCCAATCAAATTGTCCTTTACAGGCAACGGTTTCCAGATGCTACAGAAGAAATCTCTTGTCTAGAGAGCAGTGATTGCTGCTTGTGGTGGGAACAGAACAGTTTGTCTTAAGGATCTGTGTGAATATAGTGTTGACCTAAGTTTTGCAAGCTTTTCCTAAGATGCCTTTTGGAAGCTGCGGGTCGTCCTTGCCTTGTGCTTTGAGAATGGAGGCTCAGCAGAGCTGATGCTGGGGTTGCAGCCCCACAGATGCCCTAGAAAAGTTTTACAAGTGGATCTTAAGCAAGAGGAACTGCGGATATGGGAGCTGTTAGTTTTCCAGCTGATAGGGAGTTTCCTTTTAATGTGTTTAAATGATTTATTTTCCCAAGTCCTTTATATGCATATATACATATTTTACTCCCTGCTATAATCATTCAAGGCATAAAACCAATTAAAAATTAGTGCATCTCTTAGCAGAAGGTTTTTCAGTTTGTAGATTGTTTGCTTTACTAGACACAGTTCATTTGTGCATAGTTGCATTTGTGCATTTGTTGTATTTGCGGAGCCGAAATACCCCACCCAACATGCATGAGCTCCAAAGGCCCCACTGGCCTCGGTCACTGGAGCACAGGGCAGGCCCTGCCTGTTCTCCTATGAGCTCCCTGCAGAACTGGACGTGCCCTGTCCGCAAAGCAGGGCTTAACTGGCTCTGTCCTGATACTTCTATGTCCTCCAGGCCACAGAGACGGAGTCTATTCCGCTGTCCTGCAGCAATGGGATAAACAGGAGCTTCTGCGCTGCTGCCTCCTGCTCTGCTCCCTCTCCGGGCTGCCTGGGAGGCATTTGAGCGCTCAAAGTGCATCCCTGAGCCCGTCCTGCTGCTTCTGACTGTGTCGGCAATGGCTGGGGGAGAGGGGGATTATCAGAGCATCGTGCTGTCTTATGCACGAGCTGGGCTGTCCTCATGCTCTCGTTGATATTAGAGTTTGAGTCATGCTTTCTTACATTCATTTAGACTTGCTGACTTCATGGTTCGTGCCTTTTAAATTGCTGCAAGACGTTTATTTACTGGGCTGCTGTAGAAGTTTCAGGAGACCTTCGCTTCCCTTCTAACTGCTGCTCCACTAGCCCAGGTTTTGTCCTCCGCTCCAGTTATGTTGATGGTTTGTGCTGTGAAAACTATCGTGCATCGCCTTTTGATGCAAAGACTGAGATAAATCTCAATACAGCATCAAGATGGACGCTGTTCTGCTCTGTCATCAGTGCGTGAATGTCCCTGCATACGGTCCCTTCTGCTGCTGGTTCATGACTGCCCCCCATCTGCTCAGTTTGCGTGTGGAAAACGAGGAGCATCCAGCCTCGGGAGCCCGTCGGGTCCCAGGGGGCTGCCAGCAGGTTCGTGGTGAAGCACCGGGACTGCCTGCACCTCGTTATGTGATTCCCAGCCCTGGGTTTCTTGTCTTCAGACAGAAAGCAGCAGCAGGGCTAGACAGGCCTGTGCGGGTGACAGCTGACAGCACCTAGATGATCCGTTTGCTGGTGGAGAAGGGGGGAGATGCACAGAGGAGCAACAAGAGGGAAAATAGTCTGCTAAAAGTTTGCGGTTTTCATAATGACCTCGACCTGCTGTGGTTTAAATATTGATCTTAGCTAAGAATTTGAGTGTTTAAATATTGCACTCATTTAAAGTGAGCTCATGTTTAATTAAAGCAATTAAAATATTGAACTGATATTTAAAAATTAAAGCTAGATTCCTTTCCCAAAAGGGAAACTACAGCTGTATCTGGAACAATTTAATTGTATCCATTTATTTCATTCAAGCTGCAGTATATCACAAAGGTAGGTTCCCTGGGGATAGGGAGAAAGAAGAGACACGAGGCATGCCTTTGAGAATCTTCCAACTGTACGCCTCTATTTGGATAATGCCTTTTTTTTTTTTTTCCCCCAAAACAGGACACTTTGCATTGGTTAAAAAAATAAATAAATAAACCCCAGCTGATTTGAAGAATTTAATATCCGAATTTCTAATCTGCTTACTTTATGGAAGTGAGTCCTGGTTGTGAGCCTGACTGTCCCAAGGGACAGGTAGAGTCATTCTGGTGTGTTTTGTTTCTTCTCATGTTCGTGACAATGTTTTTGGGCAGACTGTCTTATGTAATGTTCAGATGAAAGCATAAATAATACAGCCAGGAGCTTACCCAGAACGCCGCCTTCAAGCTCAGTAAGTTTGCTTAAGATTTTCTCTTTAGTAAAAAACCCCACGGTATTGGAAAGGCAAAGTGAAAGGCCAGCCCCACTCTTGGCTACGGCTGTTTGTAACATGGATCTGCTGCTGTTGCAGCTGCTTCCGATGAGCAGCATCATCCGGGTGTTGTGGGGATGCCGTGGGAGCAGCTCCCAGCTGCTGGGATTTGGGGATGTGGGTTAAGCAGGTGTGTTGGGCATTTTGCTAAATGAAGCCTCGTGGCACGGAAGAGGAAAGGGCTGTTGGGTCATGCTGTCAGCGTCAGAAGAGGTGGCAAGTGGCTTCATGGCTGCTTTTCCTCCCAATGTCAGGAAACCTCTCTGCAATAATTGGGCTCTCCTTTGGAGAAGCCCTCGTCCTAAGGAGGGGCTTTATAGGAACTGACTAGATGTCATTCCCAAAGCGGGGAGGACCAAAAGCAAAGGAGATCCTACAGGTTTTGGGAAGCCTGTGGGAGTAGCAGGGGCTATTGCCATTAAAGTGTGAGCTTTGTGTTAGAAAAGATGGGGCCGGGAGACTGAATTCCCGGGACTAGGCGATGTTAAAATGGTCTTGTCGACCGGCTAACGGTTGGGCTCTGCCCACCTACCGACAGCGTCCTCCTCTGCCTGTTTCACACGCCTGAGCTTGTGCTTGGGTAGGCTCCTAGGTGTGCAGCTAGCCTGTCAGCTTCATTAGAGGGCACTTCTAGTGATCTTCCAAGGCAGTGAAGGGTTTCGTATATACTGCCGTACTTCCTTTTAAAAGGTTTCCTCCTCCTCCTAACAGACCACCGTGAGAAACAGATTCCCAAGTAGCTCCCAGAGAGGGTCAAGCTGTGTTTGTGTTACTGCCTCCCTGCTCCCAGTGCCCCTTCCTTCTAAGCTGTCCATTAGTAACTCGTTTCTTAAATATTTTACTTGCAGCTGTTGAATAATTGAGCGTGCACCCCATAGAGCATCTGGCGCACGAGCAAGCAGACGGCTGAAGGAAAGCAGCACAACCCTTGAGCTTGCAAGGGCTCCTTGGTCGTGGGTCAGGCCACCTCTGAGGCTCCCTGTGAACGCTGCCCTAGGGCCTGCCCTGCCTCTGGGACACGTTTGTTGTGACACAAAGGCAGTGTTAGCAGGGACAGGGCGGTGACTGAGGGTGAGGTAGCTTTGCTGAGCTGTTGCTGAGCTGTTCTGTCACATCCCAGCTAGCGAGCTGTAGGGACTTTGCTGATGAGGAGGGTGCTTGCCATGGGTGCCAGGCGCGGCAAGCTGCTGAGGCTGGGCAAAACTTGATTTTTTCCTCACAGATCTTGAGCTTATCGAGTGCTGGTGCTAAAATTCCAGCTCGTGGTATCACCCAGGCAGCTGGGGATGGCTCTGCCATTCCCGCTTTGCCCCGCGGCTCCTGTTGGAGCACTTGGAGCTCCTTCAGCACCACGTGTGTGTCCGTGCAGCCCATGAGTGGGGACACGTGTGCAGGTTTGTGCAAGGGGGCAGTTCCTGCCTCTTGTGGCTCGGGGCAGCCTCTGTGGGGCCACAAGCCACTTTCTGCAATGCACAGAGGGGACTGGCTGGTGGCGTGGGTGGATGCTTCATTTCCAGCCTTTCTCTGGAAAACCACAGAGGTGCTTAAATGCTGCGTTTGGCCCCAGGCCTGGATGTGACTCCGCAAGATCCGTAGCATCTAGGATGATGTTCAAAAGTGCGTGTTCAGTTTGGGGCATTGGTCTTGACACAGAAGCTCAGAGGTCCTTGAGAAGATATGGACCTATATCAGCTATAGGGAATCTGTGATTCGGTGGCCTAACTTTGGGGTATCTGGCTCAAGTACAGTTCTAAAATGTAAGTGGATTTGGATAATTGGGTTCATGGGAGGTTTTGTAAACTACTGTATATATTTAAATCTAAGTGGGACTCCTTTCACTGCACAAAGGATGACTGTTAATGCACATTCCCACACTTCTGTCTGCTGGATTTAGACAGGAGAGTCTTCACTTTCAGAACCTTGGTTGCTGTTTGAAGTGCACTTCAGTTTTAAATTCCTAGGCCCTGTGGTGCCTTGTATCAGGAGCTTCTTTTTTGAAAAAAAAAAAAACTTTTTTTTGGTGAATGCAGCTGGCAATAAGAGGTAGGAGACATGGGTATCATTATGTAAAACAGTGATGGAAATGAGAGATAGAAAAGTACTTTGCTTTTGGTTATTCCTCATCATTTAGGTTTGGAGAACTTGTTTTTACGTGTCTTAAAGGAAACATGAGAGCTTCACAGCTTGAAGAAGTGCAGGTTTAAGTGTTTCAAGGGGCTGACCTGTGAGGCAAGAAGGAATTCTTTTAGAACAGCCTGTGCGTGCAAGCATTAGTGTATAGACCTGCATGAGATTGTTACAGTGCCTCTTATTACCTGGTAAAGTAGAAATGATTACCTGTCTGGGGGGTTGAAAGGAAAATTGATCCAAGCTCCAGTGTCGCCCCTAGGATGTGCATTTTATCATTTTATTAATCTCTAACCCTTTCAAGTCCAATCAGTTCTTTCCTATGAGAAGCATGACTAGTACTAACAATATGCCGATATGGAAACACGTGGTGTTCCGGAGATGGACAGGAGGGGTTTGTGATCCAAGACCTGTGTTTTGCTTTCCGTGCTCCAGCAGTGAGGACAGACTAAGACACAAGTTAGTGTTTGTACCCACAGGCTTTGCTCTCCACGCTGTGATGCCCAGGCCGTCCCTCCCTGCCGTGTTGCTGTGACGGCTTCTGCTGCCCCTTCCTTCTCACTGGCCTCCCGCATGGCTCCTAGCTCGAGGCAGTGGGGACTTATTTCTATTAGCCCGGCATTTTTTTTTTCCTGCAGGTTTAAACTTCCTTCACTTTTGAAATTCACAAAACTCAAACTACTCTGTTGCATGTGACCTGCGGAAACTCGCTCTGGGTCATTTTTTAATAGGAACTTGTATTTTCATACTTAAAAGTGAAGACCGGTGCAAGGGAGCCTTTAGTTTGCATCTTTGAGAGGTCCCTGTCTTTTTAAAGGTATCTCTTGAGATATCTGCATCTGTTACTCCAGATATAAAATGAAATAGTAATGGAATACCTAGGAGAATGTTTCACCCAGGCTGCTGTAAGCTTTATTCAATGATTATTATTAATAATAATAATAAAAAAAGGAAACAAAAGAAAGCTATACTTAACATGAGCCTCTTATGTCTGGGTATCTCCTTTTCTTGTGTTAGAAAAAGAAGTGGGAATAAGGGGAATCTGCACTGGACTCCTGACTGCTCATCTGCCTACCGGCAGTCTGGAGCAGAATGTTTTGGGGAAGAAAAATTCATATCAGGTCAAGCCTCTGCAAAGACCCAGTTCTGCGTATGGTTAAGATGCCTAAACCGGGGCAGAATAAATAATCTAAAGTTCCCAAGTTCCTTTGTAATGTTTGGAGTATGATATTTGTGAGACAATCCCCGTTGTGTCAGGGGGGATATCGCTGTTTTGGCATCCAGTAACCACGTGTACAACTTAAAGATCAGAAGCAGTGGCCTTGGACCCTGATGTGAGTGACATGTTTGTGCTTTCAGTATTCCGATGGTACCTTGCTAATTTGGTAAGTTTTTAATATCTCATGGACCTGTTTGGTGTTCAGAGTAGTCCTCTGCCACCATAGTAATTGAAACAAGTGCTTTTTGTCTCAAGTATTTGCATCACGGTTATTCCCACTTTACAGATGGGAGAATACCAGGGATGGAGTTTTGAAGGGATGTGCAGGGTGTCCTGCAAGCTCCAGGTTGTGTGGGAAACAAACCATCTCTGGAGTCCTGCTCAGTACAGGAGCTAGGGAAGGTGCAATTAAAAAGTTCCCCTGATTTCTGCTGTATTGTGAACACCTTAGGCAAGGACATGGAAACCACTGCTCTCTCCCAGAGAAGTTTTGAGGCTAAATAGAATGTGAGCAAAATGTGCTTTGATGTCCTTTGATACATGTGCTAGGGAAAAGTATCTGCAATTTCTGTTATATTTTGTTAGAAGGTAGCAAGATGTGGCTCTGCTAAAAATAAAGACAGACAGAGATTCTGCTCTACCTGTCTCTCTGCAGGAGTTTTAGGCTGTAAGTTTTTGCTTTGAGCATTTCAAGTATCTTTTGCATGTGTCAGCTGTAGGCTTTTCCCCAGTTGATAGCAGAGGACCTAGGAGGGAAACACTTTAAGGCTGTAAAATGGCATACTGACTACCCAAGGGACCAAGCAGCCTTGGAGAAGCCGATCAAGTCTCTTGGGTAACTAAGTTTGTAGGAAGCTGCGTGTGCACTTACTCCTCTGCCCTAAGGAACCTCTGCAACTGCAGAAAACTGCAGCAGCCCGACTCCAACTCTGCTGCATTGGAGCCTTTCTGAGCTGCATCGCTGCTTACCTGGGCACTGCCTTTGGGTTCTTAGTAACATCATAATGGGACTTGTCACCTATGCAAGTACCTTAAAACAGCTTTATCCAAAGGCGCCGCAGCGCTTAGTCTAGCCTGGTGGTGTTTAAATAGATGCTGGTCCTTTCATCCCACTGTCCACATTTGAGGAGAGGAATAGTTTGAGATGTTTAATTTGGGAGTTGATGGATTTTTTGCCTGGTGTGTCACAGGTAGGACTGAGTTCGTATGTACAAAGACTGATATGTTAATTTTATAGCAAATTGGGTTTTTCATGAGATGTCAGGGATTTACACTCTTGGATTTAAGTGTTAAGTTTTTGTTTTGCTGATGCAGACGATGATCCCAAGGTTATTTGTATCAACGTGCAAAGTCACTTCACGGATGCTTCATGCTGCCTTATGTGTTCAGCAAAATATATATGTGCATGGGCCTGGAAGGGGAAGAGTAATGTAAAACGGAGATTTTATGGTGTCTCTGAGCTAACAGTAAAACACAGAAATATAATCACATTCTGCCAAATAGGCCTGGTCAGAATTTCTTTTTCAGTGACACAGTTTCATTTTGAGCAATAAATTCCCTGATAAAAATACATTTAATAAGCAGTGGAAAAAAAATCCTGGAACATGAATCAAAGATGGGGTTATTCCTAGGCCCTGTATCTCTGGAGCCTTCAGGACTTGTGGCTGAGAGCTGGGGCTTTAGGGGCTGTGATACCATCTGCAGGATGCAGCAGCTTGAAGGTGTTTGAGCAGGCAGCTCGCAGACCCCTCTGCTTTCTGTGCTTCCCTCCTGGGAGGCATTTGACTCTACCGAGTCTCCCAGGTTCCCTACAGAGGAAATAAAGCTCCAAGAGCACGACGTTATCCCAACGTTTTCCCAGACCGCAGTCTGTCCCTGTCTAGTTGCAAGTTCCTACTGCAAAGCCTTTTTTGTTCAGTAAATACACCAAATTTACAGTATTTCTAAAACCAATTTATTCTAGAATTTTTTTTGTCTGAAGAACAAACTTGAGACAGAAGCCATAAAATACTGTAGATTTGATCTTTTGAATCTATCGCGTCTATTTCTTATGTGACCTTGAAAATTGTCTTGTCTCATTGTATAAGGCCAGAGAGGCTTGAATAATAGTGTGCTTATAGACAAATGATCAGAAATGTGGAAAGAAATTAGGATGTATATCACTAATGACATTTTGGATGTAACATTTCCATTCAAAATGACATCTATAATTTTAGGCAAATTGGGGGACTGTGCTGGAAACCTTGCTTATGCATGGGGCTTCTCAGCTTTATTGGAGCAGACCGAAAACTGAAGCTTTTTGGCTGAATTCTGATTTAGGTCAACATAACTCTTATTCACAGTGACTTTGCAACATTATTTACAGCAATATGCTTTTTATGCTTTGTTCCTTTTTCTTTTTCGTCTGGATTCGGGTGATTAAATCTGCTCCTTACTGTTTAGTGTTTATTGCAAGTGATTTTGCTCCGACTGCTAAACATGCCTCTGACTTAGTGAACCAGAGATGCAACCCAAAGTCAGCCCCCCGGGGGGCCAGGCTGCATGGATGGGGGGCCTTAAACAGGGGATGTACAAAACTCGACTGACTGAGAGGGGATCTTTATTAAATCCTGTTTTAGAAATGTCTACAAATGAACTGTTGTTTGCTGCCTTTCAGAAAGAGCTGGGTTGTTGGCTTCCTCTGAAAGATGCAGATCCTCTGTGAACAAATGCTTGAAGTGTCTTGTAATATGTGTCATCAACTTGCTTTATCCTGCAGCGAGGAAGGCTGTGGAAATCCCTTGATGTGTTAGAGTAATTAGTCCCTGTCTTTTGGTACAATTGCCTTTGCTTCCTAAGTGAAATGCTGGGTACTTTAGTCATGAGGCTTCTTTGTACTGGAAAAAAAAAAAGCAAATTTAGCAATGTGACCATTGAATGGCTTGGTAATGTCAACTCAAGTCAAAATTTTATGTTTTTGGTGCATAAAATGACTCAGGACTCGCGTTTCCCTTGCTGGTGGGACTGTGGGATAAAAGCTCTTTGAGTATTTCTATTGCTGTGATTGGAGTTGGCGTGTTCTTCAGGCTTGTGCAAGACAAATGCATCCTTTCCTCAGTATAGGTTTGTCCTTTCAGAATTACAACCTATAATATACTCACAAAAATCAGATCAGCTTTAATGATTTTATTGTGCTCGTGAAGGCTGTGCATTATCGACGTAATTACTGGGATAATTTAATAGCACTTCTATGCATTACTATAGTGCTTTCCAACTGGGAGCCGTAAAAGGTAATTCCGATCTCCTTAAACTTTATTTAGATTATTAAGAAATATTTTTTTAGTGGCAGGAGAGGGAGTTCTATTCTTGCATAATCCAGTAGCCTCTTGAGACTCTCTGTGTTAAAATTCCATCCCTCAGATTTGGGATGAGATGGGAGCAGTGAGTGAATGCTCGATGACTCTTGGGCACGCAGTGTTCCATGGTGATGATCCCATCCGTGGTGCTGGGCAGCCTTTGGGGATACCCAGTGTCGGGTGTTTCCAACTGCCTGGAAGGTGAGGTCAAGCAAAAACCTCGGAGGTCCTATATAAACACATTTCTGCCCCTTCCAGACCATGCTCCGAGAGCATCCTGGAGGTATTTTAATTCCCTGGGCAGTAGGGAGACATGGGATGAGCTGAGATACCTCCGTGGTCGGAGCAGCTCCTGCTCTGTGCGGTCCTGGCATAAGGCCCCTGGAGCCCACATCCCACTCGATGGGCCTGAGGGCTTGGCCTGGGCTGCATCAAGGTCCCTGCTTTTTATTTTCTTTGAGATATTTTCATTGGAGAAGGATCTTCCATAATATATCAGGAGAATTAACCGGAGGAAGCTTCTATGTAATGTGAGAGATGGGCTCATTAATTGCTTAAAAATTAGGTAGTCTCCATGTGAGTAATCGCTTGTTAGCTGGCTGGCCTTCCCCCATCAGAGAAGGAGCTCATTAGCAGAATACACACAGATGGTTCTGCGCTCCGAGGTATTTAAAATACACAGGCAGAGAGCTATATTAATAAGGCAAACCTGTCCGTAGTCTCCATGACCAAGTAAGCTGCAAGCAGCAGAGAGAACGGTGCAATTTGGTAAATATCATTAGGTAAAGGCATTTTCATCAATTTATTTAGTTTTCACATTTCTCTGCAGATAGCAAATTATGATAAATACATTAATTTGGTGTTTCTGGAAAAAATGATATTGCAAGAGCAGTCTTACAATAACTATTTCATTTATTCAGTAACTCGTTTACCCATATAATTGCCTAGAGGGAGAGATTTATTCAGAGACTAATACAGTAATGTTTATTTGGAATACATATGTAGATTTGCAGGTTTTTCTTCTTTCTCACATGATGTTTTTCTATATGCACTTTGTTAGTGGCTTATGCAAAATATGACTCTTTCACTGCTGAATGAGCTGGAGTCCTTCTGCCAGTGCCAATGGATAACAAAATAAGAAATCGCCCACCAGGGAAGAGGGGAAAATGTTGAGTGTGTAGCCTGGAGCATCGAGAGAGAGATTTCCTTTATTCCATTTGGGAAAGCCAGGGCTGAGGCCAAACCCTCTGGTGCCACTGCTCTCAGACTGGCCAGCTCAGCTCTGCAGAGGGTAGATGCCCCCCTGGGTCTTGTGGGTTCAAGGCTGTAGGTGT
Source organism: Eudromia elegans (assembly GCA_003342815.1). Taxonomy (NCBI): domain Eukaryota; kingdom Metazoa; phylum Chordata; class Aves; order Tinamiformes; family Tinamidae; genus Eudromia; species Eudromia elegans. The sequence continues at coordinate 708,924 of PTEX01000032.1, forward strand.
AAAATCAGCAGCAATGAAAATCATGACTTAATTTTCCAGCGGCAGTTTTGCCTTGTGCACCTTGTACCATGAGACTCGTCCGATGGACCAGAGGGGCAACTGCTCTGTCCTTCCTCCGGGCAGGCTTTTCTGGTCAGTGTTTGAGCCCATCTTACAGTTTCTGTTCATCACTGCTGCACTTGACTGATGTGGGCACTGAGGCTCCTTTCCCTAACCCTGCCTGGGAATTAATGAGCAAATTGGCTTTTGGGTTAAGAGACATTTTCCTTTAAAATGGGCCGTGGAAGAAGTCAGACCCCCTCAAATAATCGTTCTTCTCAAAACCGTGAGAATTTTGGTCTCCTGTATTTCGTGTAGAGCTCCTTTTACCATTGGCACTTGTGCATCTTTGGCATGAGTTGTAGTAAGTCCTTTCTAATGAAAGCACCATAGTATTTTACTTGTTGCTTCTTCCTTGTGAACTAAGTATGTTTCACACCTTCCTTGGGGCTTAAAATAAAGCTGCAGCTTGTACCGTTTTGGTATGAGTTTTCTCCTAAGTTCTAAACAGAGCCATTTGTGGTATTTTCAGTATATGTATTTTTAATTTGCTTTGTTTCCATCTGTGTTTTTTTTTCCTCTTACAATAGATTTGATGTCTATTATGTGAGTATATGCTGCTGAAAGCACAGTTCCTTCTTATCCTGGTTGGCCTTTGCCTTAGTGCATGTGTACATATTACAGTGGCATTTGCTAGACATCCTTCCGTTAACATTTATATACAGTATCTTTTAAAAATATTAGCCCAAACTATTTCTCACCAGAGCAGATAAAATCTACAAAGAGTATTTTAACAATTACCACAAATACTGCTCTTGTAATGCCTGCTTAAGTGATAAAGGAGCGTTTTGTGTCTTACTTCTCGTTATTAAATTGAGTGCAATTTACTTCAAATTTCTCTTTGCATTCAAGTCCAATCTTTGGATATGTGTGTGGTTTCCAGAGCAACTTCATTGGAAGGAGAAAAACTAGGATGAAACGAGGTTTATTTTGTGAAGCTTGAATATTTACTTAAAAATAAAGAAAACAAAGGAATATTTTTTTTTGCTATGTGGTAATGGAAGTCAGCGCGTTTCCAAAGCCACGTAAGGATGGCTGCAAATAGGAACGTATCTTGGTGTGGTCTATCATAAGATGAGAGGATGGGGAGGATCCTGTGCAGAGGGAAGTGGGAAAACTTTCTGCGGGAAACTGGGTAAAGCCTAAGACTTTGGAAGAAATAACTCTTTGAAACGTTTAGTGTCTTGTGGATTTGGCTTGATGGAGAAACTGGGAGGATTTGGGTTTTGCAAGGACAGAAAATCATGAAGTGACATGATTCCTAAGGAAATTCAGGTCTTCAATAGCAGTGGGATTGCAGAAGCTGTTGAGAGGTGATGACAGTGTGTGTGCTCCTGAAAGCGAGAAGGATTTCAAAGTGAAGATGATGAGCAGGAACACCAGTGCTTGAAGCTCGCTTTCAAGTGCTGGGATAATTTGATAGGGTTTGCTGGTAACCCCAGGCTGTGTTTTTTCCCCCTCCTCATCCCCGCTGTTGAAGTTGATGGAACTAAACTAGGAATTAACAAACATGACTGTGCAGCAATGGGAATGTTTCTGCCTTCCGTGTGCCAAGTTCCTGCTCGTTTGATGTGATTTTGCAAAACATCCATTGATTTCATTTATTCAGAAGCTAATTACGTTGTAACCCAAAGGATGAAGCAGCAAAGCCCGCTTATTTAGGCTGTAACAACACAGTTCTTATGGTGGTGCCCAGTGGCGATGGCACTTGCTGCAAGGAACCTCCCGCTGACCCTGCTTGTGAGATGGTTGCAGAGCAGCTCCCTGCGCACGTATCCTGCCTCCAGAGCGAATATTGTGCATGCAAATGGACGACAGTTATCATTTAGGTAATGAGCACCTAATGGATATTTGTGCTCTGTAAATCTGAGGCATTTTAAAACCGAAATTTCCCTGCCAGTGTAATGTGATGTGTGCGGCAAATTGCTGAGGTGAGAAATGCAAGCTGGAGGAAACAAAGTTATCAGCAAAACTGTTTTCTTACAGTTCCCTCTCCTGCTTTCTACCTCAGGCATCGCAACAAATAAGTGGAGAGAGAAGAACAAATGTTCACAGTAAATTCCTAGGAAGAATCTTTGCCGTTTTTAGATAGCATCATGATGAAAATTGCGTTGGCGTGGATTTTGTAGGGACCTTGCTCTTCATTAAGATCAAAGAGAAGCCTGGCAGTGTGGTAGATATCGCAGTAAAAATTCCTCTACAATGAACCCTGGGCTGTAGTTTGACTAAACCATCAGCAAATAAGGTGAGCACTGCCGGAGTTGCAGCATGCTGAGCACTTAGCTTCAGTGTATCCACTTGAGAAGGCCCTTTGGTGCTGATTTGTTTGGATACCACAGCTCTGTTTCCAAATACATAGTTTGAATTTTAAGTGAAGTTTTTTAGCTCGCAAGAGCAAAGTAATATATATCATTATTATTTTTATTCTAAGGACAGATCCTTTGGGATCCAATTGCAATTCCTCAAGCATCTTTGTTTCTCGGAGCAAATCAATACATTTCTCAACAACGATTATCCTTGGAAAGCCTCTCAATTAGATATGATATAAAGAAGCCAAGCTGTGGTGGTCTCCAGCTGAGCTTTCTGCCTGTGAAACCACCTTGCAGCTGGAAAGCTAAATGAAATTGTAAAACAGGGTTGGACTCCATCAATAGGGAGCTATGTGCTCTCATGTAGATGCAGTCACAGAATTGCCTCTGAAGCTGGTTGTGTTGACATCATTTAAGCCTTAAGCTCTCTTAGATTGGAAGTATCTCCGTATTTGACTGGGATTCTTGGCTACTTCAGCTGTGCAGAAGAGCAGTAACACTTCTGTAGTGCTCATCAGAGGGTCACAGCCTATCCTAAACCCTGTGTTTGGGCTTATAATAACAGTGATAAAATATCACCATTAAGAACATTAATTTAGGTGGCTTGTAGACACTAGTCTCTTTGTAAAAAGGACAGAAATGCTGCAATTCCAAGTAGGATTTTTTTATTGGGAAACAGAACTACTTTAATTACTGATATTTATTTGTGATTAACTTTTAATGATCTTGCAGTGATTTGAGTGGTTAAGGACCCTACTATAAACCAGGGTGCTTGATAACTCAGACGCTGTGAGCTCTGGAGAGTGGCCCTGAGCTTGTGATGGAGCCCACAGATCAGCTCCTCTTGCTGTCTACGATGCATTAAGCCGCATTTCTAACCAGCAAAAAAAAAGGGATAAAAGAAAAATGCATGTGTGTGTAATGCAGCTGACTTAAAAATGTCAAAGTTGAGTTCTCTCATGGCACGCTCGGCTGGAGAGAGGGGAAAAAAAGCGGGAATGAGAGAATCCCTTGTGCAGGGATCACAGAATGTCGACTAAGCACTTGAGAGCTCCTCAAAGGGCTCTCTGGGCTCCCTGACCTGCTGCCACCCGCGAGCAGCTGCTCCGCACTGTTTGCTCAGAGGGGATTGAAGGATTTCTGGTAGTTTCTGACTACTCTAACAGTTATTTTCCCTGCGTAACAGCAGGCATATGATTATGCATAGTCTACTTTAAACTTAATCTAGTGTACTTCGTAGATTTTTTCCTTTATAGAATAATATCGGAGAAATTTGAAAAATCTCAGTTTTTCTCATACTGAAATTTGTGCCAAAACTCTGACTGACATCAAGGGAGAAGATCCAACAAACTTTGTAAGAGCCTAGCACGAGCACTGCATTTGATTCTTGAAAAGCACTGTTATGTCTAATTTGTTTTGGTAAGATCTTAATATCTCCTTTTAATAAGATGAAGTGTGAATAGAAAGCAAACCTTCATACACTGCTGTGATTTCTATGTATTTTAGCTAATAGCTACCTAATTAGAAGTATAAAAGTAATCCTCTTTTCTGTAAACAGACAGACCTCAAAAGGCAGAGCACAGTTTTACTATTTAACTCTCTGCAGCACTGATAAAGAAAAGTCTTTAAACTGAGATCTGCATCTAGCCAGAGATGCTTGACAGGGGAGTTTCAACCCGAGGGGAGGCTTCCCGTCTCTGGAATTCCCAGTCTGTGGCAAAGGGAAGTGAATAAGTGGATGCCCCTGAAGAGACTTTTTAGAGACCTTTTTTTTTATTCTCCAGTGAGTCTGTACTGAGCTTGTTGCTCCTCTTGGACATATTTTGGTATATCTTTTATTTTTCATTTTTCTTTATGAAAAGGAGATCTGCAGTGTTTCTGCCGTCTTTTCTGAACCAGAAAAAAAAAAAAAAAAAGGAAAAAAGGAAAAGGAGAAGAAACATAGTGTGGCTTGTCTGAAGGTCATCAGCACTGCAGACCCTCCGTAGAACTGTATCTCCTGATGCTTGTTGACTGCAATACATTTTAAATGACCCTCCTGAAAAAGCTGCCTGTGGGTTCTGCAACTTTCACTGCAACTCCTGAGAGCTGCAGAGCTGAAGCACCCCTGAGCACGAGGCCGTCGGGCCCTCTCGCTGTCCTGCTTTGATGGCAGCAGCATTGGGCACTGGAGGGCGTTTAGGGAGCCTTACTTACAATTTTGGTGCCCAAATGGAAGTTTTCCTGGTGTCTCTGCTCCCGGTGGTGCCGTCTTCTGGGAGTGATGGCAGGATGCTACTGGGAGCCGCTGCTGGCGGCCAGGGCACGGGGCATTCTAGATATTTGTTAGCAAGATGATGTAGAATTGAATGAAGTTCTTTCTTTACCTGCGCTGCTAAGTTAAGCAAAGACAAAGAGGAAATTAGTGGCATTACATCCTGGTGCGTACGGCCTGTGTTGAAGGGCTGATCCCACAGCTGGTAGAATAGGACAGCTCTGCTGTCTTGCAGAGAGGTGTTTGCTTGATCAGCCCACTGTTCCCTATGTCCTTGACTGGATCCTGAACGTGTCCTTATGGTGCCTTGGCTGTATGCTGCTGTGCAGCGTAGTGCTAACCAAGGTAGATAAACAGCTCCCGGCTAGCCTGGAGCCGGGCTGTGTACTGCACCCTTTTGTCCTTCTTTTTGTTTCTTTTTGTCCCTGCCTGCAAAGCATCCTGCAGGACAGGGAGAGGGAAAATGAGTAGAAGCTGGAAATAAAAACCTTACATGCCCAAAGCATCCAGTGCTTGCAGGGTTCCTATGAGAGGTGCAGCAGGATGGCCGCTGCTGGCCTGGGTGCAGCGAGCCAGGACACTTGTCCTTGCGCTGGCCTCGGGCCTTGCCTGGGAACCTCTGGCAGCTGGTGGGGTGCAGGAGCAAAACGCCTGGGAACCCCCATGAGTCGGACCGCAGTGGGGCTTGTAAAGCTCTTGTCTTCCCAAACTGAGCTGGTGAGAGGCAGAGGGCAAAGCTGCCTTTGGAGTGAGCAGAGGGACTTGGAACAGAAGGGGGTTTGCTCTGTGAAAAGTGAAGAGATGCTGAAGTGTTCAGAGAGAAATGAAAACTCAGGCAGAGAAAGCCCTTTGCTAAATACAGGAAGGGGACTGCAAAGCACCTGAGTTCCTTCCGTGTTTGCAGCTGATGTTCAGAGCAGCTTCTTTCCCTTGGCTCAGAGTGCTCGGGGGGACCCTGGGCTTGCACGCCTTGCTGCGTGCATGTAGGCTGCGGGGGCAACCCGGGCAAAAACTTCCCACAAATTAAAAGAAGGTCGGATACCTGCAGGAGCTCGGATAGTACAGAATGCCAACCCGCCTTTATGAATAATTTTGTTTGCTTCCCTGCCTCAGGCCATCAGCAAACACAAAGCAGGGGCAAAATGCAATTAAAAATGCACAGAATCCCTGTAAGTCTGAAATAGCTAAAGAGGGTAGTACCCTGGTAGTACTGCTGTCAGCCCCGTTGCAGTGGTGTCTCTGTGAAGCATTAAATCTTAAAGGCAAAGCCTTTGCGTTGGCGGGGCTTTGCTGGGCTTTGCTCCCTGTCATCTCCGACTTGCCTCAAAGCAGGTCTGCCCTCCTGAAGTTGGAGTTTGCAATCCCAATCTCCGTCGCCTTCCTTTGTGAGGGGTCGCTTTGCTGCCGGGCACGGATGGGGTAAAGGGCCGCACTCGGGTTCTGCTCCGCCTCGGTGGGCTGTGCGGGGCAGGCGGAGGGCTGGTGGCAGCGCAAGAGCGAAGGTCTCCCAGCGTTGCTCGTGCTGAAGCCCAGGGACTGCTGTCAAGGTAGAGAGGATTTGTATGAGCAAAGCAACAGTGAGCGGTGGCTCTTTGCCTCGGGCAGGTTTCCCACAGCTTTGAAGACACTGGGCCCAATGCTGGGAGGTCATTTGAGTGACTTACACAGTGCTGCAATACTTGAGCACTCACTGACTTTTATTCTACATCTGCTATTCAAGGCAGAAAGCAAAACCAGGGGATAATTAATATATAAAAAACCTTTCCTTTCCCCGAGGCTTGTTTCTAGTTTATTTATTGCAGTAGTTCTTGGTGCTTTCTGGCTCTTAGTTCACTGACTCCAAAGCGATGGTTGGCATCAACATCTGAAATAGCACCATGTCCTTTGCCTCCTTCCCGTGGGACGGATGCAGTGGTGGCTCGGAGCACCAGGCCCCAAGAAGGTCTGGTGTCCCCTGCTCTCCTCTTGGGCCAGCGCTGTAGGAAGAGCCTGAGCAACAGGAGTTTGCTCCCTGGGCAGCATTTGACTACAACGTCGGTGGCTGCAGCTACTTCTCTGGGGATTCGGTCACCTCCGAGGCTTGTTTCTGTTCCTTTATATCTGGAACTGCTCTGGGTCAGTGTAGATCCATGTACTGCTATGCAGGCTGTTATTCTGGTCCCTGAAAAGGGTCGTATATCCCTAATATTAAAGTTTGAATAGACTGGATAGGAGGTTCTTAAGATAATTTTGGTAAAAACAGAGGTGAGGTTGGTGTTGGTTTCTGATCTCAGCAACAGGCTGAGCTGGAGCTGCTTGATTTGGAGGATGTTTCAAAGTGTTTAGGAGTGAAAGGGATGGAGTGGCTGATGATTGGGTCTCTGGGGTTATCTCTGTCCCTCGAAAAAATCCTGCTGAGCAGCCTCAGCTCCCATGTGAAGTGTTCAGGAGCTGCAGGTCTACAACCCATCTTGGACCATGGCTTGTTTTATACTTCAGTATTTATTCAGTGATACTGAGAGTCAGCAGTGGAGACAGGGACCTTTCCTCAGCTGACGGGAAACCTGCTTAGAGCACATGTTTACAGAGGTTGTCCAAAGCGGGTGCAAAAAGCACCTCTTGGGTGTTCTGGTGGTTCTTATGCTCTGGGACATGATTTGTGATTCCTATTTAGCATTAAACTTTATGAACTTTAGGATTAGTTTTACGTCCCAGTCAAAACCTGACCTTTCCTACATGTCCAACAACACAGAGCTCTCAAAGCCTCTGTATTTGGGGCAGGAGTTTTATTTCAAAGCCCAGTTTAGTGTAGAATTTTCCTTGATATATTTTTTCCTGTGTTATTTTAATGCCATGTTTGAAAAAAAAGCCCAACGTATTATAAAATAATATCTTAATGAGAAAAAAGCATAAAATAAAAACTTGAATTTAACATGAATGTAATTTTTATATATATATATTTAATTTTTAGTGACCCAAAATCTTCCTTAAGGAAGGGTCACTTGGAAGTAGTTTTCTCAGTGGGAATGGACTCCATGAGCAATTCGACTCAAAAACATTAAAAAGGAAAACCAAATCCCAGCGAGCCGGTGCCTGCACGTGTGACCCTGATGTGCTTCAGTGGGAGCCACGCTCCCGAGCAAAAGAGGGATGTGATATTAAAACTGTCAATATTTCACTCTCTGGAAGGGTTTTCTCGCTGGTGTTGAGATAATCCATATGTCTTAATCAACTCCTGGTGCTTGAGTGGGAGGAAGCTAACACAGTGACTAGTTGAGGAGGAGGAGCAGTTAGTCAAAATAAGTGCTTCTCTCCCTGAGGATTTTTGGGTTCTGGAAATATTTAGCAGATGAAATAGCAAGAGCAGCCGTCCTGAGGGAACTGTCAGAAAGGCACTTGACATCGCGGATCGTATGGATTCCTAAATGGATGTTTGGTCTGCAAAGGGCCCGCAGGTGGGATGGCGTGGACGACGGGGCTCGGTGCCCGTCGGCTGCTGCGGATGATGGGAATGCCAAGGGTCCCCGCTGCCCACTCCTCCTCCCGCTGCCGCCCTGAGGTCCGAGTCCTCCGAGCGCCTCCCTGCCTGGCGAGCAGCCTCCGAGTTAATAATTTAACTGATGATGAGGGCCCGTTGGCAGAGTCTGCAGTACCTGTCAGATCTAACTGCCTGCAAATTTAATTAGTGTGCAAAACCCAGCTTTGGACTATACCAAAACTTAATTAGTCAGCAGCTTAAGATTGTTAGCGGGCTCTCCAGGGTAATATATCCCTCCAAAAAAGGGTATGAGAAGGCTGTGATAAAATAATTAGAAGTGTAGGATCCGGATGGTGTGTTTTCTTTAGCACTCGTCTCTGGTACGTGCAGGCTGAGGTGGAGCGGTGACGTGTTGGAGTTAGATCCCATGGTGCTCCCTCGGTCGTGGGGACTTCAGGTCCTTCAACATGCCGCTTCAGGTGGCAGAGGTGCTCCTGGGTCACTGCAACGAATGGCTTTGCAGCAAAGGAGAAGAGCAGGAGAGCTGTTTTGGTGCCTCTGCCCGTGTGATGCTGCCACATGGTGCTTCGGTGGGGACATGATGTGTGACTAGTCCCCCTGCTCCTAGGGGAGCTCTGTGACGGGGTGGCTCCGTGCGGCGGTGACTCAGTGTGCGTTGCTGGAATGTCGGGAATGGGATGTAGTAACAGGGAGCGGGCCCCGTCTGTCGCAGCCCCGGGGGTGTGTGCTCTTCTTCCTCAGCGGCTGCCTCACACTGAGTTGCTGCAGAGTAGTTATCCCAGTGCCCTGTGTCCTTCTGGGAAGAAGAAATGGCAGCAAATACTTAAGAGGAGCCCTGGCCTTGGCCAGAGCTGCATTGCCAGGGGCGTCCCTGCCCTTGCACCTTGTTTCTTGGTCCCCTTTCAGCATGGGGAGAGAATGAAACACGCTTAATGGCCAGCAGTGACTGAAAACGACTGGAACATTTCTGCTTCTCTGGCTTCTAGTCCCCCTTCCCTCTCCCATCTGCAGCCTGGCCGCAGGTTCAGGTCCTCTGCCCTCAGAGCCTGGTGGAGGGAGGTATTTTGGGGTCAGTCCAAACTTCTCCATCTGCCGGTGCCAGATGAAAGTGCCGGAGCCTCCCTGTGCCTCTGGCTTTTCCTGATGCAGAAATCCTTGCGCCGTGGTGGGTTCTCACTGGCCAACGCAGGCCTGTTCCTGCTGCTGAGCTCCCTGCACCCTCATGATGGGAGCTGGAGTTTCCCAGCTACACCCGGCTGATCAGTGATGGGCAGCACTGATTTTAACGCTTCTCTCTGAAAGAAATGGGGACCCTGCAAGCAATTTGTCACGGCTATGGCTGATGCTTCCTATCTGAGTGCAGAGTTGTTATTTTAAATCTCCCAAACCTGTTTGAAGTTCAGGTCTGTACAAAACCGCCTCCCCCTTCCTCCCCACCCCACAGCACGTGCTCATGGATTGCTCAGTAATTTATGTGGTTGCAGTGGCTTGGATGTTTGCTTTAAAAGGCAAAGTGACCTCTCGATACGCCTCAGACCACCTGCCTCGATGGGTGTTGCCTCCACCAGTGTCCTGGAGACTCTCTGGTTCTCAGCTTATGTCCTGGAAAGGGGGTAAGATCCATAGCCAAGATATTCCTCCAGTTCCAGGGGCCAGAGTTTCATGGAGTGAACTCTGTTTTGCAGCATAAGGAACCTGCTGTTCTTGGCCATGATAGTCCTGTGGAGCCCCTTAGAGTTTTTTTCTCAATCCAGTGTTTTCACAGGATGATGGACCCACATGTGCTGGGTTTTGGCATTTCAGGCAGGTGGCAAAGGGACAAAACAAGGAAGGGAGGAATGGCAGGCTGTGTGTGTGCATGAGGGCAGCTTTTCCTCGGGATTTAATAGGTATCTCTGGAGTGTCACTTTGGGTTCTAGGGACCCTGAAAGGTCGAACTAGAGTTCATCTCTCAGGGCTCCATTTCCATGCCTGGTTCACTGACAACCCTCTTTGGACCTGCTGAGAAGAGGTGAAGACTTGTTGACAGTCCGCCAGAACTGCAGGCTGGCAGTGGAGCAGGACCAGACCTGGCAATAGCTTTGGGTTTCTGCTGTGACTGTCTCACGTCAGAGCCAGCAGAAAAGCTGCTTCCCTTGTAGACTATAGCAAGTTTGGATTGACTGCTTTGAATCCAGAGTTTTAGGTGTTTTTCCATCACAGGCCTGTGACAAACTCAAGAATGACACGCAGGCTTCAACACAATATGAGCAGCCTTCCAAGAGGCAGCCTACGTACTGTCGAGTGTGCCTAATTTAATGAACTGAGGGATGCCATGTAATCTAACTGCTGATTATGTTAAGAGGCAGCAGATAATTTCATGATCCACAGGTGGCTATTATGGTTTTACTGCGTGGAGTTAAATACACGCTTAACTTGCTACCAGGGAGAGCAGCGTTCCCCGTGGTGATAGGAGTGCTCCAAAACCCTAGGAGCCCTTTTGCTTGTCACAAGAGTTCAATCTTGTAGCCTGACCACGTGCAATATAGGACATCTTGGGCCCTCTTGGGCCATTGCTTTAACCATGGAAAAAGTAGCAGCCGTGCTACTTTTAAGAGCACCTCTCAATTTCCAGACTTCATACGCAGGTGTAGATGCTCTGATGAAGAGCATCCACAAGTATAGCCACTCGATAGCTTATTTATTTTAAAATCCATTCACAGCCTGTGATGAGGCTGATAATCATGATGTGTAAGCATAAGAAGTTAGTAGATTAATTGACAATGAAATATGATTTTTCATATGTCAATGAAAAATGATTTTTTTAATGTAACCTCATATTCAATATGGGGTCTTTTTATTGCCATTAGTGCCTGGAAATATCTGTATATCTGGGGGTATCTTCAATGGGGCAAATGGAATTATAATAGGATTTGTATCTAGAACTCAAAGACTTTTGGTGTGTGTGTGCTGTTCCCTGCCCAAACAGCACCACTGCTATTCATGAAACTTTTCATTCCTTATTGCCAAACTCAGCCTTATTTTTAGTTGGTTTTGGTTCTGTTCAATCTGAATGCAATAATTCGATTTTTGTTGTTGTTGTTTAAAATTTCAATCATGCTTACCATATGGCGAGTATCATTTTATACATAAAAGCTACTTGCTGTTTTACCTTTGGAAATCATTAGAGCCTTCACAGTAAGGGCTTGCTAACCATCTGCTCCCCTCTCGAACCTCGCGTTAATGTAGACATCTGCAGTTGTGACTCCGGGGTTATTAAACAGCAACGTCCACTTGAATGCCCTTGTGCCCGGCTCTCCAAAAATCAGCACTGCAGAAAGCGGTCCATTTAGCTGCAGGAAAAGCCATTACATTTGTGTGCAAGGTGTGTGTCCTTCCGCTCATGCCCTTCTGGTCCTGCGGCACAGGCAACGTGGCCGTGGGGCTGCAGCCCTCCCGATTAGCTGCGAGTCCGGATTGATGTCCTGTAATCCTTTAATGCTGGCGAGGCTCTGGCATTAGACCCGCTGCTAATCCCTTTTTAGAATGTGCATCTTGCCACAAAGAAGATTATGCCATTTATAAATGAGCCAATTATTTTTAGTTAATCACAGTATTCCACCAATTACAAAAGGAGATGCTGTAGGTCGAAATCCTGGCCTTGTTTAAATCAGCTGCAAAACTCTCCTTGGCTTCAGGAGTGCAAGACTGCAGTGTTCCAGCTGGGACATCCCTACCCTGCCTCTTAGCCAGCGCTGGCTCCTTCGTGTCTTCCTTGGAATTTGCTTTGCTTTTTTCACTTGATTTTTGTATGCAAAATACTATCAGTAGTACAAAGAAAAGGTTGGAGAAGAAAGAGGTGGCTCCTACCTTGCCATAGCTGGTAACAACTTAGCTAATTGCAAAATTAAATTGTCTAGTTAGTTTTCAGTGTTTAGACATTTAATATTCTTCTGAGTCCTGCATAAATTGCATGCAAAGACAAACTGATAGCTGAAAAAAACACCCTCTTAAAAGGGGAAAAACTATTTTGATTGTGCGATGTTGATACGACTCCTTTTTTTATTTATATTTTTATTTTTGGTTAAGTTTTGCTTAATAGAGCTGTTGAACTGGGCTCTGTGCATTATTGGCATTGTGTTCAACCTTAATAATGAAATAGATTTGATGCATTCATATCGGTTCAGGTCTTTCTTTCATAGAGGAGAACGCATTCAAACATGTAAAATCATTTAGTTCTTGAATAGCAGCGTGGTGATCAGCGAAAATGTTTTATCTTGGCGCGTGATTTGGGTGGCATGTCAGTCTGAATCTGATTCTTAACCACCCTAGTCCTTTTAAATAACAAAGCAAGAAAACTGCTCTAAAATGCATTAGAGATTAATGGATTAGGTGTAGCAGTTAAACGCTAGGCTTTCTGATAAAAGTTGTTGGCTTCAAAGGGTTTAGCAGTCTGGAATAAATATTGATTATGTGGTGATAGCTTTGGTGCAGGTGGGCAGAGGAGACATGTGCATCCCTCATGGGTGGGTTCCTTTGAGCCCACAGAAGGCAGAAGAAATAAGCTGAAAAATGGCATGTATTCTCTGAAAAGAGGTTGATGAAGAGAAATATCTAAAAAAAAAAAATTTTTTTTTTTTATATTTTATTTCTGACAACATTTTTCAGTAGAAGGTGTTTGATTTTTCAGTTGCCTCAAGTCTGGATTAGCTTAGGGAAGGGATGCTGCTTTGATTGCAAGGGAGGAGGTGAGTAGGACAAGGGGTAGCAGATGGGGAAGTCAGGAGAAGGTTGTGATTCACTGCTTACAGGAAGTGGAAACAGTAATAAGAAAATAAAATTAAGAAAATAATTCTTAATTCAGCAATTAAGAAAATAAAAATGAAAAGAAAAACACGTTCTTTTTGGCAGGATAAGTTGGGTGGAGGTGGGCAGGGTGGTTACCCTGTCAAGAGAAGGGTTGAGCTTGCAGAGCTTTGAGCTTTTGGTTTAATTTCCTTCAAATTCCTTTTTTTCTTGCTGATTTGAACTTGCAATGGGGTGCAGCAGCCTGCCTGGCTCCCTTGGTCCCTTGTTCCTTGCAGGGATTTCTTACATACTCTCCATGAATTTCCCCCCTGAGCTGCTGGCCTTTGCTGTGCAGAGTGAAGGACTTGGAGGGTAATTGAGTCTTTTGACCAAGTTCAGGTTTCCTGAAATGTTTTAATGCAGCTTCCGCGGGGGAAAGCGTGTGCTTTGTCTTGTTAATTCTAGAGTAAACTACTAAATATTACTTACCACTCTGTAACGGGACTCTTGGCAGTTTAATTAAGTGGGCTGTTTTCCTGCCTGAGGCTCAGCTCTTGTGGCTGGAACTCTTCACCTTAGAAGAAAACAAGCTATGCTCGTTCCAAGCTAGGAAACTCAAGTGTGGGAAAGATAAGGGACTTTTCATACAGAGAATTTCAATGCTAATTTTCAACTTACTGCCCTAATGTGTAAGCTGAATAGAAGCTGCTTTGAGGCCTGTCGCATGCTGGAAAACTGCATCCTCCTGCAGCAGGTAGCACTGGTTTGGGGGGTGAGAGATCCCCTCTCAGGCTTGACTGCAAGGCTGGAGAGAGACCTGCACCCGGTAGCCCTGCTGCCCAGTGAGCGCTCCCGTTCCCGGCCGTCCCCGGAGCCTCCCCGGGCACCGCTGCTCGTTTTTCATTAGGCTGTGATTTGATGAGATAAAAATAAAAGTTGCTTGAGCATTCACTTTCGCAGTGATGCATAACAAATTTATGCAGATTCAAATAAGACTAATCTGCATGCAAAATATAAAAGTGTGATTGCTAACCCATGTGCACCTGTACCGAGGTTTAATCGGGTACGAGTATGAATAGGAAGAAAGACCCTTAACAAAATGCATAGCCTTGAATTTGGGTATGAATTAGTGCAAAGAGATCCTCATAGTGTTAATGATGATTCAGGTGTTTCCGGAGAAAATTAGATCTTTCAGTAATTTAAGAACACTGTTATTTCTTTAATTAACTTTGACTAAATAAAAAAAAAAAGGTATTTTCCTCTGAATTTTCGCTGTCAACTTTAGCTTCACGTTTCTCTAGCTTTTCGCTGTCAACTTTAGCTATACTAATGGCCTCTGGTTCATGGCCAGGGTGAAAACACGGATGACCGATTCTGATCACATGTGAATCGGTTTATGATGAGTGTAGCTCCTTGACATAAAGGAGGCTTTATCAACATGAGCAGTTACGAGGTCAGAACAAAGTCAGGAGAGCTTTAAAGAAGATATTATTGTTCATTTTCCTAACAGTTTTTGTGTTGTGCAGTGCTTTGTTCATCTAAGTCACCAGCTTGTGCTCCAGCTCACTTGTAGAGCATATCGCAAGGCTGTGAAGGTTTCCGTGGTCCTGGAAAGCTGGACAGCAGTGGAAATGTGTTTTGCCTGACGTTCCTTGCCTCTCGGATGCTCTTGGAGGACTGCTAATGTTCCATGGTTGTGCAGAGAGTGAATCCAGCTTGTAGAAATGACTGAGGAATGAGGAGAAAAGCTGTGAAGTCATTTACCATCACTTGCTTTCCGTGCTTAGAGCATCAGTATGAGGGGAGATGTCGGCATTTGTGGTTTCCATCTTCACAAAAGAAAAATCACTTTTATAGTGAAGTAAATGAATGGAAAGTATTTCAGTACTGTTATTCTTCTGAGGCACGGATGGCAGGTGAGCAAAGGCTGGTCACGCTGTGAAGCAGAGCATTTACCCTGTGAAGGGTGCCATGGTGGGGAAGGAAGCCCTTCGCCTGGTGAAGGGGAGCAGAGCGCCCAGCCTCAGGCACAGCGCGGTGTCCCTTGTCTTCGGAAGCACTTCCAGGTAAAAGCTTCCCGGAGCCCTCGGCAGCCTGGCTCATGCTGGTGGGAATGGCACGTGGTCTGCTCGAGACAGCTCTGCTTGGAGATCCTACCAAGTAAGCACTGTGGGCTTGGTCCTCCTAACCCCCTCCTCACAAGAGAGGTTCTCTTAACCCAGAAGATTTTCAACACTTTTTGGTGGAAAGTAAATGCAAATAATGGAAATGCTTTAAGTTAATATTAAATAGCCAAAACCACTTAACACTGTGACACAAAGTGACGGCATCCAGGAATTTCAAAATTGAAGTTGACACTCTGTCCTTTACGTCAGTGTGATGTACATTAGCTCCCTTACATATGGAAACAAACAGCACCGTGGCAGGGGTTAAGCGCAGAGCACGAGGATCTCCTCTGAGTGGCTGGGATGCCATCAACCTGGGCCATAACCCCAGTATTGTTTTAGACAGAGGAGTAGGTTTGTACATAAACAAAACAGCCCTTGACAAGGTAAATTATTTCACAAGTGTCTTGCACCAGGCTGCTATTTAGGAGCAGTAATTAAAGTCATTGCCCGTAATCACTCCTTTACTCATTGAAAGCCGTGTGTGCCGGGAGAGGAGCTTGGGGCTGCCTTTGCTAGGCAGGCTACCCTCATTTGTTAGTAAAAATATCTGCAAATGAGTGCAAGGTGAAGCTTGAGTTCAGCCTCTTGATGAGATAACACCTCCAAGACCTTTCTGTTCATGCGTTTATTCCTCTCCAAGAGGAAGCAAGGGATGTTAGTCCCCTGAGCAGTCACCCAGGCCCTGTGCTACTCCAAACACATGCTCCTAAGAGGAGCCTCCGTTTTGTCTCCTGATCCTGGCTGGAAAATACTCAAGTTTCAGATGGGATGTTTTGATATGAATGGAATTTCCTGGGGCATTGTATGTAGTTCTCTGCAGTAACAGGCAAACACGTCCCTTACTCCCCTCTTCACGTTTAGTAAGATCTGTTGTGAAGCAGCTGGATTCCTGGCTCCTGCTTCTGCTGTTCTCTCAAAACCAGTGTGCCCTGTGGCGAGAAACCACCTTCTCATTTCCACCACAGAGGCATCCATGGCTGCTTGGGGCTGTGCTACCACCTGCGCTTGGTGTAAATAGCTTTTGAGCCTCCCCAGTACTTTTTCCTGATGTGTTTAGATGTCAGGTATTTTGCTAGCCTCGTCCTGCAAAACTGAATGTCTCTTTGGCTAAGCTCCTAGGTTATCCTTTTCAGCGGTCCTTTCAATTGGGATTTCTCAGTCATGGATGACTAGGACCATGCATTCTGGGCAGCCTTTCTCCCAGCAGATCTTCTCCTCCCGCAGCTACATGGGATGTCCACAGTGGTCGTGATGAAGGGCCGGAGATACCTGCATCTTTAGCAAAGGCTTAAAGAGGGTGGTGTTGGACTTTCCTGTGTCTGGGCAGTGACTTGTCCTCTGCAAGAGGTCAGAATTGTTATTAGTTCATGTCCAGAATGCCGTGAGGGAATATTAAGCATTAATTAACCATTACATCTGTTTAAAAATTACATGCCAGTTCTTCTTTGCACAATGACTACCCCTTGCCTGCTAGCTGTTTCTCTGGCTAAAGGATATTATGCCTCTGTCTTTTGGAAGAATAAGAGATTAAAAGAGCCCTGGATGTCATTGCCCCCTTACAGGTGCTCTGGGTGGTGGTGTTGGCACTACAGCATGTGACTGTCCCAATGGAGCATGTGGAAGCTCTGGAAGGAGCTTGGAGTGCGGATGCAACACTCAGCCTTTGGGGAAGTATTTTGGTTTTTACTGCAGTGCAGTCTGATGGAGCAGTTCATCTTCCTGCTCTCATTCACAATAATGTTAGAGATAGAAATTGAATGGGACAATACATTAGTAGCAACTCACTGGCCTTTTTATGAGGTAATCTATGGAGTTAAAGAGGCTTTGTACATGATTCCAGACTCACTTTTAGAGATGCTTGCTTTTTTCATCTCTAATGGTATTTATTTGTACCACTGTGCTTCCCAAGTTCAGTCTTCAGGTTCTTGCTTCTCTAGTATTCAGAAATGTCTGTGTTTCTGTAAGAAAACTAGAGCTGGAAGAGCTGTCCAGAGGTGAGCTGGTGAACAGGGAGCCAAGTTCACTATTGCTTGAACCAGTCCTAACAGAAGGCAGTCCAGTTTACACTTTAAATGCATTAGAAAGTTCTGCACTTGTAGGTAACTTGTTCCTGCTCTCATGTTGTACTGTCCTTGCGAAGGGAAGTCTGACATTGAGCCTAAATTGCCTGTGCTGCAAAATAATCTTGCAAAGATGAGAGTGATTGCCTGGGTTTAGTTCTGCTGTCTGGCTCTGTAGTATTAGCTCTTCTAAAAGCACTCAGTTCCTTTTGAAAATTGAAAAAGTAAGGCCACCTCTATGAGAAATATTCAGCAAGGCCGTGATAACAAGCAGAGGAACCTTCCTAGGCTGAGGCTTCATGGTGTTTTATTTTTGGCAAGCAAATACTAAAATGTTTCCTCTATTTCAGAGCTTTATAGGAAAATTCAGGAAGATGGGGAAAAGGGGCACATTATTGTCTTGAAGCATGTAAATGAATGGAAGAATGACCACAAAGAAGTGACGAGTTTGGTCAAATTAGGGACCTGGTTGCGGTTGCTGTGAATTTCTTTGCGCATCCCACAGAGGTTGATCTTAACGGTCTCTGTGACTTAAATGAACTACTCAAAATTAGCCTTCAGAATGTGACTTTGATGAGGAAACTGGAAACATCTGACTGGACAGTGGGTGAGATCTGCTCTAGAATGGAGCCCGTGGGGAGTTTGCTGTTGACTTCAGAGACTTTGGGATTTGGTGCTGTTTTCCTGTCTTTGATCAGGGTGATCTCTTGCAGGGCTGTAGCTGAGGTGTAGCAGACACTCAGCTCAGTGATCTTACCTTTGATAAAACTGATTATCCTCCAGGAATTTGCTTTAGTCATAAAAAAAATTAAGATACTATTTTCATTAAAACTTTCTCCAGTAAGCTGTTCTTTGTCTTGGGCAATCTGAATTAACCACCAGGCTTCCAGTTCTGTTTGGAATTGATGGCTTGGTCTAGTTACACAGCTCAGTTTTCCCTAGCATCTTGGACATCCATCTATTTCCCATCTCATTGCATATCAAAATAACGTCCTATGTTCTTCTAGGTGTTTAGACCTCGTTGGGTAATAGGTGATTCTGGATGTTCAACCTTGGGTACAAGATGGGAGGGTTCTACTCATCTATTTTTAATAAATTCTCACTTTTGTTGCTAATATTCACTGTGGATTCCCTTTTCCCTCACCAGCACTTTTCCACCCTGGAAGTAGGTGAGTTTTCACGTGCAGTTTTAATTGAATCCATAGGGATCAATGGCAGTAGGTTCCCACTCCACATGCCTCCGTTGCTGTAGATCTTGAAATGGCTCATGCGGTTGCAATACGCATTGCTCCTATGCTGTTATTTTAGAGCTGCTGTTAATATAACATTTACAAAAACATTGGCAATCAAAGAACTTGTTACCGTTTGTACTCATTTCAGGAGACAATCACAAGGCTGTGTAATTAGCATTGATGAAACGAGGAGCTGACTAGAGGGGAGGCTACTTATGACATGGGAGAACAGGACATTTTCGCTGCTAGACAAGGAGCACTTAACAGTATGTTAATGAATCCAGACAGCTGGAGAATTCATAAAGGGCAGCGGCAGATATGATTGCTTCTGTTACAAGGCAATAGGTAGGTCACTGGGCATTATGAGTTACTTACGGGGGTGTCCTGTTGTACTGTGGGGAAAGGAAGAGATCTATGTAATGGAAATCCTGTTTCCGAGCTCTGATAAGCTTGCTAATAAGCATTCAACGTCTTGGCATTGAGTTAGGATTTCAGATTTTGTCCTGTAGAGCAAGGGAAAGAGATTCCAAGGGAAAGACAAACTTTGCAGTGAAGGTTTTTGTGTCGTGCTGCAGGTTGGGTCCCACGTCCAGGCAGGCGCTGGGGAGGGAGAGAGTTTCTGCTTGCGGAGCCTCTGCAGCCGCTGCCGCCCTGCCTCGGGCTGCCTCTGCGGGGAGTTTGGGGGAGTTGTCACGAAGTTTGGGGTTTCCCTGCAGGCCAGGCTGTGCCGCAGGAGGCGGCACGTGGAAAAGCCCTTGGGAGCTCTGGTGATGCCACCCACATGCAGAGCCCCGAGGGGCTGGTGGTTCTTGCCCCGCCGTGCAGCAGGGACGAGCAGCCATCGGTCCGGGCTCTCTGTCCAGCCTTGGCGTTTGCCCCCCAGCAGGAGCTGAGCAAAGCTGAGCTCCCACCCACGAGAGGGGCAGGAGCACAGGGTGCTGAATGCTGGGAAGGAGTTTGGGGAGAGATGGCTCCTTTTGCACGAAGGGGAAGACGGAGCTGCGTTAGCTGGGAGTCAATGTGGCACAAGGATGCACCGGACCCGCTCTCAGATCGCTTTGCCTGCCTGGCAGTGTTACCATTTGGGCTATTTACCCTGTGCATCATCGTCTAGATTCTGTGAAGAGCTCTGATTTAGCACCCAAGTGAACAGAGTATTTAAGTCACTGCTTCTAGTCTGATCCCTGTCGGGCTGGGCTGCTCCTCTCCTTCCTCGGGGGGCAGCTCCACTTGCCTTCTCTGCCTCTTTCCCCAGGTCCCTGTGCTAGTGTCTGCACCACCCCAGGAATCCCTCTCATCCCCTGTAATTGCCATCAGAGGAGCTTGTCTGTGAGCATCAGTCTTGCTGTTGGTTGTTGCCTCCAAACTGACCATTTGTGTGTTCTGCACTAGCCCGGGAGGGCTGTGTTGCTAGCACAGCTGGCCTTGGCACGAGACACACCAGCCTTTGTGTTATAATCTACACAAGAACTGGTGGCAGAAGCTGCTGTCTCCCCTGTCCACCCCAAAAAGCCTCTTTTTGTTTATGTGTTTAACCAAAATTCTGCCCGTTTAAATACTGGTACAACAGTTTGATGGTTACAATTTTTTTAAATGGCAGTCTGCCTCGGATACGATCCGACATCTGTGAAATCCTCATCCTGTAATAACTGGAGAGCAGCCTGGAGCAAAAGCCTGCACATCTGAACAGCTCTACAGCTTGACAAGAGGGGAGGAAATGCAACTTTTTAATATTGACTTTTTGTGGCTGCTTCTTATCTTGTGATTAACCCAGCTCTTTGAATCTGATATCTGTGGGGGTGCGGGGCCTGGAAACCTTGTTCTGGATTTAGTTAATGAGGGTGAGGGCTGTGACTTTTTGTTGCAATTAACTTCAGTGATTCCACCCAGGGTGTCTCTGCTCTCAGCACCAAGAGATCAGCTGCTCGTTTGTACACCAGGCCAGGTACTGCTAGAGGTGAGCAAATACGAACTCGTTCCACCTTTCTCGTGCACGGGTGTCCAGAGCGTTTCTGCATTGATTCAGTTAGAAGAGGAGGCCTCAGCACAGTCAGATTAGTGGGTTTTGAGTCACTGCCAGTTCCAAGTAAAGGTGGTTTTTTTTCCCCACTAGAAAAATGTCACGCTGGCAGCAGAAGGTGACTGTCAGCTGGATTTTTTGTGGCTGTTCTCTCCTCCTTGAAGGAGAATGATCAGAATAGCGTGGGCTCTTCCTTAATTGCAGTGGAGGCTTGGATGGAGGTCTACCTCCCAGTAGGAACAAACAGGAATCTGCTAGATAAACATTTAATTTCTGCCTACTTACTTCGATTTTTAAGTCCCAGAGGAGCAACTTCCTGTTACCACTGAATTCATTATAGTTTTATCTCTGGTATTATAATAAAATCAAGCACATTAAGTAACTAGAGAGTTGCTGGGCTATTTGTGATCGATCCAGGTAACCACTAATTGCAGTTTGCCTCCCAAGTGCTGTGGAAGTTGAAGGTCTTTCACTGTGTATGGTGGTGGGCAGATATCCTCTGAGATACTGGATGGAAAAAAGCTGATAGTGACTAGGGTCATGTCCTATCCTAAGTAAGGATGCAGAGGAGGAAGTGGAAGGTGATCTGGTAATGTCTGCTGTGGCTGCTGCCGAGGCTTTGTTAGAGATTAACTTTTTGAGAGTGAATTAGAAAGGGGAAAAAAAGAGTTGCAAATGGTCATAGGACTTGGGAAGTAAATTAAGACTTGCTTGTGTATATGACTCTCATTTTTATGTTTCAGTGAAACTAATTCATGCAATTTCAGTTATTCACTTAATTCCCTTATTATTATTTTCAGTTTCCTGAGTGCATGATTTATGGGACTAAGAGTAGTAGAGTCAAATGTGCAAATTGAAATTCATTGTGCATTGCTTAAATTGGCTGTATGCATTACTTAAGTTAAATAAATTACATATGTTAAAAAATAAATGGCAACTATGCCTATAATAGTTGTAATTTGCAATTCGAATGACCTATAAACTAAGAATTATTTGCTGACAAAATGTTTGAATAATATTGAATAATGAACACAGAGAATTTCACAATGTGTTCATCACAATTAGTGAAGAGGGCAAAAAGTAGGTATCAAGTATTACGTAAACGTTTGGTCCACAGAAAATCAAATTCACAGCAGATTATTGGGAAATTCCAGCTGAATGTGAAGCCATTGAAGGCATGGTTAAGTTGGGGTGAAGCTAGTAGGGCCCAGGTTCAGAAGAGGGGCCCTTTGTCCCATAAATCTTATTGCAGGTGAATAATTTCAGGCATTGAGTGTATGGGGGATTGGGAGACACATGGACACCTTTTAGCAATCCAGCAGCTACTCAGCACTGTTGCATTTCTGCTTATGTGCAGCTTCTTTTGAGTCTTCTGGAGATGCCCATTTTATAAACCTTGCCAACGGTTCGTATATATTAGTAATATACAGCAAAGAACGGTGCAGAGTTTTATGCTAATATATAGACAAAGCAGCTCTTTAGCAAAAGATTTAACTGGAGGGTGGTTAAAAAAGACACGTTAAGAAATGAAGTGCTCAGAAGAATTTATACCAAATTGTGTAGGGAAACCTGAAAGGTCGCTTGAGTAATGGCTGTATTAAGGAAAGAGGGCATGTTCACATCTGTGCTTGCCTGCTCCTTGCTAAATCTTCAATAGTAAATACTTCATCTTGCCTGGGAGAGAAGTCACCGTGCTGCTCCTGAAGATACAGCGTTCCTTGCTTATCACCTTCCGTCAGTCCTCAGTCATTTCTGGGAAGATGCAGAAGCCAAGGTTAATTCCAGCTGCTTCAGGGCTGCTGCCTTCAACATTCCTGCCTGTCTTCATGCACATCCATCTTGGGATTTATTCATTTACAATGGGGCAACGGACTAGTACATTAGGTGAGTTGGGTTTTCTTTCTTCTAAATTTCTAAAAACTTACAAACTGTTTTCTTAACACTAAAAAACCACCACTCTTTCTTGTGTGAGGCTGGGCTTGAGCAGCTGTCTAGGAGCAAAAGATACTTGGGTTGGATTTGATCTTGGATATCCCTTCCAACCTTACCCATTCGGTGATTCTATTCTACCACAGTTGCATTTTCTCCTGCTTTTGTCTTCACCCCATGCCCATCATCCCTATGATGGTCTCCCCTCAAAGGCATTGCTGCAAGTCCTAAAATATAGTTTGATTCCTGGAATAGTGCTTGGAAATACTGCTGAATCCTGAGCTGCTGCTTTAAAAAGCAGGGAGCTTGACAAAGATCACAGATGTGCATACAGAGAGCAGTATCGGAAATATGTAGCTCAATAAGTTGCGGGGAATGTTTTTATTTTCCATTTCTTTCCATTATTCCCTTCAAGCAGCGCGTTTGTGGGCAGAGCGGGTTAAGTACTTGCTCTTAAAGTTGTTGTTAGAACTGCAGTTTTGTTGACTCTGCAAACAGGCCATTAATAAATGCCATTGCAGTCGCCTTCCAGTGAGGGAAATTGTATTTCTGTCCTGTATAGTACCAAATGCCTGGCTTTTTTTTTTAATCTTTCACCTTCATAAAAGTTCACTTGAAAAATACAGAATCTGCAAATACAGCTTAGGAGGAGAAGAACAATATATGAATACGAACTGCCTGCTAAAGCCCTTGTAAGATAAATAGGCAATATTGTTCTTACCGTAAAGAAACCAGGGGCTTGATGCTATCTCGTGTTGTGCTCCCCGCACGTTGTTGGCAGTCGGCTCCTGGGTTTCAAGCCATAAAATGACTTTCCAGCCAGCGTCTGCTCTGAACTCGCTGCCAAGGAGCGCCGCTCCATGCGCTATAATGGACCTGTGCTACCCCTGCAGTGGTGGCACGTTGCAAAGACTAGGCAGGCTCAGCGTTTGAATTGGAAATGAATTTTATTTGTTACGTTTAATTAACTGTTATCGGTAAAAACGTAATGCGCAAGCACGCAAAATGAAAATGAATGATCGTCTGTGGTAATTCTGCATTTCTTGTCATCAGAAAAAGCGAGAGGCAAATTTATCTAGAGAAATTCTCCTTGAGATCAAAGGTAATCCTCCCAGTTTGACTGCCAGGCAGCGAAGCATAAACCCTAATGCTTCTCTCCAATCCGTTCCAATCTCTAATCCAGGGGGGACTTCTTTTGCTGCTCTTAAGAGAAATCCTTTGATTATTTTGATTATTGTAAAATTTTGATGAAACTTCTTGTATGAGGATTTAAGTAAGGAATCTTGTGCTAAGAAGCACTACGTGATTACGAAGACAGTCTTAGCCAAGGACTAGCTGTCTGTCTGTGGGTCAGACAGAATCCTTGGTGAGTGATCAAAATACGAGTGCGTTGGAGTTAACACAGGACTGCTGCATGGATAACTCTCATTCCAGGCAATTGTAGCAGTGATGGGAATCCAGAAGGTGCTCGTTAGAGAGAAGGCTATTGCCACGTTATTTCTGGTCATAAAACAGGCAGTGAGATCCATCCTGGCAGAAGATGATCTTATGCTTGTGCTTATGGTGTTAATGTTAATAGCAAATGTTTTGTTTTACATAAGAGCTTCAGGTATCGGAGACTTTAAAACAAGATCTCTAAGCAGATCCTCATTTGCTCACCTCAAGGGGGTGAGGAGAAAGGTCTGGGCGCTGAGAAGAGCAGAGTGACTGCCAGGAACGTGGCAGGGCCACGTGCCACTGCTGGCAACAACCCAGAGCTGCCTGAGCAGGGGCTCCTAACACCTTCCTGGATGAGCTTTGGGCTGCAGCAGGTAAGTGCCTCGTGGTGGGGTCGGCCACTCTTGTCTCGGCTGCCTGTCTGGTGTGAAACCCATTGAAATGAGTCTCCTCCCAGTGGGCCAGTTCTCGTCTTTTTATCCATTCTGGAGATGCTGTGCTCTTTCGAGCGCTGTCTCGGAAAGATTTAAGGGGAAGCATCAGGGAAGCTTTGCTCTGCTGGCCTTTACAAAATACAATTTGACTTCAACAAGTCAAGTAATTTAGGTCGCTTGATACTGCTATGTCTTGACATGGCTGGGAAGAGCAGGTGGCTTAAATTTTTTGAAAGAACCAAACCCAACTTGACGTGAAAGTTAGAGAATTCATTGTGCTGTCTAAAGCTGGCATGGTCGTAGTGAAAAATTGCTCCGAATGCTGATGTTTTCTAACCACATCTGTCTGCAAGTGACCCTCTGTGATGACAGAGTTGAAGAAAATGCTTTGGTTTTGGAGGGTTCTGTAAGTGGGGGGAATATGTTGAGGTCGGTGCGCGGTGCACGCGGTGATGCACCACGGCTGCGCTGTCACATCCGCTCGGCACCGCGCGAGCAGAGCGGCGCGTAGCTCTCCGGAAGCCTCAGCCTCAGAAAGGCATTAAAACTAGTGCCGGCAGGACAGAATGTGCCTGTCCCTGTACTTGTCTGCAGTCAGGAGCTGGTGCTGGCAGCTGGATTTGGCACAAAATCTGTGTGCGTGTGGTTGGGTGCAGGGGGATGAGCGCGTGGCTCTTTTGCTGGGATGTGACCGAAAGGTGCGTGTCCTGCCGGGCAGGAGAGCTCTGTCCCGTGTCCCTTTGCTCTCTTCAATGCGGTTTCTGGACCTGTTGTTCTGCTCAGAGAAGGTGGAACGTTGAAGCAGGAGCAGCTGCACGTCCCTGGTGGCAGCAGCAGCGAGTCTGACTCCTCATGTTTCTCCCATGCTGGGAGAGCAGCGCTGGCCTGATCCATGGGCAGCAAATTCCCATTTTGGCAGCGGGGCTGGCAGCCACGGCAGGCAACGCGGCCCAGCGGAGCTGCCGTCCCTGCTGCTGGCACGGCCCAGCCGCAGCCCTGGGACGGGGAGTGCCAGGACACCGTGTGGGATGTGACCCCCTTGAGAAGGGCCTTCACCAGACCCTGTGCGAGGCAGGGGATGTGCCCATTCCTTGATGGACAAGTGCTCACAGCCTTGAAGCACCAGGAAAAGCTGTTTCTCCCTTCTGGCTCCACTTTAATGTAATTGCTGTGGATGTTTTCACTTGGAGAAAGCAAATATTTAGTTCGTGAGTCAAGAAAAGTCCTTGAATAAGTTTGTGGTCTGCAAGGATGGGGCTTAGCACCTGAAGAGACACCTTCAGTTTTCCCCTCTGTTTCTTTTGGAAACATTTTCTCCTCCTCAGCTGCAGCGCACAGTGAACCCTGGGTGAAATGCCAGCCATGCTGGGCCATGTGTCCCCCCTCGTGCTCGCTCGGAGCAAACCCCTCTCGGCTGCGGCTCGCTCGGTGACGACAGGCGCTGGCTGCTGCCTGTGCTCCCGGGGCTTTGGTGCTGTCACCATTGTGCCTATGTGATAATTGCTTTCCCTTTTGGTCTTTGAGGACAGAAGATGCAATTAGCACGTGCAACGTGTTTTCTTTTATACATTCTCAACATTGCAGTTCTTTAGGAACACTGAAGCGTCTTTAAATGGGACTTGGTACGTTTGAATTCAGCTGTGGTGTCACAAATGCAAGTACAAAATCCTATTGAAGAGTGCCAGAAACATTAAAGGTAACTCAGCAAAGCACTTGAAACTTGGAGCTTATAATAAAGGGCAGGTATTTATCCTTAATTTCTGTCTGCCTGTCTGATGCTGAGAGTGTATTTGGATTATTCCAGTGCTGGAGTGAATGATCAGAGGAGAATGAATGAGGCAAGAAAAATCAGTGGCTTCCCTGATCTGCTCACCTGATAATAGCGTGAAGGAACAGGATGACCAGATGCTGACTTGTGCCAGAAGTGTCTTAATGTGGCTCTGAGAGATTCCTTTGCAAAATAGTTACTTTAAAGAGTAAATAATCTTTTGGCAAAATGTGCCCTGAGTAAATAGTAAAAATAAACCTGGCCCTTACTGAGAATCTGTTTAATTTTTTCACCTGATTTTCCCATTTCTGCTGGAAAAGAGGCCAGATTTCACCGGAGGATTCTGGTTTTGAACACAATACAGATGACCCCCCCAAATCTTGCTTTTCCAGACCTGAGCCTCTTTAGTACCCTGCCATTGAAATGCCCATGTTTACCAACAGCCACTTCAGGTTTACAACAGTTACAGTCCTAATTACAGACAGAAACTGTTATCTCAGATGCAACTGTATGGAAACTGTCAAGTGCTGACATTTAATCGCAACCATGGGAGTTGGCGATCTGTTGTTTTGGAGAGAGTTCTAAAAATGCTCTATAAAAAGTAAGATGCTCTAAGCGTGATGTTTTAAAAAGTCTTCCCTGTCATTAAAATTCATATTTTATAAGAAACGAAATATCCTGCAATAAAACCAAAAAGGAAAGCCAAAATCCACAGAAGGAAAAAACACATATATGGTGTTTGTGATGATTTGGGTGCGTTTTTTTTCTAGGGTTATTGCTAGCAAAGGAAAATCGGAACAAACCCCCGTAGGATTTCTGCTCCTACCTGCACAGCCCTAAGACCGGTGCGTAGCCATTAATATACCAATTTTGAGAGGATTTTTGTCTAATAAAAAGAGAGCCGAGTGGGAGCCTGCGCTTCCCTGCTGGCACAGGCACGCAGTTATGACAGGATAATCTGCAGCCCTTGCGCTCCCGCTCGGAAGTGTGGCCAGGAGGAGCGGAGCAGGGGCAGGGCCGGGTGGGAGCTCCCCCGGCTCGGCACCAGGGTTGATGCATTCAACATATTCCCTGGGTAGCAGCGGGCATCCTTCCTCCCTGCATCCTCCCTGGCCTTCGCCCTCAGCATCACCACTTGTTTTAAGGAGGGAATCGTAACTCGTGCTGGTGCTTTTAGTCACCCCAGGGAGCAGTGGCTTTTGCTGACAGCAACCTGTGCTATGGGCAAGCGAGACCTGGGGGGTCACACTGGGGTATTGGGGCTTTTCAGTAATCCTCTCTGTTCTTGTAGGGCCGGTGGAGGGTTGAGAAGAGGATCAAGTTTTGCCATTTGTAACATCAATAGTTTGAGCTCCATCTCTTTCCTCTTCCTCTCTCTGCCAAGTGGTTGCCTGTGGGTCCTCTTCCCATATCTGGACTACAAAATTGGATTGACCTTCAGTTTGCTTGGCAGCAGGTCAGGGTTGTGCCTAGGGGGTGCAGAGGAAGAGGCAGTTTGGGGAAACCAGCCTCGATCTGCATCTCTTTATGGAAAGAAGGGCAGTAGGTGTCCACTGGTGCCAGGCTCGCAAATGATCAAGTTGTATTAAAACAGGTATGTTTGTGATGAAAGAGTGATTAAGAAGTCTTGAGATCTCCTTTTAGAACTTTTAGTTCTCAGAAGGTGGTTTCAGCATACTAATTCTTTCCTGGTAGAGAGGAATCGGGATTATTTAGCTTTCATCAAGCCTGTGTGCGTTGTTTGGACATTTTTCTTTTGCTTTTTTTGTGCCTTAAAAAAAATCTAACCGTGTGGGCTGGAATAGCTCTGAAATGCAGCCAACTGGCAGGCCGTAAACCAACTTAAAGCAATAATTTTATAAGGCTAAAATAGTAGAAATCTCAGGGAAAGTAGTGTTTCTTTTGCATGCGCATCTTGCGGTCCGTGAGCACCCGTGGTGGGGGAGGTATTTGTCAGGGTTCACCTGCCCGTCTTCTAAATCAGATAAGGGAGGCCTTGCTTGCCAGCGCGGTCGGTCTGTCCGTCCATCCAACCACCCGTGGCTGCCCATTACTGGTCCCTGTTCTTGGTGAAACGCTTGGTCTTTTCTTGTGCTGCTTCCAGCACTTGTTTAAAATCATTTTCATTCGTTTGTGCTCAAGATCCGCATCACCTGCCATGAGCTGAAAGGAGCATGTGTTCCATAGCTTAATGGGAGCATCCTACTATCTACATCTTTTCTATAAATTTTCTTGTTCGCAGGAGAGTCTTGTTGTGCTTTTTTGATACAGATCATTTATGCTTTTATTGCAAAGCAGCATTTTTTTTCTTCCTTTCCACCGTTTCCACAGTTTTCTGTTTGTACTAATGACTTGGCATCCAAGCAGGTCAATACCTTACTGATTTGTTCTGATCTGCAGAATCAGCAGGAACCCTCTTTCCCTGTGAAAGAGGTAGGGAGGAAATTCCACTGTTCTTCAGAGGAGTCTCCAAAGGTGGTGTAGGATTTGTGGTTCCCTTCCAGCATATATAGGAAGAGCCAACATTGTAGGGCAAGTTCCAGATGTCGAAGGGCTGATTAAAACCTGCATCTGTTCTTTGTGGATCAGAAAAGCTAGCTCAGGAGGGAGATTTTAATTCAGCTGATCAAAACCTTGGTCCTTTTTTACACCCAGTTACTGGATTAGATGTATTAAACAGCTCAAATCTCTGTCTTTTCCTTTTGCAGGGCTCTGCAAATGTTAGACCTGTAGAATTTATCTGTTTTTTTAAAAAAAAGCTGCAGCTAATGCTGAATTGGGCAGATCTGCTGAAAGAGCTGTGGAAAACTGAGGTGCTAGTTACCTGCAGTCCCATCATGGGTGGTGATGAAACCTGGCTGGAGGGTTTTGCACGTGGAAGACTTAGCAGGTTTGGAGCACTGCTCCTCTTAATTTTTAGCCTCTGCCTATATTGGTCGCTTTGCATTTCCTGCCTGGTTTCTTTTGTTAATTTTCTCACTTAGGTTTTGCTCACGCCATCCGTTCCTAGCCCACATTTGGAAGGATCTGTGGGACTGGTTCTTCATTACTGTGTTTTATCTGCTAGAGTCCACGTCTTCGTTCCTGTTTCTCTGGCTTTGTCTGAGCGTGGAAGTCACGAGCCCCTCCACGAGGTGAGCAAGGGAGGAGACCTGTGTCGCTGCCCACAGTGAAGCGAGGGGAGTTCATCGGTGTCGCTGAGATTCAAGGGGCTCATTTCTTACCTGTGTAAAACCTGCCAGGGGTAGCAGAGATCCTGACTGCGTTTCAGATTGCAGATCCGGCCCCACAACATCCAGGGTGATCTGAGCGATTTGCCCAACACCACATGGTGAGGAAGGGGAGACAGAGGGAGAAATAGAGAGCACCCTCAGACCTGCTGCTGATGGGGGCTTTAGCTCTGGGGAAAGGTCCCTTCTGCAGTGGAGAGTGTGTGCAGGGCCTCAATCCAGGAGTAGGGACCCCAGTGCGAGGGACTGGGTTTCCCTGAAAAGTGCCTGGTCAAAAGAACTAAAGGGAGAGGATTTACAGAGCAGCCTGAGGCTTTTCCAGAGAAAAAGAGAGAGCCCTAAATCCTACTCCCAGACCTCAGAAGTAAGAGGGAAGTATTGGAAAAAAGGTAGGATTCAACCTTCTTGGATGCTGGGCACTGCAAAAGAAGGGCCTGTCCGGGCAGCGTGGGGTCTCTTGCTTTTAGAGCAGGAGCAGGTAATACATATCAGTGCTTAGTGAATGGAAAGCTTGAGGTCGCTCCTACGGTGTGGCAAGATTTTACTTGATTCTGGTTTAAATTTGTTTTTATTACTTCAGTGCTGTCAAGTGATATATTATCCATACCTTGATGCCTGCAGTTGGATGTACAGGTTATCTCCAGTATGACAGCTCCGTATCTTCGATGTCAGATACACTGCTCTCGAGTCAAGGCAGATTTACAGATTCTATTATACTTATATTGAACAGTTCTTAATCTGGCAGAGGAAAACATGCTACAACCAGCACATTTTATCCATCGCCTTTACTGTTGGAGCCATTTTGGGCAGGGTTGAACTGTCACATTAGAAATAGTTCAAGACCAGCTCAGTTTCTAATACTAAAAATATGATCTTGGAAATGCTGGAG
Source organism: Eudromia elegans (assembly GCA_003342815.1). Taxonomy (NCBI): domain Eukaryota; kingdom Metazoa; phylum Chordata; class Aves; order Tinamiformes; family Tinamidae; genus Eudromia; species Eudromia elegans. Next base: position 738,998 of record PTEX01000032.1, read on the forward strand.
GTAGCGATTTCTCTCGCTCCCGACCATCCCTGAATTTGAATGAAAACTAGCAGTGGAATTAAAGGTCTTCGGCTCTGTGGCATAGCTCTAGTGCCCAGTCACATAATGTTGCTTTCTGCTCTTGTGCTGCCTTCATGTATCACAACCATCGTGTAGATCGGGGGAGCTGTGAGGCTGAACATAGCTGTCGTCCACCGATCACCGTTTCGGCAACTTAATTTTTGACATCACGGTTTCTTTAATAATTGAAAATTATATGCGTGAAGAAATGTACCTGTTCTGTGCGTAAAGAGTGACATTTGTTTTGCTTGTATGATTTTGCAAACAGAGTTGCTGCATTATTTAGCCTTTCTCAAGCGGGATAGCCCAGCACTCCTGCCCTTGACCTGCAAGCAGCAGCAGTGGCTCTGCCTTGTGTACCTAGCACCTTGTTCTAATTAGCAGGGTTTTGTTTTCCTTTTGGAGTTGTAAGCAGCGTAATATAAATTAGCAGGAAGAAGGTAGGAGCGTACCAACTGCCATAAGAATGTTGTGCCCTGAATGTGAATAAATCCCTAGTGCTTGTATTTCATTTTATCATTTTTTTCCTCCTCTGTCACTACTTTTTCCCCACCAGCTGTTTTGACCTTCTGTCTACCTTCAGATTCACACTTCTTACTGCCTTTTTCTTCAATTGATCCCTGCTGTTAGGGCTTTGAATGCCGTGGACTCTACGCTGTGGTTATTCCTATAGCTCAGCAGTTCCACCTTGTTTCAGCTGCCGAAGTCTATCTCTCATCTTTCCCTCCGTTTTGTTCATTAAAGAGAAAGGAAGGAAGAGGGTGGGTTGGAGTCCATCACTGGGAAGTACACAAATTGATTTGATGCTGTTTGAAGAGGGGGAGGACCGTGGGCTCTTCCCTGTGTGCAGATGTAGGTCATGAAAATGTATAATCAGCTTACACTTGTATCCACACGCTGCCTGGAAGTAATCCTGCTTAGCATCACTTTATGGGTTTGGAGTCTTTCTGAACCTTCTAATCCCTGGCGATATTTAAATAACGCATTGTGATCGCTGCTTGGTGTAATTCATGTAGAAAGGATGGATTATACTTCTGTGTCGGTATGAAAGCGTACGCAGACATATGCATGCGCACATACATTGAGTACACAACGTATATATTTGACAGGCAAAAATAGTTTTCTCTTGCAGGCTGTGGGCTGAACAAGTGCACTCCAGGTAGAGCCATGTTCTTTCCCAGGAGTGGCTGCGTGTCCGGGAAGGAAGGACTATTACAGCAGTGATTTGCCATGCTATTTTTAGGTGGAAATTTTGTCCTAAACCTAAGAGAACTGCCGTGATTGTCCCACTTCTGCAAATCAAGCTCCCAGAGCGCTTGCTGCTTCAACACTCGGAGGATGAGACAGTTCTCCCCATCTCCAACTGACTGATTTGTTAGCCCAGGGGGTTCAGCCCTGCAGCTTTGCAGCTTGAAAATACCCGTGAGAAGCTGCTTGGAGAGCTGTGTGCAGAGGGCACACAAAAAAAAAATCCCCATGCAGAGAATCCAGCGTTGCTGGATCCTCGTCTGCAGACACCCTGTCCCCGAAGCAGTTACCGTCTTAGTTCCCATCTCCACTGGTGGATTTATGCATGTAAATGGTTCTTCTCCAGCTGCCTCTGGAGTTCGTCGGCTATCCGAGGGGTTGGGAACAGGCTGTGCCCCTCTCTGCCCTTGGCTGGAACTTCCTTCCTGAGCTTGAGTTCCCAGCACAGGTCCCGAGTGCCTCAGTTTTTGTTCTGAGTGAAGAGCAGTCCTGCCCTGCAGCTGGTTGCACAGCAATATGTGCAAGTTGTGTGCAGGGAAGAGCTGGCCCCTGTACAGGCCTGGCCTTGCTGGCCTTGCTGCCATTGCGAGGCACAACATTTGCAACCTGCAATGCAGGGTTTGGCTTTAAAGTACTCTAAAAGTACCATTTCTACTGCTGGACATAAGCACTTTAATTCTTTGGTGTGCATAAGTGAGAATCTATTTAGATAAACCTATTACTGAGACAAATGTACTGAAATTCCACCTCTTGCCTGTACGTTTGGCTAGTTCTGGTGGCAGTTTGTTATCCTTACTGACTATTTTTGCTAGAAACCTCAGAAACAGCAGCACTATTCACAATAAGAAACCAGTTTTTGATTCTATGATCACCAGTTTCAAATATACAACCTGCTTTACAGATTAGTCTGATCCACGTAGTGATATCATTACGATATAAATATAAATATGTTTAAAGTTCTTTTGACTGGAAAGTGAAATTGCTGTTCAAATAACACCCATTCTATTGCTAATAATAATTGATTGAAAAAAAATACCAGATGATATGTGAAATGCTTATTACAGAATTCAGGTTCCTTAGATGAAATCACTTAGGCTGCATTCTGTTTGCCAAGCACCTGCATCAGTACTGAATACAGGTAAATAATGTTACTGTGGTTGCTAATACCAGCTAGTGTAGTAATTTCTTGATGTTTTACTACAATAGTCAGACAGTTTAGAATGCTCTGTTTTGTTGCCATCATTCAGTCTGCTATATAATTGATAAAAGATTATTAATTTAAAGCAAATGTTCAGTTACATGTACATACAGAGAATTCTTTCAGAAGCCTCCTAGCGCTATTTGGTGAATCAAGGTTTCCTTTGTAGCCTCAAGTTACTATGTGATGTTGTAGGCATATTGATACTTGGAGGTGTGGATAGTTTCTTTGGTGTAACTAAGCAAGCCATTACTGGGCATTAGAAATATATTGATTTTTTTCCCTTTTTGTTCTGTAAGACTCTCCTACCTGTCCTGCATTGCCCTGAGCTGCTCCGAGGTGATTCATGTCACTGGGGTAAGCACTCTGCCTCCTGCTTCACTTCTTGCTCCTTGAAGGACCTTTGGGGATGGAGATGCTGTGCATCCGTACAGGGCAGTGATTCAGTGGGCCACTGAACTGACCTGTGATTCAGGCATAAATACAGAGAAATGGTATTTAAATGGTGACTAGGCCTTGGTGCTCATTGCTCAAGGCAAAATTGATACTACTGACTAGGACTTGATCCTAAAAATCCCTTGCAGTATCATACATTGTCAACTAGTTTCTAACGCTGTTAATTAGATCCGATATAAAAATAAATGCATTCTTATTAGATGATTGAGTTTATTGAGATGATTGAGACTGCCATTGACACTCAGTGGGAGGAACTTGGTGTGAATGCAGATCTGTTTGTTTTAGGAGCTGTTGAGCATCGTGTGGCTGTGGTACCTGTTGAGACCCATGTCGTGAGGGTTTCCCTGCTCGGGGTTAGGCGTTCTCGATGGCTGCTGCTGTTTGCCTTGGCTTGTAAACTTAATTACTGTAGGTTATTATTGTGATTGCTGGATATGAGGGGGCAGGGAGAGAATAGTTTACATCAGAAGTTGGCTGTTCTGCAGTATTCTAGCCTATTCTGATTTATTCTATATTTGTGCATTCATATATTGGTAAATTGGTAAAATTGTTGCATAGAGGAATTTCCTCTCTACAGAAGGTGCTGCTAATTTTGAGCTTCTAAAGGTGCTTGTATGATCAGGCTGATTAAATTTTTGCTAATGAAACCTACAGCTAGCTAATTAGCAAAAAAAAAAAAAAAGTGTAATTCATTGTTGGAGTAATTGTTCATCATCTTTAAATACCAAGTCTTAGAATTTGCAGAACAGTGAAGAAGTGTAAAGGATTAAAGTATACCTTCAGTGCAAGGACTGACGGAGTGCAACCCTTCCCGAAGGTGAAGCTGTGTGCCTTGATGGAGAGGGGCGAATCACAATGCTGGGATTTCTCAGTCACTGCTAGAACCGAATCAGAACAAGATCCAGTGATCAAAGCTCCAAGTTTTGGGAGAAGTTGGACAGTGATCAATACATTGCAGCTGGCTCACTATGTGATGGAGCTGCGCTGGAGAAGTTGGCGCCCACAAGCAAGTGATCGAGATGTAATTGCAAAGCAAAGGGGAGTTGTAGAGGACTTGTAATCGTTGTCCTCTTTTCATGGCAACTAGGGTATTTTTGTATTCTGCATTAAAATGCAGGAACATGTGGAAATTATGGATCAGAAAAGGACTTGCAATGGGCTTTGCACCACAAAATAGTAAAAAATAAACCCAAAAAGCAGAGATCTGGAGTCCCTGCATGGGAGCAGGGGGTGGCCTATGTGCTACTGTAGAGCCTGCGCTGGAGGAAGGGGAGGGAGCCAGATAATATCACTTAATTTTATGCTTTTCTATCCTGCTCTCCTAAGCAATTAGTAATTATTTATTAGATTAGTAGCCAGGGGCTAGGAGTGAAATCAGCTCTTGCTTCCCGCAGTTTGTGGTGCTGATGCAGATGATGAAAGGGCGAAGGAGGAGCAGCAGAGAGGTGACCAAGAGCTGGGCATGGGGAGGTGAGCGTGGTGCTGCGGCTGCCTCAGTCTCCCCAGTTGCACCTCCGTTATCCTGGCCCCTGGAAGGAGTTGCCGGTAGCTCCTGAGGGCAAATCGTAGGTTGGGTGGGATGGAAGGGAAGGAGGGAGGAAGGGAAACGAGGGCCTGAGGAGCGCGGGCAGAAGCTCCGCATGGCGGAGGCGGCTGGCACGCGGTCGGCTTGTCTGATACAGCCGATAAGTCTGTGTTTGGCCACTTGTTAATTGTGTTGGTTTTCCGGAGCTGTGCAGTTGTGTAACACTTGAGGGAGCAGAAGGCGCTGAAGGGAGTGTGGGAGCAGGATGGCTCCTGCCAGGAGCACAGATGGCAGCAGAACAAGCCACCCTCGGCAGCCACGCTGGGGTTTCTGTGGGGCTTTTTTTTTGCTTTCAGACCACAACCTTAACATGGGAATAGTTTAAACAGAAATAATCTGATCCCTCCCAGTCTTTCCAATGGTCTGCATGTAAGCGTAGCCCCGGGGCATGCAGTGTGGCAGCAGCAAAGCCAAATTATGCTGTACCAAAGGAGAGAACTTCAGCTTTTCTCCCCATTTGAGGAATAGGAAAATAAAAGCTCTGAACTTTTGTTTCCATGAGGAGGGGCAAAAACAGTGTTGGGAACTGCTGGAAACATGAGGGCTGGGTCCCCTCTTGCTTGATAAGACGTCTGTGGCAAGAGTGCCATGGCGAGAGGTTGATTTAGGTGTCCTGTGTGCCGTGTGATGCAGCTCCCTGCTGCCTGCTCAATAAGAGCCCAACGGGCTGCAGTGCTGCAGCACCAGCCCTTCACTTCCCTGCATCCATGTCCGCCGCTCCTGGCATCGCCTCCTGCTCGGCCTGTGTGCCCTTGGCCTGAAGGGCCCCAATGGGTGTGGGACAGGGTGATCCCGGGGCTGGGACACCAGCTGGGCCTCCCTTTGCCGGTGAAGGGAGGAACGCGGATGCTCGTGTGTTCGGATGCGTCGCTGTCTTCAACACGGATGTACATGGAGAGACTTCCCAGTGGCTGTCAGGTCTTCATGGAGCGCCAAGTGCTATGTGGCTCCTGCTTCAAGGGGTGTTTTTCTCCTTTTCTTTGACAGACGTGTTGGTGCCGGTTATTTTTCCCCTAGCACTTAGATAACTGCACACAGCAGTGCCGCTGTGTGTGCTTACGGTGCAGAGCTAGGTATGTAAATTACCTTGGGAAAAGCGTCACTTACCCTTGAGTTAAAAGAGGATGTGCGGTTAGAGGTGTTAGTTTTGTAAAACAGGATGTGTGTGTGTGTGTATGTGAGTGTTTGCCCCAAATAGAGTAATATTTTTTTAATTTGGATGGGGGTCGGGGTTCAGGTTTCCCAGGTTTCGCTTGCTTGGTGCAGCTGCCCAAAAAGATGCCTCATGTGGCGCCGTGACTCCGGATTTCCCCTCTCCAGCTGCATTGGTGGTTTCCAGCACTCCTTTTGCCTCCCAGGATCCAACCTCCTGAACAGGGCTGCCCAGCTGGGCTTCGGTCCCTCCTCGGAAGAGCCACCTCCTCTTGGAGCTGTGGAGAAGGGCCTCAGGGTTGGGTCTCCTTTGGGAGGAGGCTGCTTGTGGCCCCTTTCCTGGCTGTTTTGTTTGGATGGCAGCAGATGGCAGCATCATGTCCCCGTGCGCGCTCGGGCTGGCGAAACCTTCCACCGGAGCGCTCAGGAGAGCAGCCATGGGCCGGGCTCCCCCACGTCCTGTCCTTGCTTGCCTGCAGCCTCCCGTGGGAGCACGGGGTGTCCATGGGCTCCCGTCTCCCATGGTGGGTCCGTGCAGCTCGCGAGGGTGCAGGGGAGCTCTGCCCTGCTCCTCGCCCTGCCTGGCCAGGGATCACGTCTGGATACTGTGGATTGGGGCTTGAGGCGTCCTGGTGTGACAGCAGCTCTGCTCGTCCCTCTCTTGGCTGAACTCCGTGACTCCAGTGGCTCGTGAAGATGACGATGAGTTTATGGAGGGGGAGCTCGGAGTGGAAAGTTCTTTTGAGGGGGATGGCAGGGGGACACAGTCCAAGCATTGACCCCAGCCAAGAGGCGCCTATGTAGGGTGGCGGGACGCCCCGGGAGCGAAGAGGAGGAGGGAAATACGCAGACACGCAGACCCCGGCGCTGGGCGCACGAGGCGGGTCTGCATAGCGCTCATTCCAGCACGGCACAAGTCGTATCTTGAAGAGAAGAGCCGCATTGACCCTGGCGAGGGGCTGCCGGGTTCAGCCGCCGCCCCAGGGCTGCCGTGGCCTCAATGGCCACATTGCTGAGCCCGCAGCTCACAAAAACCTGCCATTGTCACAGCCCTAGGGGTGGCTCTGCGGATAGTCCGGATCATGGTGCTCCCCCTCCTGGTGCTGCTGCCTTTAATCAATGTATTCGGAGGTCTGAAGAGGAGTCCAAGGAAATCCCCTCCCAGGGCTTCCTTCAGCAGATGAGAAGAGGGGTAGGAGGGATTCTTGGCTGCCTCGGGATGAGCTGAAATGCTGCAGCGTGTCCGCAAGGCCCTGAAGTTTTGTCTTGGCCCTTCCTTGAGAAGAACTTCTCTTTTCTGTCTGATCCGGTCAAGCGTGGCTCTTGAAATACATGCCAGTCACTGGCAAGGGAATAGGCAGTGGCAGGGATAATGTCCAGAGTGCCCACATGTGTTTTCCTGGGCTCTGACTCTGGAGCACGGTTGAGAGGATGGGATATATCCGTGTTGTTTTCTTGTTCTGGCATGGAGGCCCTCATTTCCAATTCTGGCTGCTGCTTAACTCTGCCAGAACTCCTTCCTGAGCTCTGGGAAGGGACCGAGGGGCACATTGCACTGGGAATAGCTGGACTGGCCTCGGCAGACAAAAGCACCCACGTATAAAACGTTCCCTCCTTCCTGACAGAAGTTGCAACGTTTCCATTTTGGGAAGGAAACGTGGGTCTGTGGGGCAGTGGGAGACCCTAAACAGAGCTGGTCCGATGATACCGTGGGTGCAGAGTTGTTTAAAACATAATTTAATAATTTGTAAATAATGTATGAGGTCTATTTAACCATTTCTAGGTAGCCAGGCAGGATTCCCAAGCTTGTGAAACAGCATCAGGTCAATAAAACTGTTGCGAGTGACTCGTGGCTGTTGAATGTATGCATTTTATTGTGAATATCTCCTGTCCATGTCCAATTTAGCTTTAAGGTATGATAAGACCCGAAGTCCCAAAGTTTAGGGTTTTCCAATTCATGGCACTAAACCGAAGGCAGTTTTGACCTTGTCATATCACTCATGCTGCATCAAACTTTCCGTTCTTTATTGAGCTACTCTACTTTTGCTTTCAATTTGTTGCCGAAATTATTGAATTATCTTAATATTGTGCCATTGGCCAAGTGATCAGGATAACTAAGAAGAGTTTTATTTATTTACTTATTCATTTGTTCAGCTATTACAGAGAAGAGCTAAATAGTATGAGTCAGCAATGTGCATTAAGCAGATGCGAGACATCTAAATATCTTTGTGCCTCAGCCCTATTCCTCTGCATTTCCTTGCAGCAGGAATAACGCTTCCCTGTCCCCAGGGGTGTTAGAAGCACAAATACACGGTGCACTGGAAGGTGTTTAGATAAGCAGATTGATTCAGAGGGGATTTCTTTGTTCTTTTATCCTAATAAAATCAGAACCAGACAGAATACAGTGCGATTCCTTCAGCCTAGGGAAGAGGAGACGTACCCTTAGTGTACTGAAATCCACCTTTTTCCCTCTTGATTTAAAAGATGTTTGGGGGGTAGAACAAAGCTCTGCTATTGCCTCCTAGTAAGTGACCTAAGCCATTTAAGCTGAAGCATATGACTCGGAGGAAGTATTTTGCAAAAACAGATGCACAGAAAGTCAATTTCCTATTCATATTTTGTTGCGGCAATTGGTACTTTAAAGAGATGGCAGACTTAAATTAGCTGGAAAAGTGACATCTTTAATTAGGAAAGCCTCTCTGCCAGCACATTGAACAGTTGCCAGTTTCTCAGCATTTAGGGACCATTGATTGCCAACAATGGCAGCTAAACTGCTGCTGGGTAGAAACTAATTGAATTTCCTCAAGTTAAAGCGAGGAGCTAAAGCAAGACGCAGCCTTCTGCTTGCTCGTGTTTTGGTCACTGCTGCCATGTTCTCAGCTGCCCAAGGACTCGCTGAGCGTTGGCTGCCCGTGGGGCACAGCGGCACGAGCGCTCCATGAGTTGGCTCCTGCTGGGCTCAGCCACGTCTGGGCCACCGGCCTTCGCGTGCCGTTTGGTGCTCGTGTGCAGGGGGGCTCTTTCCATCACAGAATCACACAATCTTTAGGGTTGGAAGGGACCTCTGGAGATGATCCAGTCCGACCTCCCTGCTCCAGCAGGGACACCCAGAGCACGAGGCACAGGGTGGCATCCGGGCGGGTTTGGAAGTTCTCCAGAGAAGGAGCCTCCACAGCCTCTCTAGGCAGCCTGTTCCGGGGCTCCGTCACCCTCACAGGAAGGAAGTTCTTCCTCATCTGGAGATGAAACTTGCTATGTTTCAGTTTAAAACCATTGCCCCTTGTCCTATCGCCAGACACCATGGAGAACAGTTCAGCCCTTTCCTCCCTACAGTCATTTCTCAGGAATCTGTACACATTGATTAGATCCCCTCTCATCCTTCTCTTCTCTAGGCTAAACAGGCCCAGCTCATTTAACCTCTCCTCATACGGTAGGTGCTGCAGTCCCTTGATCATCTTGGTCTCATCACTGAACCCTCTCTAGGAGCTCCACGTCCCTTCTGTACTGGGGAGCCCAGAACTACACACAGTACTCAAGTGTGAACCCTTTTCCTTGGGTCAGGTAGCTTTAATTTAGTGTGATTATATCACAGTGATTTCTTTGGAATGCAAGAACCAGATCCTGTTTCAACATTCAGTGTAAATACTTTAATCTTACTAATCTTTTCCCCTTGGAAAAATGCCATTTTTTATTGCATATATGTTTGTATACTACTGTCAAGGTTGGTGGTTCTTCTCTTCCAAGTGGTATGCTCAAAGTATAAGTGCAGTTGGTTCATCAAGAGAATTTTAATGGTAGAAAGCCAAGGAACTTTCAAGCAAGAAGAGATTTTAATAAGGTCCCAAGATCCCCAATTAATTCTCCCTCTATTATTTTTTTATAAACTCATCAATTCTGGTCACCAATTGCATTCAGTGTCCTTTAAAAATAATTAATGCTCCAATCTCAAAGTACTTTCAAGGTAAATAAGTTTTAACATTGAATGACAGTAATCATAAAGTGATAGGATCTGCTATTTTCGGTACTTCTCATTTATATCCGTAGGCCAGTCTATCTAAGAAAGCATTTCTAGGCAGATCTGGACCAATTTAGAGATTACAGCAGGAGCAGAAGTTGAATTGCAGCTGGGTGTTGTTGAGATTGTACAAACTCTTCTCGACTTGTTTATATTCTAGCTTCCTCTTGCTCTTTTCCTCTTCCCAATGATGTCTTATGTGCGAGTTTGGAAGACTTCCTTTTTTGCAATCTTGGGTGAGTTGAGTTTGTTTTATTCTTAAAGATAGAGAAAATTTCAAGGCCAACGAGCTAATGTCAGAGTGAGAACAAGAGTTGTCCTTATCTCAGAGCTGGATCGGCTGCTCTTCTGCCAAGGCATGGTCCGAGAGGAAGCAGTAGTGGGTCCTTCACACTTGTTAAGTTTATGGGGAGCTACTGTAAGTGGCCTAGTACTTATAGCGAAGAAATCTTTAAAAAATGATGGTATCATCAATACTTTGCCAAGGAGGAGTCTGTTCAAAACAACTGTTTATGAAAATCTAAGAGGGAGCCCTGTATAAGAGGGGGATACTGTCAATATTTACCAACTTAACTATTTGGGGACTCTAATTTGTTTTTTCCTCTAAAGTCTCCTATTTGTTTGGTTTTGTGTCTGTTCCATTCTCAAGAACCTTTATCTATCCTATTCCAATAAGAGCTTTTTGCCATTTGAATATTTGCTGTGATATAGCAATGGGCGTATTAGAAACTCATCTATGAATGAGAGAGGCTGGATTTCTTTATTCTGCAAAATGAAATCAAAGCTCATTTTAATAATGTAATTTGTCTTAAATTTCCAAATGGGTCTAAACCTTCAGACTTTCCAATCTGCCTTCCTGTCATTATAGACAGATTTTCCTATGAATAATGCATAGTTTTGCTGTCAAATTTCAATCTACACAAACACTTCATTTTCACTTTTTATTGATTCCAGCCTTGGTGGCTTGTGTACATCAGAGACTTCACAACAGCACAAATGTGCCTATCCCTATAAAATAGTAATTGATCAAAAAAGGTTAATTTGACTCCTTTGACATCTTTGTCATCATCCCCCTTTTTTTGTGTCTATATAAGTAGTAAAAACTATTTCCATTTAGAATCTTCAATTTTCAAAAGGTTAAGAATTCACTTTCTTGCTGAGTGTCTGTGCATGCAATATATTCATTTAAGGAACCAGCTGACAGAAAACTTGAACCTTTCGCAGTAATTTATTCAGACAAGAATGCTTAGGTTAGTTACGTTTCCCTCCCGATCTGATTCATCCGTTGTTAACTGCTTATATATTATTCATCATAAAATTCAAGTACAACAGAATTCAATGTTTCTTGAAATGGTGAAGAAAATATTTTTGACCTCCACGTTTGAAATAAAATTGCCAGAATTAACCTCTTCCTCTTCTCTTCCTCCTATCTAATTTCTAATAGAATTTATTTCTCCTCCCCGATTCCCTCAGCACTCTTCGTTCTTGTGTCCTGACACTTTGGCATCTCAATTCGTACTTGTTTTCTTAGCAGGTTGAGGTATGGAGGATGCAAATCCACACTTGATCCTGGAGTCTCCCAGTCCCGGCAGGCTGTGCATTCCCATCTGCCCAGACAAACGTGGCCTCGGTGGCCGTGGTCTGTGATGGTGCAAACTGCTCCGGTGCTGGGTCTTCCCAAGCCTGCTGTGGCCCCTGATGGTTGCTGAGAAGAACTCTTGACTCAGAGCTTGTGGTTGTGCAAATTATTAATTATGAAACAAAATACAAACCTCAGCTTCGGTGAGCAAGAGGTTTCTCTGCTTCGTGTCAGCAGCAGTCGGGAGCTGCGTCTCCTTTTCCTGGCAGGAGATGGTCAGATCCATGGGTGAGCTCTGCTCCAGGGCGATGGTCTGTGTGCCTCCATGGGGAGGAGGTTGACGATTTCTGGTGTGTTTGATGTGTTTATGTGTTTATTTATTTAGTGAATGCTCTGTTTCATGCTGTTGTAATGTGGGGGACGATGCAGGGGGCTCTGGTCACTGTGGCCAGGCTGCTTTCTGTGCTGCCAAACCTCGGCGTTCACAAATGTTGCCTTAGTTGCCTGCAGGGGAATGCTTTGCTGGCCTCTTGTCGCAGTTTGGTCCTTGGATAATAGCAAAATGCCCAGTGATTGCTATCCCCTTGGCAGCTCCTCTGCTTTGAAAGCACGCGCATCAGGAGCCTGGCTATCGAAAGGTAGCTTTAATTAATATACGAATTGCTTTCATTAGCATCGGGAGCCTGAGCAGCATCAAGAGCAGCTTGGGCAGTAGCAGAGCAGGACTCGGTGTGGGGACTCTGTGTCTTATGCACATGCTGAGGAAAAGGGGAGTGTTCTTATTTCAGTGCTGGTCGAGCTGGGCTGGCCAGATCACGATTGATTATCAGGGTGCTTGTGAGTGGCCGTTGTGTGATGAAAGGCTCTTCTCCGTGCGCCAGGATTTGCCCTTCCTGTAGAATGGCACACAACAGTGCCCAGACTTCAAAAGACAACCACGTCCCCGTCTCAGGGTCTGGACAAACCACTGATCTGTGCTGGCAGGGTGGGCATGACAGAGACCCGGTGCTGGCTTGGAAACACAACCATGCGAGCAGCTGGAGGCCCCTGACCCCAGGGGACGCAGCCCCGTGAGGGAGGGGACCTTGCGGGGCTGCCAGGCTGCACCCCGGGAGCCCTGGTCCCTGCTTGAGCCAGGGGGAGCCTCGTCCTCGAGCTGTGCTGGGTTTGTATTGTCATGTTGGCCTCTCAACATGGGCTCCCAAGCACTGGGGAAGGCTCCCAAATGAAAAAGACCTTTCAAAAACTAACGTGATGAAGTAGTTAGAGAGAATAGAGCTAAAACACCTGGAATATTGTAACTCTTTAAAACTGTAGTACTTTTCCTTAAATACCAGAAAGCTTGAATTACACAGTGAGGAAATGCAACAAACATTTAATTAGCCTCTTTCTTAACCCATCCTTTTCAATCCAGCAGCAGGGAGGAACTCGAGGAGGGCAGTACGGTTTGTTTTCTCTTCTTCTGACATCTCATCCAAATTAATGACAAAGCACCATGTAACGTGAAAATGAGATTGCGCTCGAGCTTGATAGTGCTTTGCTGAAGCTCAGATACAAAAACCCTCTTTTCTTGAGCCCGTCACCTCGCCGCCTCCTCGGAGCACGCGAGGGAGGCGGCAGAAGCGAGGAGGGAAGTGGGGGAAGACGAGCGAAAGCTGCAGTTTGCCCGGCTTGTGATTCATTATCCCGCCGTCGCTGGAATGCCACTAGACTTTTTTAGGCATCCGCTATCCGTTCCTTGGCAGAAAGAGGCTGATGGTTTGAGACTTGAATTGTCATCTCATGCACAACACGCCGACAGAGCCGTGCAAAAACAAACCTACCCAAAATTGCATTGAACAAAATGTGAAGCGACACCCGTTTAACTAGTTGAATGATGAAAGACAAGACAGAGAGAGTGGCTGGATTTGGCCCTGTTGTATTTGTTATTATTTGTTTTTAATATACTTTGTGCTATTGCTTCCTGCTCGTCCTCTGTGTAAAGGAGGAGCGGGCTTTCCATGCTCCTAGGTAGAGAAGGGCTTGGTTTTTGACCCCGAAGGAGGCAGAACAGGGCATAGAGAAGCACTAGAGAGGAGAGCAAGCTCCCTCTGCAGACCTCTACAGACCCAGATGTCTGTAATTTGTCATTAGTGTGCGTCTGCCTTTGAATATGGACTTTGAAGGTGCCAACACGTTCCCTGCACCCCGTTCAATGGGGGCTCAGCTGTGTGGATGTCAGCCTGAGAGCTGGGCACTTCTCGGTGCCCCTTCCCAAAGGGGCTCAGCCTGGGCACACCAGCAGGGCAGGAGGGACGTCTCCCCATGGCCCTGCTGCTCAGGCCGTCCATGCACCGAGCAGCACGGTGGGCATTTCTCCTCTCCCCTTTCTGAATGAACACCACCGTGGAAGTGTCAAAAACTGAGCTTAAACTCTGGCTCGCCTGAGCTTCTGGCCTAGTATTATAGTCTTATGAGGAGCAATACTTCATTCTGAATCTCCATTAAGACCTGGGAGCTTCTTTTCATGCTGCCACTTACTCTGTACTGTAGCGACTGAAATTTTCCTGCTTGTTCTAAGTGACTTGGGTGGTGATCTGATTGCTCAAAAATTGAACACTCCCGTGCGAATGCTCAGTCTGCTAAATCTCTACCTGAAGCTGGCCCGGAGTGTCAGTTAATTGGGAGTTATTTCTGTTTACTACAGTCAATAAATACCATTACTGTTTTTGTTTGGAGTAGCTCTGAACAGGCTTCAGTTAGAGGTCAGGTTGCTTCTCTATTAAATGACAGTGAGATAGATTGAAAAAGATGGGTCCTTTTCCTTAGACTTCAGAGCTGAAGTTACTCTTCCACAGTAAAAAGGAAATCTCGGGAAGGCTGGAGAAGGGCAGTGCTAAATACCCATTTGGGAAGAGCCCGGGAGAAAATTACTTGGTCATCCTGCCTACTTCTGTGTAAGGCATGGCTTGAATTTGTGGTGGAGCTGATGTTAGGGTTGCTTGAGAAAGAAGAGCTTACCTGGCTCTCCTGCCAAGGGGACACCAAAGTCCTTATTAAAGGAAGTGACACTTTGAAGCCAAACTGCTGGTACCCAGCGGTGGGCTGAGCACACCGGCTTGCCGGGCTGACCCCGCGCATCGCAGATCCCATGGTAAGCCTTGGAATATATGCGTAGGAGAGGACAGAGCCGAGCTCTTAAATTTTAAGAAGAGAAATCACTGTATCGCTGCTTCCTCCGTGACCTTGAAAGGTCTTGAATTATTAAAGTGCCTCTTAAGGAGCGCAGCCTAGTTTCCAAGCTCTCTAACTTTTAAATGGCATAACCATTGTGAAATTTAGTTCTGGAATCATTTAAGCACTTTTTTTTTTTTTTTCTGAATCACTTAATTAGAAAAATTGGAGGCTTCTCTTGCTTCAGTGTTTTATTATCTTAATTAAAACAATAATTTTATGTACGCTGTGCTGTGAATTCAGGATAACAAAAGCTTGAAAAGTTCATAACTACTGCAGAAGTATCTCGAGTAACTGCAATACTCTGACTGTATTTCTGAGAGTGAAGTGTGCTTGACTTTTACTGCAGCATACACTTACATTATACAGTGGTCTCGGTTGCTTTTAAATACAATGTTTTTGGTACAAAGTATTGCTTATGCTGCTTGTGAGTAGGAAACAGATTTTATTGTGACAAGTGGAGATGGATCAAATCTGGAATTGCTTAACAAATACTTAGGACTAGGAATGAGGAGATTTTGAAATAATACTATTAAGATGGCACTTTGCTTTTTCTTGGGTGGAGATATTCATAGAAGAAGTCTCACCTTTTCGTATATGGCTGTGTGTAGTAATGATAAGTAACCTGCGCATCAAACTGTCCCTTGGCACTGTGAGGCAGAAGAGGCCCTATGATTCTTTACTGTTTTAGTTTCTTGGACTTGCATTTGATTTTAACCCCAGATTTTCTGTGAGTTTGTTTTCTGAAGGAGCGTCTTGCAAAAAAGGTCCTGTCCTGCCCTTTCCTCAGCGGTATCTGTGGCCGTGCTGAAGCTGGTACCCAGGAACAGGACTGTCCTCAGAGGAGCAGCATCCCATGGATTCGGATAGGCTCGTGTCCAATTTTTCTGTTCATCTTTGCTACCTTAATGAGTAATTACTTAAAAATGGGCAGTTTCAGCTTCCAGGCTTCTGGACAGTGTCAGATCTATTCGAAAGCCCTTTGGGAATCCATCTGCCACATGGAAACAGTCTCGCTGGCAACGAAATGCTGCAAATAAGTGTGATGTGGCCCTTTGCTTCCTCTGGCACAGGGCAGCGAGAGGGAGAGCAGAGGGAGACTTTTCAAAGTTTATTTCGAATTATTCTTTGTTGTGAGGAGTAATTTGGTGCCCTTGAAGGGCGAAAACACCCCCCCGGCAACTAAATGCACTTTTGGGTGTTTATGATTTGTGATGTATTAAAATCTTATTGCAAAGCACCAGACAGTTCCCAGACCTTGTTCTGTTTTTCTGAATCTGTAGACGAGGAAACATTGTGAATTTTAATTAGGAGATGAAGGAGAAGCCCTTCAAAGGTGAAAAATTATAAAAAAAATTACTTGCTTTAGATATGCTTATATATATTATTAGCTTCTTTATTTTTGCCTTGCTGTAGGAGAGTGCAGGAGTGGTGAGCCGCAGCTTACCCAGCAGGACTTGGAGCAGGAGCTCAGGCTGGCCGTGGCGAGCAGAGAGGTCCAAGGATCCTTCCCCTCTCCTTTCTGGAGCGGCTTGTGCTTCGTTGGCAGGGACGATGCAGCCAGGTCAGGCAGCACCTTCCCTGCAGTCCATAGCACGAAGGGCTGTGCCAGGGGCTATAGCAGTGGAGAGAGCGCGATGCTGGGTGCATGTTGGTGCTCACGCTCAGCAACGTTGCTCTGCCCACACCATGGCTGGTAGCCGAGCCCCGGGACACGTAAGGAAGCACCCGGCCACCTTGGCCCCTTTAGCAGCGCGGCTTCGTAGTAACAGTTGGCTTCCCGCTCAAGGAATTAAGCATAATAACGTGTTAGCCTAGCCTGCTACCTGCCAGAGCTAGACAGACTCAAGGCTGGGATAAAAAAAGATTGTCATCTGATTTTCCCATCTGGACGAGACTGCTCAGTTGGAGCGCAGGCTCCGTCTCCGGGGGCCCGAGGGGAACGGCTGCTGCCGCCGCTGCTCTCCCCGCACTGTGGGAGGACGGGAAGAGGTCGGCCCGGCTGGGAGGCGGTTTGTGGCAGCGGAGGCACCTCGGGTAGTGAAGCGAGGTCGCTGTGCCAGCGTGCTGCTGCAGAGCATCCTCGCCACGTGCGTGCTCGCCGCTTGTTGCCTCTCCCTGCTGCCATGCCCAGAACACAGCGGAGCTGCGTGATGTTACATCCTGGAAAGATGTGCATAGAGTGTTTGTGTCCTACCAGCCACCAGCTTAAAAATGCATTAGCAAGCTAATGAAGTAAGGGTTTTAAAATATATGCATATAAGATATATATGCAACATATCACTGGCATCCTGTTAAAAGTAGATTTCTATTTAATATCTAGAAATTGAACTACAGGTAATTAGGAGGAGACCGATTATCTGTTGTCCAGCCTGGCGCTCCTTACTTGTTCAGTCATGCGTCCCTGTGTGAACTAATTTTATAGTAAAGAGCTCAAATAGTGATTAGCTTAGAAACAATATTAATTATCTTTCAGTGGCCAGACTGCTGCAGGAGTGAAGTCTTATTTGCTTCTTCCTAGAAACACATGTGGAAGTGCAGGGAGTTGTAGTGTTAGGGATGTTAAGGCTAACAGTGAGAAATTAGCTTTCTGGACTGGCTGTTAAGGCTTATAACTTCCTGCCAGTTTTTAATGGCTCCTGGTTATTTGATTATAAAGGGAAAGGCAAACACTTTGGGGCTCTAGGCAGCAGGAGGAATGACTTATCTGGATTCCTTAAAATAACTATCTCCTGTCCTTGATTTGAACATGATCTCCTAATTCTAAAGACTAGTCTGTTCTTTCATTTATCTCCTTATGCCCATAGCTTGCTTTGTATATTTCTTAACTACAAAGTTTTACATCCATATTAATAATTCAACCGGGAGATCTGATCGAGCTAAATAATCTGCATTTTCCCAGCAGAAATAATTGTCACAGTTTGCACAGACGGGGCTGTCTCATTTGTGGTGAGGAACACAAGTGTAAAGGAGATAATCCACAGTAGGGCCAGGCTTCAGAATAAATTTTCCAAGATTTATTATTATTTCATAATATAGTTTTTGTGAAAGAGGCAACGAGGCTACAGTTCAGATTTAAACTTGACCCCATTGTTATATAAAACCATTGAGTCCTTTTTAATCTCCGACTCTCCTTCTTCATGAGTGGCTTTTTGGATGGACAGCGTGTCGGCTGCTAACTAAGTTTCAGATTTTAAGAAGGCATTAAGTCATATAACTCAGGATGATAAAAATCCTATTTAATGGGGAATGCTCCTTTGCTATGGGCTTGATCAATAAATTAAATAGACTAATTAAGTTGAGCTGTCAGGACCAAGGACTGTCACTAAGTCAAGCCAGTGGAGCTGGCCATTTATCAGAGGCAGAAATTCAAGAAGAAAAGGCTGTCTTTAATGGGTAATTCTCTAGTGCATGCAGATGAGCAAGTGCATGAAAAGTCTAGCAATGAGTGCCTGTCATCTAATCACAAACGGTATGAAAGGAGGCGGGTTTGTCTGTGCAGAGTCATTAAACTGGCTTATCAACTCCCTTCCTGTGAATTTCTGAACTTTCAGGTTCTAGGGAGATGAACTTACTTGTGATGTCCATATATAGTCTCAGATATTTCCATCTTTTAAAAAATCTTTGCTAAGAAATTCAATTGACTTTGTTATATGCATATGTGCAGATATATATATGTGTCTATATATAGAAGTGATTTAAAATGCAAGCTTAAAATTAGAGAGGAAAGAAAGGGAAAGGTTTTACAGCAAATAGAGTGCTCGGAGGAGCAGTTCGGAGCTCTGCAGGTGGGTCAGGGCCCAGCTCTGCCCCAGGTTCTGGTGTGAGAGGCAACGAGTGCTCTGCTCTCCTGGAGCACCCGCTCGCTGCACTAAAATCACTGGCAGGGCTTAAGCAGCAGCCCTGAGGAGCCTCCTCGTCTGGTATTTGGACAGCACAGTCTGGAAGGTCACAGGGCTCCCATGTTTCCCATCTCCGAGGTGTATCTGAGGTTGCTTGCAGGTGGCAGCTCCCCACGCAGTTTGGAGGCTCCCTGGATCTGTGATTGCCACAAGGCACCCGAGGGAACAACATGACCAGTGATGGGGAGCAGCAGCTCCCCAGGGGTTTTGCCCCTAGGGCTCTTTGCCCTGGACCTTGCTGCTGTCGCGTGTTTCTGCGGGTGGGAAATGCCGTGTGCTATCCCATGCAGAAAGGGAAGCAGTTCATGTACCTGCCTGAAAGCCACAGCTCTGTTTTGGTGCTTCCAGTTTAGCTGAAAAGGTCTGGCCATATGGACGTACTCCTACAGCCTCTCCGGAGGCAAGCTGAGAATAAAATGAGCGAGATGAGCGCCGTGAGCCTGTGCGAATGGAACTTGCCTGACAAACCAGCAACATGTGTAAAAATAAAACGCTGTCCAGGCATACAGCCTTTCGCATGTTCAATTCTTGTCGATAAAGTAATCCTGAGCTTACAGCAGTAAAGCGAGCCAGGGATGCTGGTGCCAGGTCTCCGATCTGTCAGGAGAAACATGGAAGAAGATAGAGCTAGAAGAATGTGCCTGGGCACGCAGGAGCGTATGGGACCTTGGTCTTGGTTCTGAAAGAAAATCCACCCTCTCGAGATGGGAACATGGAATGAGGGGTAAGAAGCAGCTTTGCCTTTCCTGGAGGCTTCCAAGACCTCACGGAGAGGAGCTGGGGAGCAGCGGTGCTGATTTTGGCCCTCTGAAGTGCTGGTTTACGGCGCTGGTAGAAGTAGATAAAATGAGGCTTGCTGCTGGTGAGAAATTGCCTCCCCTTGCTCTTCAGTGAGGTGCTGCAAATCTCTGCCCTGATGCAGGACAGAGTTTTGTCCTGGGAACTTGGGACAAAATTTAAAAATCTTCCCAAATGGTTGAAGCACTGAAGTCATCATGTGATTCCGTGGTGTGAGTTGGGCTCCTAAGATCATGATTTGTTTATAGACCTGGGCTTTTGATGTGTGGTTTTAAAATGGCCCTGGTACTTCAGCTATAAGAAAACAAGACTTTCTTTTATTTTTTTCCTTATACTATTATCAGCAGCTGTGTTGAATGATGCAATCCATATGCCTTATGGAGCACCTATATATAAAAATCTGACATATGGATGTTGTGAAGTTCTGAGAAGATTCCACACACTTGAAAATCACCCACGTTTTAAAGGCATTCTGTTTGCGAATTATTTGTTGAGCTGTTATGTTGAATATCCAGAAGCGAAATGAGGCACATTGGGAATGTTTGTGGCATGGAGTCAGGTCCGAACTGGCCTTTTTGGTCCCCATTCAAGCGCAGAGCATTTGGAGTTTGTTTCCAAGCTGTCCAGCTGCATGACTCCTATGGAATCCGTTAACGTGGTGGATTTGTGCCTTTTCTAGCTCACTGTCTTTCGCTCTTGCCTCCTGTCCCTCATCTAGGCAGGATCCTCCACCTCCACCAACCAAGTGAAACGTTAGGTGAGCAAATGATGAGTAAGTAGAGGATGGATAGGGGCGGGAAATACTTGCTGCTCGTGTATGGTCCCCCTCCTAGGCAGGGAGCTGATGAGGTGGGGAAGGTCTGCTCCTTGGGTACGATCCCAGTGCCACACAGCTCAGGGTTCCCCACTGCTGCTCTGGCAGGGGAGGCCGCGAGGGATGTGCTGCGCTCCGAGCTGCTTGTACCAGTGCCTTGTGTTTGCACTGAAGGTGTCTCGAGCCATTGCTGTCCTCCCCCTGTCAGTGTTGTTCTTGGGGAATGGCAGGAGATTGACAGTGATTGGAATTCTGCTTTCGGAAGTGCGTAGTCCAGGGCTTCATGAGGCAGGGGATACTGCCAAGCTGCACAGTTGGGTAGTTTGAGTATTTAGGGGCTCTGGTTACTGATGTGCATAAACACTTTCCTCCCCAAAGAGCTGTCAGAGTGGAGCTAATTCCACTACCAATAGGTATTGTAATCTGTGAAGCAGTAGCAGAAGAGAGGGCCTTCGGCAGCGGTCTACACACCACTTGTGTTTGTTATCCTCCCGTTAGGAGTTCTAGTTCATAGCTGCATCTTCGAGATTTGCATTTGCGATGCTACCATCACATGGATCCTGCTTGCTTTGAATCTTCAGCAGGAAAGAAAGGTTTTTCGGGCTTTTATTTGAAATGAAAGCTGCTCCCTAGAATCGTGTCAGCCGCAGAAATCCAGACCCTAGCGCAAGCGTTTGTATTAAAATCTGGGCTTTAGGCTCCGTTAAAATTACTGCAACTTCACAAGTCACAGAGAGAGGATGAGAGAGCAGCAGCACAGGAACTTGAAAGATTGCACCCCTGCTTTGAGACGGAGGGGCTTGTGAAAGGCAGGACTTGCAACCAGGGGAAAAGAAACGATTATCTCCTCTCTTTGCCTCTCCCAGTCCCTTTCCTCCAGCCCCTGCCAGCTCTCAGCTTTCGGCTCTGTCTGGAATTATGTGCTTGTGTTTTGGTTGTCTTTCCATGTATTTTAACTAGGCCTGGCAGGAAAGGCCTAGGGTTAAAGAACTGGAGCTGTCCCATAAAACTAAAGCAGTGGAGTTAAAGATGGCCCTTCAGTTCTGGGTGCTGATGGTAACTGCCAGGTTTTTGGAAGTGTTTGCAAATTCATGATTAAATTGTGGAGAAAAAAAAATGAATGAAACTTTTACAGCCTTTGCATGTAAACAGGGCTGGAGGAGTCTGAGGCTTCTCTAAGACTCCTCCAGCCCTGTTCACATTCAAAGGCCGGGCTCCAGTAAATGAGATGTGCATAATCACAATTTAATACACACAGTGTAGGCAGAGAGCCATACTGATGGGTTCATATGTCTTTTTCTCATTTAGGTTAAAAGTATGTATCTTCTCGCTTGCTGGACAAGATGTTGCATGTGGATATATTGGTATGTGTGTCCTTAAAACAAATACGCAATGCATACACAAATATGCAAGTCCACAGCATCTAAGACAACTACTGAAATACCCTGTCTGTGCAGGGATGTTTTGTTCCACATTCATTACAGTGCTGTAGGAGTGCCTTGTATTTATGTAGCAAACAGTACGACCCTGGCCTATTTCATATTATTCTCTTTTGTTTTGATTTGAGCAGTACTTAGGTTTAGCAAAGTGTTTTGGTTGGATTTGTTGCCATCTTTTGGTGTGGCAGCACCAGGAGGGGTTTGCTGTGTTTTTGCATTAGAGAAGGCAGCATCCAAGGGGATCCTGAGGTGTGAGGGGTTAGGGCTTGTGATAACCTGCATTTCCTAGGGAAATTCATTCTTCGAATCAGCTAATGAGAAAGTCTGTCCCCTAACCAGGTAGATAATCATGTACTTAACTTTTAAGCATATGAGTAGCTCCTGTTGAACCTGGATTAGGTGCTGAGGTAGCAGCCAAATGACACTGCTGGAATGGACAAAATAGCAAGAATGCACCCCAAGGAACAGATCCATACTGAGAACGATGTTGAGGATCCTCTTCTCACGTCTTGTCCTCTTGCCCTACTCTTCCTAACTATGGAGCGGAAGCAAAAGGAGGAAGGTGCTCCAGGCTGTTCAGGTATTCAGTGCAAACGAGTAGTGATTTGGTGAGATGAGCAGGAAATAATGGCCAGAGACTTGCCTTGTTGCAGGGTTCCTGCTTAGCGCTGCAGAAGATCTGCTGAGATCTGAACTCTGATGACAGGCACGCCAGGGATGGGAGGAACGAGGAGTTGGAGCTCGCACTGTGCACCAGGTTGGATCAGCGCGTGGTGGAAGGAACAAGCAGCTGAAGGGTGTTATGGGTCCTTGCCGCTTGGTGTGGGACCACGTGCACTGTTCAGCCTGTGCTCTTAGACAGAGTTAACAGTTTCCTCAGAAGTTTTCTGAGGTGCTAATTCCTGAAAGTTGTGTTATGCTTTTTAAGTGATGCTGAACTTATCCACGGCTCTCTGGTAGCTTGAGGAGACCAAAATCCTCCCCTTGCTGTCCCCGGAGGAGGCCACGGGGTTGCAATCCAGAGCATCCACTGCTGCATTCCTGCAGCCTGTGCTGGCGGGAGTGCTTGGAATTGCAGACAGGGCCCCACGGTAGCAAATGGGGCTTGTACATTAGGAGCACCCAGAAGGCGAGTGGGTGACTGTGAAAGTCTTGGTTTAAGGCTCTTAAATAGCATCATCAAGAAACTGTAGGGCAATGACAGGGAGAGCAGCTAGTTTTCCCAGGCCACACTCAGCTTCCTGTGCTGCGGAGAGCCTCAGCCATTTGCAAGCTCCAGTTCCCTGCTCCTGCACCAGATTTTGTTCATGTTTTCTTCCGTTCCCCGTAGGAGTTGAAGCAGGACTCATGCAAACAACTTCGCTATTTAGCCCTGTTTTGGAGCAGAGCAGGTGCATTCTGAAGGAAGTAGATTTTCCGTGGGGAGAAATGTAAGTGATCATGTGAGCAAGCATCACATTGTAAAGGCCACCATGGCATAGGCGAACACAAATTAACACTGTCCAGATTTGGACTTTGGATTTGGAGATCTGGATTTGGGCTTTCTGTACAAGTGCATCTCCATCTTGCTTCAGGGCACCCCCTTTCCAAAAGCATTAAGGATTTCCATGCAGCTTTCAGGTGTCTTGGTATCCCCACTCACCCAACCTCTAATGAAAAGAAAGAATCCAGTTTACTATTTGTTTCAGGACAAATTCCAAAATAATTGAAAAAGTAAAATTCATCTGTCCACTGCTTTGCTTCTGGCTTTTTAGTTTGCAAATGAATGTAAGGTCATCTTGCATCATTTGTCTTCTTAGAACTTTTCCCAGTTTTAATTCAGTAAGAAGCTATAGTCATTCCTCATATTTATCTGTAAATTGCATTGAATCTTGTTGCAGTCATATTAGGTGATAATGATTTATATGTCTTCTAATAATTTATCTGATTATGCCAGCTATCTTCCATTCTAAAGAGTTAGTGAATTAATGCTCTCATGCAGGGTACAAAGGGAAGTAGTTTCTATAGACTTTTCTTCGCCTTTCTGCAGTTTGCTCTAGTGCTGCGTGGTATTTTTGTTGATACAGGGGTATGTAAGGGCCAGTCTGGCCACGTTTGGGAGGTATCTCAGGCTGTTAGAGCTCAGGTTATGCAGAAGTTGTGTACCTGTAGTGTGCAGGTACCCTGGTAGCGTGTGGTGCTGGGCACAGAGCAGGTCTCCAGCTGCAGCAAGGGCCGGGGAATATTCACGGATCTTACAGCCAAAACAGGTGGATTCCTCCTTTCCTGTAAGCTCTGAGAGGCTCCTTTAGAGCCCCATAGTGGCGGAGGGCTGACTTGAGGAGGGTGCCAAAGCTCAGGCTCACGCCTAGAGCTCCTACCTCTGGTTTGTGAGGCCATCGTGCACTCCGAGTAAACAAATACGGAATTGGGACGATGAGGGAGACGGGGCAGAAACACTCAGCAGGACCAAAGGAAATAATTCTTCCATCTTTCACGTCTCAGATATTTGAAAGTTTAAGCGTCTCCTCTTTTCTTGATGGACCCTCTATGCTGCCTGTCGTCTTTCCCTTTGGAAACGTGTGCCTGGCTCCTGGATAATGTGCCTCCCGCACCAGCTGACAAAACACAGAGGGGGAGGAAGAAGCTTCGACTCCAGGGGGAAAGTTTCTTCCTTCATGAAAAAATGATGCAGTTTTTCTTTTCTGTTCTTTGACTTGCATATCGAGAGAGAGCGCTAGATGGAACGAAGTCATTTCACAAGTGCAAATAACCTCCGAGGTTTTTTCTCCAAAATTTCTCTTGCAAAAATGATGAGTTTCTTTTCGAATACCTTGGCGTAAAGTATCAATTTTGGCTGTAGCTGAATGTTGCTTTTTAGGCATTTAAAAGCGGTATTGCTCTGCTTAGAATTTGGACTTTTGGACAGGATTTAACAGGATTGCTACTTACAGTAATTGTTGTGATCACTCCAGAAGCAAAATTACTGCCTTTTGCAGAGTTAGGACAGCGTGACGCTGGGTGAATCCGAGAGGAGAGGGAATGCAGCCCAGAGGGACAGAAACAAGGGCTGGTAAAAAAGAAAAGATTCCTACCCAGTGGAAAAGCACCTAGAAATATGCAGAGAGTCAAACAATGAATGACTTCCTAGCAAGAAGTTAAAGCTCCTCTGAGCAAGGGAATGAATACTGAAGCACTCGTATGATATGTTCTGCCTTGAAAATGGGTTTAACCTGTCTGGAAGCAGGGGAGCTTTTGGAGGAGGATGAGACCCGGAAAGGTGCCCGGCTCTGTTCTTGGTGACTGAGTCACCCTGCAAAGTCCATGGAAAGCTGTGAGCAATAACCAGGAACTGGCCTGGTCGCTGTCCCGGCCTCACCTGCCTCCAAAAACAGGCTGTCCTTATGTCAGAACCTGGGGCCTTCTTCCCTTGGCAGTTCCTTATTCACTTTGTTGCCTCCAGATTCAGGCTGATGTGGAAAGTCACTGTGTTTAGAAATAGGCCTCCTTAACATCTCTTTTATTTTTGACAGCACTTGCTCGTTAAAGGCAGCTGTGTGGACACAGCAACATCTGCGGGCCTGCTGAACTGTGAAACCTCTTTGCATCCATGATTAATTTACCCTGACGTATCTCCGCTTTTGCGTTATACCCTTCTGCAGTTTAGCACATCTTTTGACTTGGGCCCGGTTTACAAATGACGGGTAGAGCTGCAAACAAGGAATATCCTTGCAGTTCTCCAGCGCTGGGGTTGGCGGACACGAGCACGGCTACCCGAACTGCTACAACGATGGCTGGGGAGCGTTTGCGTTCGAAGGGTCTTTCCACGTTTGCTGCTTGCTGGTGCTCTCTCATGCTGGGCGTCCGAGGGGCGCTCGGCCTTGGCCGCAGCCACCCCCCGAGCCGTTGCCTTCTCCATATCCCTGACCAAATCCCTTGGCTCTGCAGCGGCTCTTTCTGCAAGGTTAGGGGGGGTTTTTGAGGTGCAGAGGCATCTGCACGCGTTGGCTTCCCGCTTGCGCTGGGAAACGGGGCGCAGAGCGCGGCGCCGCTGCCGCTTCCTGCTCCGCTGTTGATTAATCTGCTTTTGCGCTAGGACTCTTTTATGGGAGAAGATTAATAGCACGGAGAAGATGCTTGTTTGTTTCAAATATTTTGTTTCTGTTGCCCATTGGGAATGCTAGTATAAATACCAAGCAATCTGAATTTAAATAGCTAAAGTATTAGTCTTGCTCTTCCAATTGCTTGTCATTACACTTGAGGATATGGTTACAGCTGATTATACGAAAATACCTGAGCCATACATTTTATATTCTCAATCAGCATATTATAGATGAACTGTGAAAATTGGAGATAGCTTTTTATGATAATTGGGAGATATTTTCCTTGAAGGATGAAAGACTCTTGAGAGAATTTGAATTGCTTGTCTGTAATTTTGTTATAAGCTTTACTGGTGTTTATTTAACGTGGAGTTTATTGCTACTGAACATGCGTCTCCGTCAAGGGCCGCCTTTGGAGAGGTGGATTCGGGAGGTTGAGGCAGGGTGGAGGTCTCCGTGCCCCTCGAGACGGGAGGTCGTCATGGAGGTCGCGTGTGGCCTGTGGTCCTCCTGGGCCGTGGAGGCCTCGGCCTCAGCCCTGCCGTGGAGCGGGAGGCCGATGCTGCCCATGGGGGCCGTTTCACTGGGCTGGAAGTGACCGAGCGTGCGGGCCCTGCTGCTTTGAGGGCGTTTTTGCTCTGTGATTTCCTACGTAGCCCTGCGTTGTGCTGCGGGAAGCCGCTCTGGCCAGGCACCGGGCTCGGCGGTGACGCCTGTTGTTCCACGCAGCGGTCGGGAATCGGGATTTCAAGGTGAGGGGTTTGTAGCAGTGGGGAGGAATCCCAAGGTTGAACACACAGAAGTCCTTGCCCGTGGGGAAGCAAAGCGGAGCAGGGAAGCTGCGGGCGAGGACGGCGGAAGATTAGCCAGCAAACAGCACGCTGGCGGCCTGCGATGCTTAGGAATGATAAAGATTAAAGTGCCACCACATATAACGGAGTCACCGGAAGTAATGTTAAAAATTGACTAACTTCTGGTGAGAAAAATCCCTTGGTGCTGCTGTTTGGTAAAGAGCGCAGTAAAGAAACCTCACCTGGTTTGGGCACCCTGTGCCATTGTCAATGAGTTGAATTTCTCAGAGCTTCCCGTGCAAGTGACCTGGATGTATGAACGTGGTTAATATTTGCAGGATAAAAGGACAGTGATTGAAGTTGATCACGAAAAATCCTCCACCCTCCCGTTGAGTTGAGCCTTGCCAGCTTTGACACTTGGGCCACAGTCCCTCACAGCCCTTCATGTGTTAGGGTTGGGAGTGTAAAATTGTATGTGATTTGTTTCTTTATCTGCCCTGTGGCCTCGGGGTGTTCACAGTTTAATTCAAGAGGAACATGAGCATGGTTTTAACGGTTTATTTTTCAGTTTTAACACAATTTAATAGACACAACATCAAAGACTGATACTGTTTTCTACTGAATTTCAGGTTGGTTTGAATCAAGATTAACCTTTTCCAAAACTACCCTTAAGTGTGGTGCTTTGCCTGGCTTGTTTATAAAATATAAGTGATGTTCTATTTGTGGTATTTGGCAGTGCAGACAAAACCAGTGAACAGTCTTCCATAACTATGGGTTTTGAGCCTGCAGGTTTTTTCCAGACTTTTCTTGACTATATGCATGCAATAAAGCAAGAAATATATAAAAAACAAGAGTGCAACAGTTGTATTGACAGATCTTCCTGAAAACCCCCGGTGGTCTGATGTAATTCGAGCCGGATCAGACATGCTGTGTCCAATTGAATCAACAGATCGAGCTGGCATGGAGTGTGCTGGAGCGGGGTCTGGGAGTGAACTTGGCCGCATGATGACACTCCGGCTTCATCGGAAATAGTGAATGTGGATTAAAATAATCACAGGTTGGGGGCAAGTAGGGGCTGAGGGGTGTTTGAGCCCTCCGTGTAAATGGGGAGGAAGGATGAGGGTTCAGCCCTTGCATTCCTCATGGGCACCTGCATTAGTCAAGAAGGTCCCCGGTAATCTGTCGTAGGGGGAAGTGCTGAGCATTTAATATTTAGGTGCTATTGTTAGAACAATAATCATTGCTATAGAGGCTTTAAAAATAGTGCGGTCTGCCGGGAGGAAATGTAAGGTGATAGCATTAATTAACACATCGTGTTTGTAACAGTGTGAACGAGAGAGTTTTAATTGCAATCTATTACACACGTGGCGGGGATGGAAGAGCAGAGTGCGTGGGTCCGAGCGCGGGGTCGAGGTGCAGAGCGCTCGGGAGGCGAGAGGGGGCCGTGCAAGGCGGACGTCGCTCGTGCTGCAGCAGAGCCAGCCTCAGTTTAAACTCGTGCGCGAGCCGATGTCAAGTCAAAATGTGTTGTTGGGAGTGGGTAATCTGCTCCAAGTGGCTGCCCTGCAAATCTCCGGAGTGGAAGCTGGCCTGAGGCTACAGTCGTCTCTGCCGCATCTTTGCTTGAATGAACTTTGACTCTTTATCAAGAAACGCATTGGGAGGAGGAAGGGGCGGCGGAGGGGGGGAAACGGAGTTGCTCAAAATAGGTCTGCTTTGGATAAAGTCGCCTTTCCTGGAAACTTTGCAAAGACTTTCATGTGCCTTAAAAGAAAAGCCAAGGTCCCATTACAAAGCGTACGGATAAAGGTGAGATGAAGGGGCAGGGGAAGCTTGCACAAATGCTGTGCTTAGAATTTCAAAGCTCCTTCAGACTGTACTAGCTTGAAAGCCTACCCAGTACTCAGGAAAATGAAATGATTTCAAATTGGACACTTAAAATCTGGGGCCATTTTGGAAAGCTGGTCCCAGTTTGTAACTCCTAGCTGCTGACAACAAGGCAAGGAGCATCTCTGCGAGCATCCAAGATTACACCCGTGCTCGTGCTGTTCCTACGCAGATGCATTCGGTGAGGGAAGCTGTGATTTAAACAGTGTCGGAAATCCCGAGCAGCTCCTGGCTGGGAAGTTTTTCTGTGTCATAAATGATGTGAATTCTACATTATGAAAAGGGTTTATTGATGTTGTGGAACTCAGCAAACCTCATCATGTCGCCCTTGATTAGATGTTGCCTTTGTGTTAATTCGCCATGCTGGAGAACGGAGAATATTCGAGCCAGCAGTTTTTCACAAGTTGCAAACAGCATAAAGTAAATAAAATAGCAGTGACAAATGGAAGCATAATCTCAGGGCAGAACAATATATTTTGAAGCAATCTGTAACTATATTTTTAGAAGATGCTTCGTTCTGTTGGTGCTGAGTGTAGGATATTCACAGGAACCAGTTTTCAGAGTTTGTGGAGCAACCAGGTGCTGGGAGTCAAATTTCTCTTATATTATTTAAGTAATTTTTCAAAGCCTTGCACTAGAAATAGGTTTTTCACCATTTTCATGGGTGAAATATTTGGTATTGAAGAAGTTTTATGTCCTTGCACATTTCCATACACTGATTTCAAACATAGATGCTCCCATGAAACAACAGTGAAAATCTGCAGGCTCCACACTTTGGTCTGTTGTGTTTTTCCTGAAGGAACAGAATCTTCTGTAATGAAAATGGATTTAAAAGTAATGCTTAATATCGGATATTCTGAATATCTGATAGGAAAACTGTTCTTTTCCCCTTTTCTTCCTTGAAAAACATGGGTGATGCAGTCTTACTATGTGCATACATGTGATGTGCATACATGCCTAAAAATCAATTATGGAAATACACAGTTAAACATTCAATAGCTGAAATTCAATAGCTGAGTCTATTTAAAGTCAGCCTGTAACAAAAGTTTAGAAAAAAATTTTTAAAAAAAGCTTAAAAAAGGTTAAAAGCTTAAAGTTAGCCTGTAGTATTTGCCCAACTAATTACTGAGATGCGATCAGTGCTCTAACCTTCCCTGTGATTTTCTTTCTTGCGTAGCGTACCATCATTTTTCCTTGTCTGACTGTAGTGTTTCAGT
Source organism: Eudromia elegans (assembly GCA_003342815.1). Taxonomy (NCBI): domain Eukaryota; kingdom Metazoa; phylum Chordata; class Aves; order Tinamiformes; family Tinamidae; genus Eudromia; species Eudromia elegans. The sequence continues at coordinate 768,431 of PTEX01000032.1, forward strand.
TGAATCATGGGGTGACCAACCTTGGGCGGCCTGGAGTACAGAACTTGCTTCAGGTGCCACAGTTAGAAGCTTAAACGTGGCTGCGTCGAGTCCTCTGGGTCCTGCTCAGTGCTTCACTCCTTGTAAGCTCAGACGTGGGGGTACCATGTAATGGTAAATGAGACTAATACAAAAACGGGCATGAAGTGTGGAACCTTGAAATGCCAGGAAGGAAGGAACGTGATGAGGTGGGGTTTTTTTCCCCGTCTATTGTCTTTTTTTCCCCATCTATTGTCTTTTTTTTCAAGTATCTGTTACGGCCTCTCATTAGGGAGAAATAGTTGGGCCCCTCAGAGATGCTCCACTGGATGTTGCAGCCTGTCCTAAGACTCTGTTCAAAAAGCAATCTAAACTAATGTAAACTATTTGATCAGGTGTTTACCAGTAAACTTCAGATATCTTCTGATACTAGACACCTGCCTTCTTGCAAACGTGGTATGGTATTTATGTAATAATCTTGGAAATGAGGTGAATGGTTACAAAAAGCTTTTTTTTCCCCCCTTTGACATCCATATTGGAGGAGAAAATTATGCTAAATCCCCTTTAGCTTAAAGCTAATTAGAGTTAATAATGAAGGCTTTGTTCTTGTATGCTGGTTCGCGTAGGACTGCGCTAATTACAGCAGCGCAGAGGCATCTGTCTGGGCCAGGGTCGGGTTGTGCATCAAGCCAGGTCCATCCCCATGCACAGACCCTCCTCTTGGTTCCATCTTACAGGCGTGTCGGACCTGGGACCCATGGGCAACACCAGCATGCTTAGTGTATCTGAAATCATTACCTGCATTTGTTATGTATTTGTTTTCATATAGGTGCTAAGCTTGGGAAAAAGTTGACAGGTATCAGGACAAGAGGTTAAAACGGTCGGGCGCTGCGTTGTCTTGTGCTTCTGCTCACTTTATTCAGTTGCGATGGATGTGCCTGAAGGAAAATAAGCCCCTAAAGCTTCTTGTGGGCATGGGTGAGGAAAAGAACAGACGCGGTGCAGTTGGGAGGACCCGTGTGCATCACACATGCGTGACCGTAATGGACTGCGGGGCTCTGATCTCTGAGCGCGAGTTCAGTGTTTGCGAAGGACCGTAATGGATCCGAGAGCCCTGCGCCCAGATAGCCCTTTTACTCAGTCAATGGGAATGAAAGGGGAAACGAAACTGCTGCTTTTTGCGAGTACTTCTAAAGCTGAAAGCCTTGAAGGTCAGCCCCACTGGAGTGACATTTTAGCCGAGGGGAGCAGAGGAGAGATCATTCTGTGAGCGAAGCAGAGATAGTCATGACCTTAATAGAGCTGTAAAAGCAGAGCAAGGCACGGTGGAAGTGGCTTGCCAAGTGCAAGGAAGGTTTTGTATTAAATTTGGAACAAAACAAGCAATCAAGAAAAAAAACCCTAAACGCTCGTCATTTCTTTTTGACAAAAGGAAAATCACAATATTCAAATTGGCTTATTTTTTTTTTTTCAAAAATAGCTCCTGTTTGGTAATCATCATTAAAATGGACTTTAACTTCAGTTGTTCTGCTAAACGAACAAAATTATATCGTACCCCTGAGGACCTTAACATGCAATGCTAGGTATTATTGTGTTCTTTTCTGATTATTTTCTTCACAGAGATAATTCAGTCATTTGTAAAGAACCTGCTGTGAATCTGTAAATTTGGGGTGAGAGGTTGAGGGGCTTTGACCGTATTAGAGTTTGCCTAAATTAGCAGATGTGTTGCAGGAACTGTGGAGCAGTTGATGGTTTTGGAAATATGGAAACACAGAAGAGAAATTGCCTCTCTGTGAGACTTACCCATGTTTAGAAACACCTTGGTCCCGTGGGCACAGGTGGAATCTCCCTCAATGCCTTCTGTTTTACTGTGCTAAAATTTGTTGAGTTTGTCTTGCTTTGTCCCACCATTTTTTTCCTTGCAGCTGAAATATGAGCCCTCCAGACATGAATTAACAGCTTTAAAACATAAAAGATGATTTGTCAGGCTTAGAAAGAAAGAAATTCTGAGTGCTGCTTGTATTTTGAGTCTTCTATGCTCATGTCTGGATATTAAGACCAAGGTCCAGGGCACATCCTTTCTCTCTGTGTGGGTGAAACATGGATTATCATGTAAGAACTAACATTTATCCCTGATACAGACCAAGGTGCAGCTCTCCTAACATTGGTACAGGAAACACAATAACTTTGCAGGCTGACCAGGCTCTGCAGTTCCTTAATCCGCCCGCCTGGTTCCTGCAGCCCTGCTGCTTGCTCAGGGCTCTGCTCCAGAAGCCTCCGTGTTGGGGAGCAGAGCACTGAGCTGTGGTCCTTCCCTGTGGGAATGTGGCAGTCCTGCAGAACAAGCAAAACCGGCCTCACCTCTGCTGGAAGACGTGACAAATTGTCTCCAGGATAGCAGCTGCTTCTTGAGTGGCTTTCTAAATTGCTAGTGGCCATCCTTCTTGCATTGTAATTGCTCCTTGGAGAAGCCTATTGATTTGCAGAGCTCGCTATTTTAAAACTAAGCAAAACCCACTATTTTAATAAGGCAGTATGGAGTCCCATGTTGCTGAGTAGAGCTTAATGCTCAGAAGTAGAACTTAATGCTTTGCCTCTGCACAAAGACGGGAGGCTGCCTGTCCAGGCATAGAGCAGAGCTGGGGAAGACTCGGATGGTTGGAGAGTCATCTGGGACATGTGAAGACTCCTGGGCAGTGGCTGGTGGAGGAGTGGGAACAGGTTGGATGTGAGAGGGAGCTGGGAGGGTTCCTGATCCGTGTGCTGCGAGTCCTGATGGATGCAGCCTGCTGTGGGGTCCAGGCTGGCCACTGAACATGCCCTAGAAAGTCCCCACAGCCTTAGAAGGTTCTTGCTTGTGATTCCTTCCCTGTTTAAGGAAAAAAGCACCCCTGTTAGTACCTTCTGATGATCAGGGCATTTGAGTGTGAAAAACAGACTGTAAGCAGGATACTCGTAACTCATTCTGTTCTCAGTAGTTGTTTAACATTTGCTCCTTGCAGCCGGTCAGTGGGACAGGCTGGTGCCTGGGTGTTTTTGCAGCCTGCCGGGCATCCCTGGCGCTTCATGGGCTGCTGTGTTTTAAAAGCAGCTTCTTTATGTGCGTTCTGGAGAGCAGCAGATCTGTTGCCTGCTGCCCTTGTGTTACTTCACTGTGGGCTGCTGAGACAGTTTGGTTCAGGGCTACACACAAAAGCCTTTTTTTCCCATATTCTGCCCTGGATGCAACTTTACATTGTCTAATAGTAAAGCAAGGACAGCACACAGGAGTTTTATATGCTAAGAAGCAGAAAAATCGATTGTAATCCTGAGAGTAGAGGGCCGTTGAGATAGAAGGTCACAGCAGATTAGCAGTTGCTCTGCAGCACTGAAAGCTGGCAAGGAATTCCTGGGAAAAGCTGAGGAACAAGCCCAAGTGCTTTGGTATATTGTCCGGGGAGAGATCCCTCACAAGCACAGCTGGACTGTGCAGGGCTTGGCTTTCAGGGGAAAGAGGAATTTGTTTTGCACAATGTTTACTAATTGCCTCTCAAACAAGGAGAAGATGGGGATTTGCAATTAAAAGAAAAAAAAAGGTCCTGCTGTTGTGCTGATTGAGGCACATTATATTCAGGCTTTGCACATGCATCTCCTCGTTCCCATAAGCAGCCCCGTGGCAGTCGCGCTGCGTGCAATGGGTTTGTAGGTGTACTGGTGCAGCGGAGGGTGTCGTGTGCTCAGCCTGCCTCGGAGATGGAGAAAATGCCCAGGAAGCTGAGCCTGCTGCTCAAGCTGCCTTCCCAGGCATCCCTGTGTCCAGAAAGGAAGAGGCAGCCCTGGAAAAGGCAGGTCTGCGGGCAGGCTAAGGCTGCTTCTCATCCCTGCTACGTTCTGCGTGCTTACACTGTTATCTGTAGTATGGGCTATGTAGAGGCCATGTGTATATGTAGGAACTGCTACAAGTATTATGAAGAGGGGATCCCACTGTGAATATTTACATTAAAAAAAAAAACAAAAACATAGAGCTTGACATAGTAAATAGAGAATGGGCCATGTTGATACCTCTGCAGAGAATAAGTGTTAATCTTGTTGAATTGGTAGGAAAAAATGAAATAAATAGCTGATCTCAGTAACTGGCAGCTAATGGCTTACTGTGATAAAGACTCCTGTAAATCTAAAAATGTGAAAAAAAGAAAAGAGAAAAGCCGAGTTTGAATGTAAAGTGATTGCTGTGAAAATTAATATTCACTAAGATGGGGACTGGCTAATCTTCATTTGATGCATGTGCAGACCTGCTGTTTTAACTCCATGGCAGACCGAATGGGCTCATCAGGTAGGAAACCACCCCCCCATTTTCCTCTGTTTTGCCCCATGACGTTGATTCTCTGCACTGCACAACTGGTAGGAAACGGCATCGGGGGTCTAAGCTCTGCTGGTGGGGTGGGGGGCTTGAACTGGGATGGACAAAGAGACCTTTTTTCTGATAGACTCTTTCCTCTTCATAAGGAGACAGTGCTGATTAGTGAGCTTTGTCACAGGATGTCTGCTTTTAGGGCTTTTGAGGGAGTTTAGGTATCTTAATAGGTGCTTTGAAAAGAGCCAGAAACTCAACTGCTCACTGTCTAGCCCTACAACCTTGCAAAGGGAGGCCCTTGGGGAAAGTCAAAAAACTTAAAGGGAAATTACAGGCCTACCTAGCTTTAGAAGTATTAAACAGCTTTCTTCTTCATTATCAAAGAGTGATAATCAATGTTGCTGTTTGTGACAGAAGTAGCTATAAAATAGTTCCTTTCTCTCCTATCCTTTTTTTTCCTTATGTATTTCATTAAGGTTTGTTTTGCCTGTGTATGCTGCAGTGTTAGAGTTGATGGAGACATTATTTCATGAAATAACCATTTGGAAAACATGTAAACTTCTATTCTCATACAGAAAACTGCTTTTTTAATACCTAAGGTGGTATTTTCTTTTTCAAAGAGCTTACACAAATAAGATAATATATTGGTAAAATAAGGAAACTGAGAGGCAAGAGAAGTCTTGAAAGACAGGAAATTAACTCCCACAAACAAAAAATTGAGACTGATTTTTTTTTGTGTGTCAAGTAGAAAATGTTTTTAGAGATACTGACTATGTCAGGTTAAAAGGACAGAACTCAGTTACTCAATTTTCTGACTTAATTTTCTAACAGCATAATATGCTGAAAAATGTTTTGAATCTGTCTTTAAGAGCCATGTGGGTGTCTAACTTCCACTGATTGCCCAAGGAGTCTATTTCTCAATGGAATCAGTGGGGATTAGGCACCTCGCTAGCTTAACAAGCCTGGCTTTGAAGTCCTCTCTCCTCCACGGTGTGCCGGCTCTGCGCTGGGTTTTCCAGGCTCCCCAGCTTCCCAGGGAAGACGTGGTGTCCCCCGGGACAGGGCTGGAGCTGGAGCAAGGCTCCTTTGTTTCACATGGTTGTTTTGGTGCTTTGTTTTCATTTCTAAGGAATTGAAATTAAGGCTGGTGGCTCCAGTCATGTCAGTGGCAAAATGACACTGTCCCAGAGATTTTTTGGAAGTGCATCCGTGCAGTGGGGCATTTTAGATGACTATCCTAGGCTTGACCTTTGATGCAATAGTGGGTGTCTAGTCATGTATTGTATGGGCTCTGTGTTGTAATTAAGACACATCTTGATAGCTGGTTTTAATTAAAGACCAAGGAATTTGGTTTATTTTTTTTTTTCTGAGGGAAATGGGTTCTGCTGTTAGGAAGTGACTGTTTGCATGAAGCTAATTATAAAATGATGACTAAAATGTTTCAGCTGGAGCCTGTGCTTCAGCACTGGGAACACCGTTGGTTTTTAGTGTATCAAATGCTTCCACTACGGAGAGATCAGCAGAGGCACAAGATGATCTGTGTGATATACAGAGCTTTGCTCTTTCCTTTTTTATGGATACTAGGGAGACTGTCTGACTCGGAAGTGCTGTTGCAATCAAGTGAAGAGCGAGGACATTCACACGGGGAACATCTGTGTGCTGAGCAGTGTGCTCTGCTTCAGCATATGATGGGGAAAAAGCTTCTTTTTGGTCTTGGTCAAATGTCACGTTACCACACTGGGTATATCCTTAACAACCTAACACTTCCGTGCCCTCTTTAGAACAACTAGCGCTGTCTGTGACAACCACTATGCCAAAATGTGTGCAGCCCATGGATTCATTAAAAACCAAGTGTTCTCTTAAGTAGGTTTAAACTGAATGCAGCAGATGTATCGTTTGGCGTTTTCTTCTGCCCCATAAGTTTGCTCAATGAGGATGATCAAAGGTAAGCACAGAACGTAGCCTTTAGCTAGGAGGGATACAACAGACTCGGCTCGTCAAGTTTATCACAGTTTTACTGTCTCAGATCGAAGGAGGAACAAGATGAGCCCTTCTGTACTCCTCATAGGGACAGGTTTATTTTGCTTAGATGACCTTTCAGTTTTCCCCACCGTTGAAAGGCACAGTGAGATTTCTCTACTAAGAGAGGGGGGTTTGGCAGAGGTTGACCCCAGTAAAAGTCTACTTTTAATTTCCTGTTTCTTTTACAAAAACACAAAGTTTAGGATGGTGCTGTGGCTTTCAGTGCAGTTGGCAAGATTCCAGTTTGCTGGACAGGGCAGTGTCTGGTTTTGCTTGAATAATAACTCCCGAGGATCCTCGCCTGTAAAACTTGGGGGAAATGGGAATTTAAAGCAACAGTAAAAGTAGCGATTGCTGTAAAATATTCCTATACGTAGCCACGTGTATTTCCATAAACACACCTTGCATACACGTTTTCAGAGTCATGGGGTAAATGACAATCTGCAGCCGTACTCATTTCAAATGGCCCTGCCTCGTGTCAGTCTCTAATCCCCAGAATTTTAGCCACGCAGCAGGTCAGTTTTGTTATTATTTACCCCCATTTGTCTTCCTTTACTTGAGTGTAACAGCAGACAGAGAGGTCACCTGGGTCTCACCCTGTAAACTAGAAATAAAAATTGCTTACATCCACTGGCCTGACGCGGAGGAGAGGAAAGCAGCAGCCCTGAAATTGCTGCGATTGGCTTCACCTCGGGCTGCTGGAGGAGGCGGCCGGGGCAGCTCGGCTTTGCCTCGGCTGAGGGCTGCTGTTGAGGGCAGCCCGCTCCACCCTAGTGAAACAGGGATCCCCAAAGATGCATCAGTCAATCTGGTTTTTCATTAGGACCTTCACAGGAGAAAAGAGGGTTCAGGAATAGCGGGCGTCGCAGCAGTCTGATTGCTGCTGCGCTTCTGCGATTTATCTTCTCGGTGCCGGTAGTGTAATGTCAAGTAATCAAAATGTTAAGTTTGCAGGGGGAAAAAAAATCTCTGCAGCCCTTCTGTGCATCCTGACCAGGCACAGGATACTGGGCGGACCTGCTGCAGCCTATGGGTGTGAAGTTTTAACCACTGCTGTGCTCACAACCAAGCAGCCTTTTTGTTCCCAAACCAAGCATTTTGTATAACTGTTTCTATTATTGACGTTGTTTTGTCTGTGTCTGTATCTCATATGACTCCAGGTAGTTTTGTTTGCTCTGGTAGATTAACTAGTGTGGATTTTTGTGTGGCAATTCTTCATCTGTTTTGACACGTGTATCTGACATTCCTATCAATTTTTACCAAGCCCAGAGTTGGAGAGTCTCAATCACAGTATTTGCTGTGGAGCTGCCTGTGTGAGCCCCTTCACGTGAGTCCTCTTTCCTCCTGGCTTCAGGACAGGAAAGTTTGGTTTTCCTTGCACTCTTGTTGACCAAATTTATTAAAGTCTTGGGGTTAGTCAGTCCATCATTAATTTTTTTTATTACGTTAAAGCACAAACACCCAGACTGAGGTCAAGGTGCCGCTGGACATGCAGGGAGAAGCTCTGCTGCAGCGCTTCCATGGCAAGGAGAGAAGGGAGGGTCCATCCCATTAGGAAGATGGCAGTGGAGCTGGCAGGGGAATGCAGCTCTCCTGCCTTTCACACTACGTTGTCACTTCTGTCCTTCGCTCGCTTCTTCTGATTTCACTCGGCCCCCAGGCATCATTCTGGTTGTGGTAATGATTTTTTTACACAGTTGTAAAAAATTATTCTCTGCTGTAAACTTTTTGGCCTAGGTGACTTTTCCTGCCACTGTTTCTGCTGGGCCTGGCTGGATGTACCTGTGGGGAGTTGTTAGGTGCAGCAGCTGGGCCCAATTTCCCAGTAGGGGTACGTTTCCCCTCTTGTTTTTATTTTTAGTCCACTCAGTTTATCTTCTGTCCAGTCCCTGTGGGACAGCCAAGGTGTTCGGTTTTCCACATTGGCAATGGAAGGAGTTGGTCCTGCTGAGGTTTGTTCTGTCTGTCAAATAAAGATAACAACTTCCTAAGGTGGAATGCAGGCACGTTGTGCAGATAACAGGATATTCTCCCCTAGGTCTCATTCTGGGATTATGGTCGATTCCTATGGGAAGATGATTCTAAAAGTCCAGGGGGCTCACGGAGAGCTCCCCACTGACAGACTCTCTACTAGGTCCAGGCAGTTAATGGCTGCAGTGCTTCTTGATGAAGCTGGACACTCACTTTACCTCTTTAATTTGCTTCCCACAATTGTTGCATCCTGCAGAACTCCATCTTCAGTGCTGTGCTGCAGGGAGTAATCAGAGTAATGAGCCTATGGTCTGCCTTGGGCTTCTGTGGCACACAGAAGGGTTTTGTCCCGTTAGCATCATTAACGTTGCTGCCCTGCCATTGAGAAGGTATCTGTCTACCTCCATGGATAGGCTGCATTTCAGAAAGGAAGGGAGGAAGGAGATTTTCTCACCCTCATCCAGCTTGAGTGAGCTGCTTGTTCATGTCTCCATCGCCTGTTTCCTTCATCCTTTCCTCTAGAGGCATCCCCAGACCTGTTTCATTTCTGCCTTTCTCGGTTGTTTTCCCTCTTGAGAGGGCACGGGAAGAACAATAGCAATGTTGGAGAAGTAAAGAGCAAAGCTGGGAGCAGAGGCTGGGGAAATAGGAGAGGTTCCCAAAGAGGCGTAGTGGGATGCAGCGTGCTCAGAATTCAAGTTTTCTGCTGGCTCCTGTCTTGAAAATGTCTTAAATAATTTAAACCTGTAGTGTTTGCCGCAGCTTTAATCTGTTTCAAGTGCTTCGATTTGAACAAATCATGTGAGTTTGCATGTGAGGAGTCTTTATCTCTTTTGTTCTAACTTATTATTTGGAGAGTCCTAATGAGCCTTGATTGTGCTTAAGGCTAATAGCTATCCAGGCGGTTCAGAGTTGTGGGGAACAATTATTTGTGAGTGCATTATTGCTTTATCTTCATTACTGCCAAAATCTGAAGGGTGCTGTTACTGTAAGCTGGCTATAATAGGTTGTATCTGATTTTCTTTTAATTAGTGAAATGTTACCTCCTGAAATATTGGTTAATGTCAATTAGGAATGCATTGTAAGATAGGTCTGATGCGGGATTGTTGGGAGTCCTGTCTGCCTGAATCAAATGAGGAGAAAAAATGGTAAAGCAAATTTATTCTTGATGATTTTGTCTTCCTCCACACCTTAAATAGTACGTACCCAGGGCAATGCATGTGCCTTGGTTGCTGATGAAGTTTGTTCCAGGGTACCTGTCCTTTAACCCTAAATAATTCCTGTGCACAAGAGTACAAGCCTTGAGCCTGAGTGTCCTGCTGCACAGGGTGATGGGGAGCGCTGGATTCTGCGTCGATCCCGACGGCGGCCACCAAAACTCCCAGGCGAGGAAGCAAGAAGCCATCGTGGGGCTGGTTCCTGGGGCTGAAAGAAAAATATCTGATAGTTGCCATTTGTTTGTGCTGGATGAACTCGTGGGTCAGTAAGCAGGAGGTGGAGAACAGGGCTCCGGAGCCAAGAGCAGTAACTGCCACATCTTCAAGTCAGTCATCTAATGGTAGCACACGGATCTGCTTCTGCACCAGGACGTCCCGTAACGCATGCGGTGGGTTATATAATCACTAGTGCAGCTAGGTAAAGCGCCCGTAAATAAACTGGTGTGCTGCAGTCGTTATTCTTGCATGCAGTTTGGAAGTCAAACTATGTTTCTGTAGTAATTTCCTCTATGCCGCTTTTATTGCTGGCTGTCAGTAACTAGTTCATTAAGAGCTAATATTAAATTGGCTAATGTATTCAAGGAAAAGGCCCCTGGGCCACTGATTAAAAAGCAAGGTAGAGAGGGCCAAGGCATTTAACTGGAAGCATGAGAGCTGTTAATCCTTTTGTTTTCCTCCAGTCAACAAAATGTTGTTCCAATGAAAGGGGGAGAAGGGCTGGGCTTTGTTTAGAACACAGAATGTTTGCTCAGGTTCCACAGCTCGTGGTGTTTCGGCTTCCGTGAGTGCAGGATAACGTGCATGGAAAGGGCAGCGTGATGCAGCAGAGGGGTTTGGAGCACTGTGCAGCACAAACACGGTTTGAAAATGAGTGCGTGGCAAGCAAGAGGCACCTGTGGCCGTGTGCTCCACTCTGGGAGGTTTCTGGTACCGACACGAGTGCCCAGAGAAGCATTTAGCACCAGTTCTTGCAGTGTTTTTGCAGATAGCCAGCAGCCAGAAATTACGGCCAGATGTTTCTGATTTCTTGATTCAGCAGCCCTTGGTGACCACAACTGATGTCCTTCTTGCACATTTTCCTAGAGAAGGATCTAAAGCCCCTTCCCAAGGAGCTGGGGTTTGAAGGAGGGGTTCCTCGACCTCAGTGGTGTCCTGGTTAGATCCTGGTGTGAGGAAAGGCACCTCAGAGGCTGCGGTCGCCCTGTCCCGCGCTGGCTGCTGCGTGTTCCTCCCCTCGCCGCGTGCGGGGCCGTCTCGGGGAATCCAGGCAGTGTCGTCCAGTTAAGGCAGGAAAGCTCTTTTAGGTGGCCCTGCCATCTTCAATAAACATTTCAAAACTGTTTCCTCCTATGTGTTTTAAAGTCCTGGCTCTTGACACTCAGATATGATGGAATAAATGTAGATCGCCTTATCCTAAAAAGCAAGATAACATCAGCTCTATGAGGAGTATTGCAGTGAATATGTTCATTTTAATTATATAGATGAAAGATCTGTTTAACCCTGATGAGGTGGTTCTTGCCTTGGCTTCAGACTTCCCTGGCTGTACTCCAGAGCAGGTAGAAGGTTGACTAATTTTAACATGAGAATAGAGAATATTGAGAATAGCTCCCCGTACCATTTATCTTTGCTTATAAGGGAAAATTACAGGCTGCAACCGATACTGCTCACACCTAGACTTTCCGTGGCTCTCTGATGCCGGATGCCAACCCTTTTCAGTACATTCCCATAGCAACGGGAAAGCAGGACCACAGATGTGAAGCGAAAAATCCACAGGCGATTTCCCGCTATCGGAGCCCAGGATCGACTTTCTCATCCTCTTTCTGCCCTCCTGGACTCCCCTGCGCCCCAGTGCCCTGCGCAGGGCTCACTCTGGGGAAGGGTTTCTCCCCGGTCACCTTGTGCTGGGTGCAGCATTGGTGCAGACGGCTCGGGTGCCTCCGTTGCTTCGTGGTGGAGGGTTCACATTGCCAGAGCAGCGCCCGCGCTCCGAAGCGTTTTGCTCTGCGTCCGTGGGCAGCTGATTCGTGCTTGATGCTGTTTCAGGCCCTTCTTGGCACTTGGGGCTGCTTTCCTACTAATGACGAGTCGACCATAACGTTGTGTTGACATTCTGAGTGTTTGTAGGAAGATGTTAGCTGCAACAGTAGGCTCTGCTTCTGGAGGAAATTCCTGTAGTTGGAAATTTGTTTTTCCCCTGAATTAGACCACAAAGATCTTATTTAACAGTTTAGTATGAGACACATGTGTTTTGTCTTTGAGTTACCCAAGTCAGTAAAGCTGGAATGTTTTATTGTATTGTGAATTAGGAGTTCATAAAGCTTGATGGTTTTTGGCCAAATGATGTAAGCGAAAATGAAGGTTTCTTAATGTTAGGAAAATTAGAGGATTTTCTCTTACAAAAGGCCAAGAAAAGAATTTCATTTAGTTAAATCAACCCGTTAACCCAAAGGTGCACGAGGATCTGTTTATCCATAACCGACCTGGCTCTTTTATTCTGCCTCCTCTCTCAGCCTTGCTGATGCCCAGCGCTCTGGTGCCCATGGACCTTATGCTATTTTGCAGTGTCCTGTTGGCATTGAACTTCTCCTTGCTCTTACTGAGGAGATAGCCTGAATAGGAGCCTTCAATTTACCTCTGCTGGACCTTTTATAATGTTCTTTTCTTTGTTTTCGTGTCACCTCTTCTCTGGTTTTGCTTCTCTGATCTAAGCGCTCTCAGCACCTTCAATCCCTATTGATAGAGAGGGCTCTGCATGGCTTTAATCATTTTTATTGCCCATCTTTGAATCTTTTATAATTCTGCTACGCCCTTTGGAAGCCGAGTGACCCGAATTGAACAGGACACCTCGTCCTCCTTTATGTGCTCTCCTCCCTTTTGAAGTACGTTTTGAACGTAACGTTTCTCCTCTCTCTGGTCACAGGGAAGAAAGGGACATTCAACTGGGCACAGACAGGGCCTGTTTGGAATGGGATGATTTGCTCTTCCTTGCAAAGACTTTGGGCATGTCACCTGCAATCATGTGGAAGGCAGTGCCAGTAGCTTGCAAGTATTGTAGCAAATGTGAAAGTACCAGCTCCTTTTGAATAATGTATTATTTGTTATGCATTAAGCTATTAATAGTCTGAAGGGTCTAAGATGGCCTGAGACAAAAGTTTTTGGCTCTTAACTTCCGAGTGGTGGTGTTCCTTTTTCTCTGTATTTTCATTAAAATTCTGTTATTATCTGTGCTCTGAAATAGTCAGGGCTGGCCACAGATATGGTTAAAACGTGTCTTTTTCCAAACCAAGGACTTGCACCACTTGAGCTAAAAGACAAAGTCTTGACTGCTGTGGGTTGCATCGCTGTGGATGAGAAACCTGCAAAACTTGCAGAATTTTGCCTCCTTGCTAGTTGCTTTCTTACACTGTGTGGGTGCTTGTTCAGGTGCTCTTGTTGACTTGGGCTGAACGCAGCTTGACTGCAGACTGTGCTATTTGGGAGAGCTTGTTTGGGCTACAGGAAAGAAGTGAAGAAGAAGGGAGTTTTATAAAGAACTGTAAAGTCAAGTCTTGGGAGCCGCAGGGGAGGCTTTTCCAAATGAGATGGATGAGTTGGTCAGGATCAGCCAGCTGATCTCAGAGGAGCATCCTAACACTCCTGCCTTCCCAGGGATTTATCCAGTTAGTCTCAAGAATGCCAGAAACCCACTTTCATTTCTCCATGCCATCACAGTGAGAAGGACAGAGGGTACAGGACTGAAAAATACCTCTCCTCCTCATCTCATGCATTTCATCCCAGTGCTGCAGCTTTTAAACTGACAGATCTAAAGACAGAATTTGTGGAGGGTTTTGTTGTTGATATTTCTTTGTTTTTTTTCTAGGAGAGGTTTTAAGGAGAGGGAAGGCATCGCGTATTGTTTGGTTTGTTAGTGCTCTGCATTTCCACTGGCTGGAGCGGAGCGCGCGAGGGACGGCGGCCCTGGTGCTGCTCAGTGGTCTGCACCACCGGGCAGCCACGCTCGGGGAGCCCCGACCGGCCTGGGAGGGCAGGGACGGGTCCGTGAAAACGGTCCTGACACTCGGTCATTCCTTTTTGATGCTAATGGGGTTAATATCCTCCCTTGCCATCATGAATTAGAAATTTTTCTGCGCTGGCTTTTAGCCCATGAGGGTGTTAAAGGGAATCATCAAATGCAAATGCTTTTGCCCTGGCAAAGGCGAGTGCTCCTTTCTTTTTCTAGTAAAATAATGGAGAAAATACATGGAAGAAAATGTGGATCACTAGAAGGTAGCAGAATCTAGAAGGTAATAAAAACACGAACGAGAGATAGCATAAAAGCAATAGTCACGATAGCCAAACTATCTACTTTCCCCAATAGTGTCACTCCAACTATGTTATTGCTATGCAGACTTATCTCCTGGAGGAGCAACTTCTGTCTTCTTCTGCATAGCAGGAGTCTGGGGTAGGCAAGAATTTAAAAAGGACGTAAAGGAAGTAAAAGATAACTGCAGAAACCCACTTGATTCTGGCAATTTGTGGTTTGCAGATGGTTTTCTCCAAATCCATAACTGCTGTCTGTAAAGGAAAGCAGCTGAAGGAAGTTACTCTGCCTTCAGAGCTGGACTTTATAGTGACTGCTATTCCTCCGGCATAACGATTTCTGTCTTGGACTGGGTTTAATAAAGGAAAGTATGTGGTGTGTACGTATAGATATATAGTTATATCTTATAATATCTCTCTCTCTCTCTCCCCCTCTGTATAATCTTAAGAGCCAGAATTAGATGACATACCTCTGATTTGTCACCTTTTGGCTAATATCCTGACTATCTTTGCGTCTCACTACTGTTTTATTCCTTTCAACTGGTGTCTTGCATATAATGGAAAAAAAGGAAGATAAAAGAAAATATCAGACCTTGGCCAAGAAATTCTACAGTTGTCCAGTTGTACTCTTAGGTGTTGCTTTGCAGGTGCCTTTTTCATTGTGTAAATAATTCAGTCTTCCTTGCATGGAGTGGTCTGTTTTCTCTTGTGGGGTGTGTATGTGTTTGTGCCTGTTTGCTTGTGAGAGAGGGTGTGTTAAAATGTCACGTTGTAGAAACTAATCCCATTTCCTACAGCACTCCCCATAGGAAACAAGCCCGGGCATGTGATGGCCACATCCCGGCAGGGCTTCTTCCAGCACAAAGCAGCTTCCAATTTCCGTGTCCTGTAGGTAATCTCTCTCCTGTACTTGTGCCTCCAGGGTACATTTAAACATTTTGAGCTTAATATTGCAATTTAGTAAATGCAATTGCAACAATAAGGATTGCTGCTGTGTGCTGATTAGGACATTGTTTTATCCTTAGCCTAAGTAACATTACTTATCGTTGTCATAATGGTTAAGCCCAGTGAACTTGACTGATCATTTCAACGTGTCATTTTGTACTGTACAACAATTTAGTGTGCTAAAGTTGATGTAGATGACTGTGGAAACATGATGAGTAGAGCTGTATGAATCTTTCATAATGAAGCATGAAATAAGATGGAATTCTCCTGGACTCCAGTCTTGCAGGCACTGATTTAATGGCACTATATCCCCTAGTAAAAGTAAATGGAAACCGGTAATAAGCACTGAAGCGGACTCCAAATCTTTTGGCAAACTGGATTTGAATTACAAAAAAATTAGGATTGCTGACAATATATATGTTTTTTGTAAAAAGAATAACCATCTTTCCAGAGAAGGAGCCACTCCTGTATTTTGGCTTTTGTGTAAAGGGCCCTCCTGTGCTTTGCAGGAGTTACCACTGAAGGGAAAAAATGGAGATCTTCTGATAAGCACCAAAATAAGCAATTAATGCAGTACTAACCTATTAATGGATCTAGCGAGAAGAGGGTCTGAGCACGCTCCATGTGCCTGAAATGGGGGACAGACAAGGAAATGCTTTCTTCTTCGTGCGCCTATGGAGTTTAAAGGGAATATGAAAGAAACCTGAAGATGCCTCGGAGGTTTTTGAAGGGGCTACGAGAGCTTTGGAGGGAACGTCCAGCAGAGAGGAAGGACAAACGCCGGTGTGATCAGAGAAGTCCTCGGAAAGGCTGAATGGAGGAGCAAAGGTAGCAAGTGCTGGTGCTCGAGCTCCTCGGGGCCCCCATCAACACGCTGGGGTCTTGTCCATGTTGCCCGGTACCAGGTAGGGGAACGAGCCCTTCTGACTGGAAAGGCAAGGAGGGATGGGATTGTTTCAATAATCCTAAAGGGAGAAAAAAGCAAAAATATATTTTAGGAAGGGCAGGATTGCAATATGAATAAAACTAAGTGTAAACTGGTTATGTTCTGACTAGAAGAAAATTTATAATTACCCATGAGAGTGGTTCTGGGCAGCTTACCAACAGGAGCAACTAGTTTAAAGGCAAAGCTTAATCAGCTATTGAAAAAGATAGTGTGGTAGTGTATTGGGTTAGTAAAACTTCCCGTTTAATCAGAAAGAATCAAAGGGTTTATTTTTCTTCTTCCTTGTATAGAAAATCCTGCCTCTGTCTGAGAGGCAACCAGAGAATTTTGGCCTTTCCAGCTGGCACCTAAAACCCAGTCTCCTCTTTCCCTAGTTGGAGAGCGTGGGGAAGGTTGAGAAGCAGAAGAGGGGCTAAAATTGAGCAGAACATTGTGAGCAGCAAGAAAGATTGATGGCCAAAGATGAACGGTGATTTTCTTAATAGTTAGCTTTTTCACAGAGAAGTTGGATTCTACCAAACACGGCCAAATGTCACAGTCGTGAGGCCCGGGCCCAGTGACTCGGGGATTCTTCCTACTCTTAAATGTCCAAGTGCTTAAGCAGAGGGCTGATCCCAGGAATAAGCCCAAGATTCCAGACTGCTTCCTTTAACCTCAGTTGGAGTGAAAAGACAATATCTAAAATTCTCACAGAAAAGCAACTTGACAGAAATATTTTCTTTTGACTTGGCAAAAGACCAATATAAAACCTGACGTGAGTGAAAACGGTCGGTGAAAGTGAACCCAGAGTCTCTGCAGTAATTTGAGTTTCTTGAAACTTGTATCGATACCGTCATAACTGGAAAATTACACAGGAGCCAGAGTCATTCCTCTCGCTTGGGAAAACATGGAAATAATTAATAAGATTAAGAGAAACTTCACCACTGAGTAACCCTTTGCAGAGGCTTCAAAGTAGCAGTGTGGCCAAGGCCACCACCAATTCCATTTCATCTTCTTTTCCGTGTCCATCCTATCCCAGCTGAAATATGACATTTAAAATACTTACACAATAGACAAATTTAAGGCAAGAAAATCTTCTATTTTTTTTTCCTCCTGTCTCCCAGCCCTGTTAATAAATAGTGTTTGTCTTGTCAGGGGTTTTATTAGCTTCTATAAACTGTTCTGTCCGTATAGAAAAAATGACAAAAATCTCGTTATCTTGTTTTTGCTGACCTTCCTGTTAAAATGGATGTGACTGATGACATAACAGGTAACAGGGAGAGATGGTGTATTAATATTTAATAGGGATAGATAGGTTTATTACTGAGACATGTAAAATGCTCTCACAGCTGCCAGCTGTAATTACTGCCTTGTCTAAAAAGTACATATAAGTTTGTGTATTTATGGAATTAAGTTTAGAAGGTCAAGATGATCAAAGTTAAGCAATTAAATGACTTGTGTTTCTTAAAAGCAGCTATTATGGTTGTAGGGCTTAAAAAAAGGCATGTTTTGGTGCATAAGGAATTTATACTAAGGACCTTTTTAGCTTTTAAATCTCACTAATCCATCTTGTTTGAGCAGATGAATGGGTGTACGTGGATGAGCGTAAGGGCTGGTGCTGATTTTGGAGGCAGTTTTCTAGCAGAAATGGCATGGCCATCTCAAGATGTGCTGGGTATTGTTTTTCTTCGAGATTGCTGAGATTTTTCTTTGAGATTTCTTTGAGATTACTGCACCAGATGTGCAGCAGAGCTGGCCAGAGCTGTCTGGGTGAAGGACTCATCTGAAAGGATACGGGATTTGGGGTGGCTGGTTAAGGAGACGCTCTTTGCCTTTCTGTGCTCCTGAGACTCTGAGAGCTGCCATTGCATTGAGGCCATCTCGCCTTCATCTGAGGCCAAAAAGTGTATTCCAGAAGGGATGAAGGAAGAGCTTCTCTCCAGTTCCTGTAAAAATATCTGAAAAATGCAGTATGCCTGAGATCTGAGGTTGCATCTCTTCCACGTTTATTCAGCTCTGGTTTCCAAAATAATGGGTTTTCCAGGCTCTCGTGTTGTGACCACCTGCATGTAGGGCTGCAGTAGCTAAGCCAATACAGCACCTGCCTGGCTGTGTTGTCTGCATAGAGGACAATAATGATAGAATGATTAGTAAATCCTTTCAAAATGTAACATATATAAAAAAAATATAAAATATAAATAGTAATAATATAAATAATGATAATATAAATAATAATATAAAATATAGTGTGTTTCCTGCACTGTTGACCACAAACAGGCTCCCTGCAGAGGGGCTCTCTCCCTGGAAGGCTGAGGGAGTTGGTTTGTTTTTGTCTGCTATCCTTTGCCTTGAGAAATTTAACCCATTTCCACAATTCAGACTTCAGTGGTTCCCCTAACTACTGGCCATCTGTTGTGGTGCAGAGGCAGTTCCTACAGGGATGCCCGTTGTAACAAATTTTGCTCTTGCTGCCATTTCAACTCAATATTTTCCTGTCATCTTTCTGTTGTGATAAACGAGTTCTGAACTGGCAGCTGTCAGAAACGTGCTGAAAGATCTGAAAGATCCACGGATGGACCAAAGTTAAATCCTTCCACTTGTACACGGCGTCCGAAGGATGCAGGAGCAGACAAAGGTTTTCCTGAGCATTTAAAAATGAGCCATAGCATTTAATCTAACTTCTGTACATTATCTACATTAAGATGTAGTAGATTCCTTACTGTTTCAAGACAGAGAGAATCACTCTGAGGCCAGATCCTGCCAAAGAGTTATACTTAATTTTGTATAGTTTGTTTCAGTTTATTTCAACATTTAGGAGACGTGACTATTCGGTTTATTTCAGTATGGCAGCACAAAGCTCAGTCTTTGTATAAAAAGTTTTCAAGATTGTTGTATGGGTTGTGTGGAAGCTGAACACTTAGCTTGGCATTTGCCTGGGTGTTGAACTCAGGTGTTATGGTGGTTTTACTGAGAACAAGCAACTGCTGTTTGGGGCCAAGTGATTGATCAAGGGCCTTGTGGAGCTGAGTACAGTAAAGAGAAGATACAGGATGAACTGGCAAGCCTGAAGGTTTAGTGTTTTTAATTGTCCTACATGAGACTCTCCTGTATTTTGGCTACTCTGTGCATGACACTTGAGGAAAGGAAGCAGAGGGATAGGTATGGTTGCATTGAGGGGAAAATGTTATATATTAGTGAAATTTTGGAGTGTAGCAGCTTTGAGGTTCCCTGCTGACAACTGAGTATACTGGGCACAGAAAGGATCCCGGGGCAAAAGCCTCTTCCTTCTTGCCCTGCCGATGCAAGAGGCTGCACGGCTGCTCTGGGGAGCATCAGGAGGGATGCGCCGCCTTAGAGCTGCTCCAGCGCTGCTAGCACCTATATGGACAGAGTTTATGGTTACTCACATCTTCTAGCTCGAATGTTTTTATAAAAAAGGAATTAACACAGAATGAGAAGGGCTTGGGAAGCCATCAAGATCTCCTAAGACAGCGTAACGTGCCAGCTGAAAGGCAGCTTTTCATCGGGAGCTGTTGACCTACTTTGTTAGCTATACAATTTCTTACAAATTTACTATATTATACCAGCTGTGTTCATGCTGGTCTAGTGTCAGCATTTCTATTATAAACTCAATTTTTTTTTTCACACTTCTGTAATAACTCAATTATAAAACTGGGGTAAAACGTGGTGCTCCACAAGCGTTTTCTTCTCCGTGGACTATGTGCCCATCTGCAAAACTGCACCACTGCAGAATGCCAAAGTTCACTGCTTGGGATCCGCTTTGGCCCTTTCGTGCTGTTCCAAGCATGACTGAACTCTGCAAGCACCTAGCAAAGGGATCCAAGCTTAAAATAACAGGTTATTTTGTGGGCTGCTACCAGATGTGTACGGAGGGGCCCCAGACTATTGTTTGCAAATCACACATTTACATGAACGAGAGAAAAGCCTTTGGCTCTGTTTTTGCCTTGATTCAGGTTACGATCCCATCGCTTTTCCTTCCCTTTCTCTCTGCTTTCTCCATCTACGTGTGCGCGTATGTCAGTGGTGGAAATAGGTTGGCGTTAGAATTGGTGGAAATGCAGCTTTTCCTCAGCATCTTGAGCACGTTGACCTTGATGGTTCGTGATAGACTCACAGACAAAACTTTGCCAAATTTATATAGAACATTAGGACGGTAATGTTGGATTTTCTGTCTTTCAGACTGTAAACTAATCCAAGTAGAAACAGTTATTTCCTCACAGGTCAAAGTCTGCATCTGTTGGAAACTGAGCCCAACCTTTCCATTTCATGGGTGGAACCAGGCAGGCCTTGTGTTTGGCTGAGCAGTTACGATGATGGGGAAGGAAAGCTTTGAGGCTCGCTGGCCTGGAAGCAAGCCAGGACATTCAGCTCTTTGGTCCTGCCTTTGAGCAGGAAGCCTTATTGTGACACCCGTGCTCTTTTATTAATTAATGGCTCTTCTTGGGATATTTTAGGGGAATCTAAATATAGATGAGTTTGCATAGGAAAATTACCATCCTGTAAAGGGTAGTCTCTAACTGCTTTGAAGGGGCAAGGTTAATCCAAACACTAAATGCATCTGCTAGGCTCTCTGACTTGGTGTTTCTCTGAACAAATGGGACTGCGTAGAGGGAACACGTCTCGATCCCTCTGTCATCTGCACCTCCTTCACCTCAGCTTCTACGTCCTGGGTTTGCTCTTGCAGAGGGTGTTTGAGGTGCCCCTGTCTCCCTAGCCAGCCCCATTGTTGCCCTCGGCTAAACTGCTCTTATTAGGGTGGCTGGACAGGGGCATTTATAGCATTTCCAGTTCGGAAGCATGTAAATACTGGTATTACTTGGAATTATATGTGCACTGCTTTGTGGCATGGTTTTCATGGGAGAGAAATCTCAGGTACTGAAGTGATAACAGGTGTGGGACCATACAGGAACATTTGCAGAGACTTTGCCTTCCATTTTCAAAAGTGGCCTGTTCACCGAGGAGGCAAAACTGAATTGATTTTTGCTGAATCAAAGACTCAAAATGTTTAAATCACTCTTGAAATTGGCAGTTAATGGCTCCGTGGAGCCCAGGATCTTATTTTCAGTGTAACTACCTACCCTGCCCTGTTCTGTTCTTGACTTTTCCGCAGTATTAACGACGAGTTGCAGGCGTTGCTCTTACTGGTTTGAGGGGCCTTCAGCAGCTTCTTGTTTTAAAATTTGCTTTTCATGTGCATTTGAAAAGATCTTGTACTATTTTATAACAGAGGAAAGATACAACCACGTCTGTCTTCCCTTCTACACTGTACCCTATGTCTCGTGATGGTTACCAGCTTCCTCTCAAAACCAATTTTCTCCATCTTTAAAGTCTTAATATTGAAGGATTTCTCAATTTTTGTTTTGTCGACTGTCTCTTGACTATTTTCTTTTCTACATAGTTGTTTTGTTGAGAAGTATCTGAACCAACCATAAGCACTGTAATTTTGTTATGAGCTACAAAAGCTCGATTCTCTGTTGATGACATTCCTGCCGTTTCACAGATGACACTTTATAATCTGAGAACTGACTTTTTCAATGAAGTCTCTCTGTTCTTTGCAGGAAGACAATGCCATTATTCTGTTGTTTGATATTAGACACGTAGTTTTTTTGCACACAGGAAGATCCAGCCGTGCTATTTGGTGTCAGTCTATAACTCTGAGTTCTTCCTTGTTTGTGATACTTATTTTCATGCTGACTTGCAGTTAGACATTCACTCTATTTTTTCTCTCAGTTATATAATCCCCATCTAGGCAGCTGACTTTGCAAACTCAGTTGCAGTGGCACTTAGCAAGGAGTGGAAAAATGACTGCAATGAATATATTTCAACATTTCAGAGTCACAGGATGTTCAGCTTATGCTTCATGACTGCAGAATAACCTTATTGATAGCGAGAACGATACTGAAATACTGACCTATTTTTAATAAAGCAGCAAAATGATGTTATTGTGTTATGCTACTGCATCTTACCAGGAGAGGACTGGAAAAATGATTGACTTGCATGTCTAGTAAATAGGTACTATCTATTAATCAGAGGATGAAATGAATATCAAGAAGCAACCCTCTTGCTGTGAGATTAATGTTGTGTTTTGTGCTCTGCTTCCTGTTGTTTGCTTTGGTCTCACATTTGCAAAGACTTTGTTCATGGAGGACCTAATTTTCTAAGTGACATGCAAGAGATAATGAAACACCAATATCCAACCAGCACAAAAGGGAGATTCATTCTTTGATAGGAAGAAATTTGTGGTCAGATGGACATATTAAAGGCAGATGGAAGATTAAGATCTTCCCCTTCTAGTCTTTCCAAAGTAGCAGGAAATTCAGTAGAGAGAGACTGTCATCCTGAGCACCCGGGTTATGGCCTGGGAGCGTGAGGAATTATGACTTGTTTTTGTATTGCACACTTGCTGGCAGTCTATAGAGCGTGCACCCTTTGACATATCAAAGCCCTGTACAGAGTTACTCAGACTTAATCGCATTTCTGCGTTTGCCACAAAGAAGCAATGACTGAGGAGGTGGTTTCTGCTGGTGGTAGAAAATCCTGTATTGGCCTGAAGGACTTCGGGGAACGCCTTCAGACGTTGGAGCTGCTGTCTGATAGGAAACCTGAATTGATTGAAGGAACAAATGAATTGAGATTGTGGTTGTCTGGTTAAAGGGAGTTGAGACGTTATGCTGGGGGGAAATTACTTTGTCTTGCTGAAATTCCAGCCTGTCTTTTTGAAATGTTGATCTTGGTAGGATCAGGGCTTCACACTTGGAGTTTATGGTTTTCCAGTATTTTAAACCAGCATATCCTTTACAAAGGAAATTGATATATATAACTATGTACTGAAGCCAGGAACTACTGTATTTAGCTTTGTTTACTGTTATGTTTCTTACCTAACATTTGACTTAATACTTCAAATTATGAACTTTTATGATCCTTTTTTTGGTCTACATTTTCTGCGGAACTGTTCACTTTTGCTTTTTTTTGTTTTTATTTTTTGTTCAAGGTGCTCAATAAGTTTTCCTGCTTTGGTAGCAATTTTTTGTTTGACTAATAGGAGCAAAAAAGAAGCCTTTAATGTTGTACTCAAAAATAAGCCGTTTTCCATAAAAACCCTCCTTTCAACAACCTCTAGTTTAAGTGATATAAGAACAACCATCCTGAATCAAAACCTCTGTCGTAGGGTGCGATTATTTATTTTTTCAGTAGTTTGAATATCAGATTGTATCTCCTAATGTATCTGACCTCCTTCCGTGATGTGCTCAGTGCCCTGGTAAGAGCAGGTAGAAAGCTGCCTTATCCACCAGCTCTTTAAGGCAATTTCTTGAGGGGGCATACAGTATAGGAGGTTACCCAGTCTAGTAGTATTTAATCCTCGTGTTTAACTGCTGCGTTGCCAGGTCGATGTGCTTGACGTTGTGGAGCGGTGTGTGACATGGTCCATGCTTGGCCTTCCAGGCCCTTTGGAGGCTACAAATCCTACATTTCTGTTCTGTGGCTCCAAGACTTCAAGAATAGAAATAGGCCTCAAGCGTTACAGCATAAAGGCTTCACATTGGATCTCCTAGGCACAGCCCTGTAACAGGAGAAGTAAAGTACGTGTATGGAAGATGTGAAAGACTGGGCAGGAAACTGGTCTGCTGGTCCGGAAGAGACAGTGGTAAATGCTTAAAATGCTTAAAAATAATACAGGAATTGTAAAATATTACAGAGCAATTTTACAAAAGTGAAGAATCCCCATCAGGTGAAGCAGCGCGCGTGTCAAGAGAGGCCCTTTTTGCTGGGACGTGTTTGAACGCTGCTGTGAGCGATGGGCCCTCTGCTCCTCTGCTGAACTACACGTGCTGCACCGAACTGAAGGGCAGGCCTGAGTAGTACTTCATCAGTAGTAATCACGTTCAAGTTTGAATTTTAAAGCTGCTTCGCATAATTAGCTATTTATCAAGTGAATTTTACTGGTTGGGGGGGGGCATGTGAAATGCCTGACAATGCCTAGCTGTATTCTTCTAAGTTTCATTCGAGAGCATTCACCAAATGATTTTAATGAGTAATTTTTGGCCTGTAGCTCGTTTATTTTGTGCGAGTATGTGATTGGGCATATTGTGGTTGTGATCAGTTTGTGTTGTCTGTGGCCAAGATGTTGCAGTCGGATCTGGACACGACGTGTGCAGCGCTCCGAACTGATGATTTTTTTTATAGAACTGCTTGTTTTTCCTTTTGGATCGTATCCGGATAATTTCTAGAGCTGCATTGCTGAGTGGAAAGTGTGCACGGTCTTGCACATTGGTTACGTGGCAGCGATGCCCTCTGCCAGGAGACAGCGAGTTCCTCCTGAAGGGTGACGAGTGGAACATGGGCTTGCTCGTGTGCCCGTGACCTCCCTTCTGGGCAGCTGCAGCTGAATTTATGGGGGTTTTCTCTTCACTCAAAACATAGTGGGACGCCTGAAGTCAACAAGCTCTGCAAACACGTGCGGAGCAGTCTCATTGCATTGGGACAAGAGGTGAGGCAGGTAGAAGCAATAGGAAGATCAAAGGAGAGGAGGTGAAATTCTGTCTGGTTAGAGAAGAGACTTCTCTGTCATGTGGGAAAATAAACTTGAGATTTCTCTTTTCCTTCCTAGTGGAAGAAACAGTGCGAAGAATTTCCTTGTTAAAGAAAATTTTTAGAACTGCTTTTTCCTCTAGTGGAATATTTGTTTTGGGTAAACTCCCAACCTATCCTTCCAATTTTTTACTTTGGTTGTCTTAAAAATATTTTCCTTAGAATTAAGTCTGTCTGAAAGGAAAATTGGGAACTTGGCATTAATTAAATGCTGCAAGCTGATGCCTTGCTTACATTTTCCAAATGTTCTCCAGTTTCTTTAAATAAAGATGTGAAATTTGATGTGATGCTGCAAGAACAAAGTGTTTAGTTGATGAGAAATGTTACAATGAGGCAATTTTTGACCCACACTAAAAGAAGACCGTGGAGAGAAAGACAAGAAGGTGGCAGCTTCTCAAGACCCATCCAAAGAAAGCTGAAGCCCTTGCAGGGAGTACCAGGTCTTTAGCCATTTGGATAGAAAAAGCCCTGCAATCCGTGGTTATATATTTAGAGAGTGCTTCAGAGGAACCTAGAAGATCTGGCTGAGCAATATGTAGACATTTTTGGTTTTAATTGTGCTCAGTGTAATTTAATTTGCCCTGCTTTGTCTGCAGAGCCACATAGGCCAAGGGTGATCCTTAGAGGGAAGGCAGGGGATATTAACTCGCCTCTCGCTTAAAAGTAGAGCTATGCCATGCACAGATGTTTTTAAAACAAATTTCAGCATGTTATCCAATTTTTATGGTTAGTCATTACTGTAACTACCTCGATGGAAAGAAGGAGAAAATTGGTATGGCTTCTAAAATCAATGAGCCATTAAATAGGTGGCAATAATCTTGCTATAAATTTAGAATATTTAATTGGCACACAAAATACTTTTAGAGAACATTATAATTTCCGGCTGTTCTCAGAATGCCAGGAGTTTGTGGCTCGTTCAGGGAGTTCAGCGCGAGGCAGCTCCTTCATGGGGGTCATCGGAGCCCTCCTGCAGCCTCTGCTTCACTCTCTGCTCTTGTGCAGGTCTGGGGTGGCCTTCATGGGACGGTGTCTTTGGTCTTGCGTAAGGTGATGGGGCTGCCGAGAGGCTGGTGAAGCTCTGCCAAAGCCCGTTACTCTGCCACGTTGGAGCTACTCTGCACAGAATTTTTTTTAAGCAAGAGAAGGCTGGTGTCTGGGCGAAGACACAAACCAACCTAGATCAAACATCTCCCCTCAACCTTTGGAAACTTCCGTGATTGGTTTCCCCTCTGAGGATGAGACTAACAAACCCAAGCTGGATTACTGGAATGAATTGCAGAATGGCTGAGTTTGGGAGGCACCTTGGGGGATTGTCCAGTCCAACCAAATCCAGTCCAAATGAAAATAGGTGCCACACAGAAGAGTTTGGGGTTGAAACGGCCAGTGTTCAACCCTGGGGTGCACTGACCCCGAGAACCTGTTCTTGCCCTGTAACTTTTAGTGAGGAGGTGTCATGGGAATACCATGTCCCGCTATACCCAAACCATAGTCCTTGGTTTCATTGCACAGAGGACCATGTCATCCTGGCCCCCGTGCAATATTTGTTGCGTGTCTGGAGAATGGCCGTCGCTTTCCTCCAGCTTTCTGCAAGAGGTGGTGATACCACCCTGCTTCCCTGGCATCGCTCGAGGTTTGCAGGCAGGAGAGGCTGAGCTCTGGAAAAGGCTCCTTTTATGGCCTGTGTCACAAAAGGGATTTTCATCCTTGCATCCATTTTCACAGGAGTTTCCCTGCTGACTACTTCCTCAGTCCTTCCTAAAAGCTACTACTTCTGGGTTTAATAGGATGATGTGCTGGCGTAAGTATTACCACTTAATGCTGTAATTGCTGGCTGTGATTAATTGGACTGTCTCTGAGAAGGCGTGACGTTTTGGGTTGCTGCTTCGTGTTGACCTCAGGGCCTGCCTTTCTGATCTTGTGGGTTTCTCGTTTCATGCATGTTGACAAGTGCTGCTGAATAACAGAGCCTGAAAGCACAGGAAGGCTCTGAGTCAAAGTAGTTTCCCTTGGACAGGGAGGGAGGTGAATTAGAGAAGATACTGGAGCTTGCAAAGGATGCCTCCTCCATCCCTTGCTTTATGGAGTCTTCATGGAGAGCCATGGGCTAGGAGCCATTTAGAGCAGCCACTTCCCATTCTCTTCCCATGTCAGGAAGGAAACTGGAAAGAGCTGTGCTAGAGTCCAGATAACTGGGACTCTTGTTTGCCCAAGCAGGGAGCAGTCGTCTACTGCACCCTTCCTCCAGCATCAAGTACCAGCCCCTCTTCATACTCAGATGGGTCCGTCCTTAGGGTAGGAAAGGCCCATTTTTAATTTTTAGAGTTGCTTTTTAGAAAATGTTTCCACTGTTCTGTGTAAATGTTTCAGAAAAACGTGGCAAAAGGGAGGGACTGGGCTGGCCAGGCAAGGCAGAGGAGGCGTGTGGCAGTTTGTGCAGCTGGGCAGAGCAGCATATTGGGGCTGTAGTAAAGCACAGCCATCAAAAGGGCCTGGCCTTTGGGCCCTGGTGAGCACCAGCAGCTGCCCCGACTGGTTTTCCGTGGTGCGTGAGGGCAAATCCTACCTGAGACTGGTTTCCACGTCTGATTTTTGCATTGCTGTTTTCATTCTGCGCAGCATATCGTGCTTTTTATATTGCTCACCTTTGTAGTATTGTATGTGTTTACCCACTGTGTATATTATGGTGCCAAATCCTATAGAAAGGAGAGAAAACAACATAAACAGGATGTACAATTGAAGTCATGTGCAATTGAGATTAATCCTCTTCCCCCTCAAGAAATAAGTATTTGAACTCTTCGGAAATGTTTGTACGAAGGTAGACGAACATATTTTGCAGAAATCTGTCACACAAATCAATTGTTTTATTTTGTTCTCCTTATAAGCTAGGTTTCTGAAGCCCCTTCCTCTTGCCTTGACACGTTTTCTCATGTGTGTTGAGCTCTGTTGTTGCAGATCTGCCCTGGGAACATGCAGCAAACCTTTATTAAGTTGCCAAATGATTTTAGCAATCTTATTTTCCACATCTGGTTTTTAAACCTTTTTGAAAAGCAGCCAAAATTGTGAAAAGAAGCAATGAATGTACGTGTCTCCGTGAGAATTACCCTGCATTATTTTAACCTAGAAAGGGGAACCCAGCACGATGCCGACAGTGACTCCCTGAGTTCTCCCAGCACACGCACCGCGTAGGTGAATCCCCATCCGCTCTGCTGTGTCACCACATGTGCCCTCGGCAGTGCAGTTCCCTGCAGGGACACCTCTGGTGACATGGAAGTCAGGGACAGAGAGTCAGGGAAGCGCGGGCGGGAACCAGGGACCGTCTGGAGATCAGCAAAGGCTCTATGGGTCTTCTCAGTTTAAACCGCTCTCCTGACTGATGTTCTTGGGGTGCAAATGCCTTGGTAGCTCAGAACGTTCTTTGGGAAGCCCCCAAGAAGAACACTTGTAAATTGGTAGGGAGAAATTAAACATTGATTATTTTTAATGCATCAAATTAAGCTTAATCGTGCTCCAGGAACTATGTGGTGCTTCCCAGAGAAAAATGAAATCCCACTGCTGTTTTTCCTCCAAGGTGGTTTGATACTGCAGTGAGTTGTGGTACAATAGAAAGTGCCACTAACTTATAATTTGTGAAATTCAAAAAAGAGTTAGTATCATTTAGATAATGAAACCTTTATACCCATTTAGATTTGTAAGCACCAACTGGCGCAAAGGAAATGCGCTTTCAGTGCTACTATATTAAATTATATACATTTGTTGGGGGGTTAGATGCTTGTATGTTTAATTTACAAGCTTTTCACTACAAGCTTTTCATTTTCGAGCCTTTATTCTTAGCAATTTAGGAAACCATAGTTTTAACAACTGCTGATGGCAGTGTTAAAATCAACTGCATATTCATAAGGCTGACCAAAGCCTAAATGATCAGAGTAGTTAATAAATATGAATCACATGCCAGACACTTTTAATAAGTGTTTTTCTGCATGTTTTAATTGCATGTTCCTATGGTGAACCACAGTCACTCTCTCCCTCTCCTCCCCATCTAAAACGGAGGCATTTTCTTTAGGCGAGCAGTCCAAAGTCTCATCAAAATTGAGGAATGTGAGATTCACTTGAACAAATGGGCAGTAGATTCAAATCCTGTTAAAGCAAACCTTGGAAAATGCTCGGTGGTGCCTTGCTGCAGTCAAGGAGCCTCCTTGGAGGGGTTTCCTTGGGGTCCCGTGACTGTCCATAGGGGCTCAGCTGGGAAGGTCTCGCACAGATTTTTCATCCTTGCTTTGTGCCCTTGTTTCCTCTGCTGATGGGAGGACCAGGCAGCTGCTAAAGAAGATACCTAGAGCTGCCCAATGGAGTGAGACCCCAAAGGAAAGGTTATGCTGGAGCTCAGATGAGTTGCAGCTCACCAAGTTGCACCTCTGTGTTGAAGGTGATTAAAAGCACCTTACCTTAGCCCTTAGACCCTCGTTAGGCTGGTGAGAGGGGCTGGGAGGACACAGCCAGGCAGGGACAGAGCTGTGACAGGGGCTGCTGAGGACCCACTCAGCCCCAAAGGTGCCATGGGCAGCGCAGAGTTTTCCAACCTACCCCTAGTTCTGTAGGCTGCAGGTTCAGTCCTATACCTAAAAATGGTTAAAGAGTAGTGATTTTTTTTTAAAAGTGAGTCAAAAGAACCTACTTTGGAGCCGCTCTTACTCACTTTGAAACGCTGCAGTGTAGTTCTGCAATAGAGACTTCCAGAGGCTTAAAGCAGGTTTGAACTGCTTAGCATCACCGTGACAAGAGGCATTTTGGGCAGTAATTCACGCCGTATTACCTTACGAAATCTAATTCCTCAATCTCATTAGGAAATCTCAGGCAAATTGCTAAGTCTTTTCTTTATCCCAGTTTCCCCACTTACGACTTGTTAAGGATTTTCTGTATCTGTCAGGCGCTTAGCTATCCTGGTGATAGACACCTAAGGAAAACAAAATGAAAAAGAAATTACAGTCTGCAGAAATGTTTGTAAAGCACTGGGAGAGTCTCCCGACGAAGTGCCAAGCATCTCAAGGTGGATTTAGTTTAATTGTAAGCAAACCACTTATGGCTCAGCCTGTTTTTATGTGGTTGCAGCATTGTTTAGTTATTGAAAACAGTTTCTGAGAGCATTCCGGAGGTTTGCAGGGTGGACGAAGTTCATCTCGGGGCAGGAATGAGGAGTCCTCGGCCGTCGGAACAGCTCAGGAGCCTCATGTCAATGGACGCTGGTGCTAGAGAACATTAAATGCTTTGGAAACTCCTGTCCTAAGTTAGCAGCTGTTATTCGTGTTGAATATGATTCAATCTGACCGCTGGCCGTGTCTGTTCCAGCACAGTTAGAGTTCAAGCTTGTGCCCAAATCAAGAAGCTCTGAAGAACTACCGCGAGAAATCCTCTTGCTGTTTTAGTATGGAACTGATTACCAGGCTTATGCCTGCTCATGTTCTGGTGCTTTCTTTATTTTCCAAGGGTAGTAAGAGCCGACCTGGCAGGGGTCCTTGATCAGGAAGCGGATTAAAGACAGAAGAGAATTTGAGGATACAATATCTTCCCATAATCCTCATGAGTTATCAATTAAAGCACAGTTATTTTGTCATTATCACTGATGTGCCATCAGCATTTTTGAAATGGTCCTTCTAAGGGGCTTTATAACAGCTAAAATAATTTTGAGGCTTACACAAAAAAAACCCACAGCACTTAGTTTGAGGCCATTTGTTTTTACTTTATTTGGAGGACTATAAAAGTGGTCCAAAGATTGAATCGTTAAAGCAAACAGAGTGCAGAGATATTTCAGGAAACGGATTTCCTATTCCTGTAATTTAACGCTAGCAGGGGAAGAGGATTGATTTGCAGGGATTTTACACTTGCCTTTACACTTGAAGTTAATACATTGCACTCTTCTGTGGTTATCAGTGTTGAGTGTCTTGTGGAGAGTGGAAATATTGGGAAACAGATGCGGAGAGAGAAAGTCATTTGTCCAAAGTCACACAGTGCATCTGGGAGAGCTCCAGGTCCGGAGCCCAGGTTGTGTATGTGTGTGCAGGGCTTCACCTACCTGGGCTCCGTCCATCACTGCCTCTTCCTCCTCCTCCTCCTCCTCCCAGCTGTCCTGCCTTGGTGCTTAAGACCCAAGTCTGGCTGCTGGTTCTGCTAGGGGAGTCCAGGAGGGAGCTGGAGCAGGACCGGTGGGCAGGGAGCGTGGAGATGCTGCCTGAGCAGTCCCTCAGCTGCCTCCTGCCTTTGTGGCTGTGAAGCCTGCACCTTCCTGTACTAAGCACGGATGTTTAGGAGCACAGATGGTCCTTACTCTTCTCATGTGTCTTTGGAGGGTTGATGAAGTGGGGAGTAACAAGGGACCCGGGACAGGCTCCTGCAGAGCACCACGCAGCGCTCCAGCCTGCCTGCTCGGGGCACGTTTGGTAGCTGCTTTCCCAGGATGGTGTTTCACTTGCTTTTGAAGTAGCTCTGTAGTTGGTCATAAAACGTTTTTGACCTCATATCAAAAATCCACCTACTGAGCGCTGGCTTTCTCGGTGCGATAGGCTGTTACAATGGCAGAGGAGGAGCTTTGAAAGGGTCTTCAAAGGTTTTATGCAAGGCATTATGGTGGTTTTGTTTGAAGCCGTTACAATTGATCTTGTTCAAAATACACACTTGAAAAGCTTCCAGAATCTTTTCATGCTTACAAGGTGAGACGGGATTTTTCAGAAGCCTTTTTTTTCTTCTTTGTTTTCATTGCTAAATAAATGGTCATAATTCCTGCAGGGAGATTATCATTGCTGGCATCAGTATGTCTTGAATGTGAACTATCAAGATAACCATCGATGCTGAAATTTGCCTTGATGCAGAGGGTCCATGCAAAGGACTCGCTTTGCTGCTCATGCCTTGGTGCTGGGGAAGGCTGTGCCTGGACCAACAGACTGTGTAGGGCTCGGACAGAGGAGCCTTTGGGCAAACTGCAAGGTAGAATCACTAAGACAAGTACTGAAGTTGTCTGCAGATGGGGTGTCATAGAGCCATATGACAGCTTTGGGATGGGTTTGCAAGGAAGATGGAGAACTCTGTGTAAGTTCAGGTTCACTTACTAAAACTTCAGGTGTGAAAAGATGATTTTTTTCCCCCCCTAATGTTTTAAATGTTTCTCCTATATTAGCTGGAAATTGCATTTAGCTTGCTGATATAAATAAGCCAATATGCAGTGAGTTCCCTAAACTGCAGGGTAAATGCTATCATTATCCTGTGTCCTGGTTGTGGTTGGAGAGGAGATGGAGCAAGATGGACCTCTATGTCGATGGCGTTGTCCTCATGCATGGTGGCTGGATATTGCATAGCTTATATTTCTGAATACTTGTGTGAACTCTCACTAGGCCTTTTTTCTGAGATAAGAAGTGTAAAAGCAGCTGAGGTGGCTTGGTAGGCCATGAGCAGGAGCAGGGCAATGCAGAAATCTTCAAGGGAATTTCTTTTCATGAAATAGTATTGAATACTATAGAAATAATTTACATAAAAATAATAATGGAGAATATAAGGACATAGTGGCTTGTTTTTGCCATCAAAATAAACATGACATGACTAAATCATCTTCTGTGGGTCCATGGAAACACTGAGGCTCTCCATGCAGAAACAGGTCAAGCCAGAAAGCCAAGTCAGGGGCTCCAGAGCAGGGGTGAGAGCCTGGGCAGGGATGTGGCTGCAGGGCAGGTGCAGTTAGGTCAGATGGGGCCCTGCGCAGGAGCCCCCACTTAAACGCAGCTCATGTGCAAAGGAGATTTTTATTTTCCACATGTCCTTCCTTATGTTTACCAAAATGTTTTGTTTAAGGAGAATGTTGTCAGTCTGGGGGAAAAAAAATGATGTTTGACCAAAACGTCACTTAAAACATATATCTAATAAAGGTGTAGGAACCGACGTCCCTGTGCAAGCACAAAGAATTGGTGCAGAACGGTTTGATGAACTGTCACAAGGACTTCATTTTTTTAAACAGTTTCCTGTTGTGGCTGCTTCTGTCAAGGAGACTTCTTTCTTAAAATGAGAAAAATGGAGCTCGATGGGACAGATTTCTGTCCAGAAGATAATTCTGAGTGCTTAGTTTGATGTAGTGGTTTTGCTCCAGCTGCCCCCGCGTTCCTGTGTCTGTGCTTCTGAGGGAAATTTTTCTAAGTAATTCACTGTGAATGCCGCTTTATCAGCCGCTTCTCTTCCTAACAGGAGCTTTTGTTTGTGTAGAATTGGCAGCTCTTCATTTTCGTAGCGTGGGCTCCCTGCTGCCCACAGGCC
This sequence comes from Eudromia elegans, assembly GCA_003342815.1. Classification (NCBI taxonomy): domain Eukaryota; kingdom Metazoa; phylum Chordata; class Aves; order Tinamiformes; family Tinamidae; genus Eudromia; species Eudromia elegans. The sequence goes on from PTEX01000032.1 coordinate 801,060, forward strand.
ATGGGTGCAGCTCTTCCCAAGCGCTGCTGACCCCTTGGAGTGTGTCCTGGGGAGGGGATGGGTGGCCACGGAGAGGTTTCAGTGTCACGTATGGGATGTCGGACGAGTGATGCAAAGCACCCGACCTGCTGCTTTGGCAATGTGGGCACCCGTCTGGACTCGAGTGGAGTGGGAAGTGTTTGGGAGAGCTGGATAGCTGATGAGGAGGCAGCAACACCCGGAGGCAGGGAGGAGCCCCGAGGACCGTAACCATTTTCTCAGTTGCAGCGGGATTTTAGCTCCAGCGCTTCCCAGAAATGGCAAGAGCTGGTTTTGCCTGGAGCAAGCTTGGGAGTGCGTCCTGCCCCGCGGGGGCTGCTGCAACCCTGGGTTTTCCCTGCAGCCCTCTCAGAAGGCACCTAACCACGGGCGTTTGCCTGCGCCATCCTCACCCTCCATAGCAATATAAGGTGTTCTTCCCCCTTGGACGGCATAACAGGGTTTCTTTTCCCCTCGTGCCTCTGGTGCACGACTCGGTGAGTCTCCAGCCCGAGTGCCGAGCGCTTTGGGAATCGCAGCCACCCGCAATTAGTCCAGCGAAGGTCTAAGGCCGAGCCCGGTGCCAGCGAAGTCGGCGTAGCCGCACTACATGGTGTAAATTTTTAATGATAATAACCTTGATAAATTCAGCCTTTGATAAACCCCGGAGCTGAGTTCTCAAACTTTAAAATCAAACCCAACGCAATTACTTTAATATTTGATTAAATTGAACTGCCACTTTGGTAAAGAGTTTAAATAAATCACTATTAATATACTTTTCTGCAGTAAATAAAGTTAGGTCTGTATAGTTAAAAGACCAGTATTCGCGTGGAGCTCTTGGAAATGGAGTCCTGGCAATCTGCACGGTAAATGTATTAACTTAAGGAAGTAAATATACTATTGATTTTTCTTAAAGGCTGAGATTACAATCTTAAATGATGTTTTAAAACACTATTTTTGGAATGGTGGAACAAATATTTGCTAATATACGTGTAATAGGAAGACCATTACATTTTACAGAGTTAACTCTGTAGCCTACAGTAGTATTGATGGGCTCCTTGTCAAGCAAATTATGGGCCACGTAGTTGCCATGTGAAAGGCCAGTTTGCCTGATCTTTTAGATGATTTTGTGTCCAGGCTGCTAAGATTTGGGAAGTTGTATCCCGCATTCAGGATCATTGTTCTTCAGCCCTGGGGGGGCCTGGAGAAGTGGGCTCTGTGTGTCGCCTTCAGCTCAGCCCAGCACTTTATAGACTAAAATAGACTATTTAAAGATGTTACCAAGGCCCTTGTGAAGCAATCCGACAAAATAAAGATTTTAGACTAGTCTTAGGCTACTTGGCCTGGTGCAGTTCAGATGCAACATCACCTGGTACCTTCCTCTGATAATTACGTGCCTGGGATTTCCCACTGAAATGGGGAAAACAACCATTTTGGGAAGGTGGGCTTAGGAGATGCCCAGGGAAGGGTCGTCTTTATTCCAGGCCTGCCATCAGAATACGTTTTGAAAAGAGACCAAATGGTCCATGAATATCAAAAGAGAGGGTAGCAAGTAAAACCACTAATTACAGTCGACAAATAAAATAACAATTAAATGAAATTATACAAATCCAAAAAATTGGATGTTTTGCCCTTTTTCAGAGGGTGAATAAAGCATTTCTGAGAGTGGGAGTTGGAATGGCTAATGTGTTGTTACATTTGGTTAAATCAACTCAAGAGTGAAAACTTCTTGTTGCTTTTCAGAGCATTCCATATTTCTAACGCTAATTTATGGTGAAAGAACATGCCCAGACATCCTCATTTCTTTTCTCATGCAGGGTTTTATGCTTTAAGCCCTTTTGGAAGGCATTTTTCTTCATCGGTTTAGACTTTTTACCTCCTTGGGCCATTGGGGTAGTCATGCTTGTGCCCTTTTCTTACCTGGCCTCCTGTGCTGTGGGCAAGGCGGCACACGGATTAAAGATTTTCTCCCTAAAACCTTCTCATTCCTGCTCTTAACTTTACAGGAGGGAGCAAAGAGATCCAGAAGGCTGAAGCCCGGAGCCTCTTGGATCCCACATGTGGGACTGAAAGGGTCTGCTGAAGCAGCATCTATCTTGGCTTTTATTTAGGAAAAATCCTCATCTGCACTAGTAGCAGGGGATAGGAAGGGACATCTGCTTTGGGGACTTGTGAGATTGCCTGTACGTGCTGCTTTCCTATCTCAACCATTTGCACCCGATAAGCAAGAGGAAGGCTCTTCCTCTGCCCTCAGGTGTTAGGTATTTCACAGGTGACTAGAATATAGGTATGGTTTTGAGCTTGGGGAGAAATGCAAGTGTGCTGGTGATTCACAGGTTTCCTAATAAGCTTCTTATCAAGAAATTGCTCGTGTCAGTCAAATAGAGCAGAAAGTAGCAGCCTGCTCTTTTAGGATGGGTCGGTGTTCATACCAAAGAGCAGATCTCCTCACCAGTCCTTACATCATTGCCCAGTTGAGACTTGTATCAGCTTTACCAGTTGAATTTGAGGCCTTAAATCTCACTTTGATATCATATCTGATGTAAAAGCTCTTTGTGCTTCTAAGTTTTACTGAGGATTGAAGCAGATCAGCACAGGATTTGAGCCAAAGCTCATTACAGGCAGTGTTACGTTTTGTCCAGTTGATTTTCATCATGCAACAAGGGCCTTTACTAAGGAAAAAAAATCAAACAAACCCTTCATAACCTGCAGAAAGGGAGAGTCCCATTTCTTTAGCACTACTAGCCACATTGCTACTCAGTGTTTGCTGTCTTCCCAAGCTGAAAACAAGGTATGGAAATAATACGTATTTTTTCCCTGTTTTCTTTGCTATGGCCTAGAAAAGAAAAGGAATGGGAGGGATATTGCTCTGGTGGGCATACTCTTTTATGTACCTAAGTATTAATGGCAGGTAATTGATTTAGAAATACCAAGCCCTACATTTTGTGCCTATGAATCTACTGCGCTGCTTGTTCGCAGGGTTATTAATGTTACAGCTAGATCTTCACAGTTGGTCCTGCGCTGATGAAACCTTGCTGAAATATTCAAGCCTTGCTTTAATGTATTCACTGAATTAAATGTAACGTGACATCTTTGGTGATGTGATGTCCTGCTTGAGGGATTCTATGCTGTGGTTAATTTGCCAAGTTCAAATTAAAAGTTCCTTCAGATGTATTCTTTAGATTAATGGAGGAGTATATTTCAGATCACAGGCTATAGCAAATGATTTAGAGATGAGAACAGTACTAATGTTTTGCTTTTCTCAAAATGGACCAAAAGTTAATGGGGAGTAATAGTCACTTGCAATATTCTATAGGGATCTCATTTTGTCCTGCTGCTCTTCAGTTGCTCGGTGATCTAGCAGAAAGTAAAAGGAAAAATTCTAGTGATAAAGTTTGTAGATGAATTAGAAATCAGCCAAGGGGTCAGCAATGATGGAAGGTTAGTTACTCAACACAGCAGACTGGGTTCACTTGGATGGTGTGGGGTTTAAAGTTCTTCAGGTCCTACATCTGGGAAGAAAAACTGCAGCTTGCACTTCCCGGGATGGAGAGCAGTGTCCGGAGAGCAGCGGATCTGAACAGGTTACGGAGGTTGCACTGGAAAGGAAATTAAATGCCCTGTCCGGAGGAGATGCTGCGGAGCAGAGGAGGGGCTGGGCCCGGGAAGCTCCAGAGTATCGAGTGGCAGGAGGGAGCCCTGCAGTGCTGGTGATGAGGTCACCGCAAAACCTCCCCTCGGTGGCCCAAAATTGAAAGAATTGAGGTAATAGTGTGAGCTGGAAAAAAATTTACTATATAAGGAGTTATTAAATGATTGCCATGTATGTATCTAGTACAAGGGGAAAAATATGTCCTAATCAGGTTGCATATTCATTTATATGGGGAGATAGTATCTGACTATTGGAAAATTATTAGCAGAGCTGAATCTGGTTTGTGAAAAGTCTCTGTAGAGGGACTTGACTTGTCTCTTTTACCACATCAACAATTTTCCCCCCATCCTATCACATCAGGATCATTCTGAATTAGTGTTAGCTCCTACCAGCAGGGTATGAACAACTGATCGTATTAGAGACTGTCACACTGTATTAGCCAAAATTAATGCTAAAAGAATATGATAAAAAGTATCACTGTTTCAAATGCTGTATCTTATTAACACAGGAAGTTTTCTCCTTCCAAAGCTGGAGTGTTTTCTCCCTCGGCACCGCGTGTCGACGGGAGGTGAAATGCTGTGCAGCCCTTATACAACAGTGCTGGGCACGGAGGACATTAGCAGAAGAGCTTGAATGTTGGTGGCTTTGGAACCCAGTCGGGTGTTGGACAGGAGCCTCTTAGCAGAGGAGCCAAAGCAATGCCAAAGCAGTGGTCGCAGCTCCTGGCTGCAGCCGCCTGGCAAGGATCTATGGGCACAGTCAGTGTTCCTGAGCATTTAGATGTCAACATTCCTTGTCAGAGTGGACGTTACTGCAGGAGTTTGATTCTGCTTCAGCAACAACCCCCAAGTGAGAGGTATAAAGGTATTTCACCCTAACTCAGCACTTCTGGGACTGCTTCCCAGGAGCCTCCTGAATACGCTTGGGTTGAAATCTGTATGCAGTGTCCGATCGGCTTCATTTCAAGAAACACTTTGGTTAAATAAGTACGTATTCAGGTGAAATCAATCTGTTGATTTATTAGCCTCCCGTGCAGGTACTGGGCTTGCTGCTGCTTCTGGTTAAACCCCAATGGACCAAGGCCAGGTTCAGTGGTGGCCACGCTCTGCCTGCCTGTGCCAGGGCAGGCGGCTAGAGAGACGTGTCCCCTGCGTGCTCTGCAGGCCCTTCCAGGGTGTAAAATGACGGGAAAAGCGACGGCTGCTTCCCGATTACGTAGTGCAAGAGCTTTGTGTAGATCACAGACATGGTGTTCTTGTATGGCGTCTTTGAAGAACCGCACCAAAACGGACACCCGGCAGCCCCTGAGCTCCCAAACATGCGTTGTTTGCTGTTTAGGGTGTGCACGTCTGCACAGAGGATCAGCAAAGAGAGTGAAACACTGGGCCTGATCATCTGTGAATGCATCACACGCTAGCAGATTATGCAAAAATGTTAATTTTTATTAAATCGACTTTAAGGAAGAAGAAGCCCTTAATACTCTGGCTAAAGACTCTAGTCATGCCAGATTAGCATTGTTGTAGATTAATAATAAAAATAGCTGGGTCTGATTAGTGTCACTTGAAGTTTTCTGAATGAGAGATATAACTCTTTGAATTAAACAGCTTGAATAGCAGCTAATGATTGCCAAGGAATAATTTGTATTAAAAAGTTAAGACCTTCACTACTTTTCCAAAGGAAAATCTGTCATCAGGGTAGGAATTACATACCCTTCATGTAATAGTATGAAAGGAAAGGAGCTTCACAGACCATAAAGCGTAACAAAGGAATATCTAAAATTGATTTTCATTTAAGCAGATTACTTATGTTTTCCTCGGGAGCAGGGAAAGCATAGTCTAATCTTCATCACTTTTCAGAATTAGAGCTGCTGGTTTGATCCAGATATCCATCAGTGAATGCAGCAAGCCATTCTGGCCATGGATCTGCTTCCCTTGGAGCTGCAGCTCTGCTTCAGAGGGCAATGAGCCCAATATACTCTTTTTTCCCTTTTTTTTTTTTTTTTTTTTTTTTTTTTTTTTTTTAAAAAAAAAAAAAACAACCCTCTTTAGTTATTCCCAGCTTTATGGCTGATTTGTGGCTTAATTTGGGGTAACTAATTTAATTTTTCTGTCCTAGAGAATCCATTTGTGGGCGGGATTTGGGGAAGCAGGCTGTTTTCAAGCCTGTATCAGAGCAGCTTAGGCTATCCTAGGTTCTCCTTGGGATCTCAGCGAGGTCCTCTGCCCTTGCCGTGCATTTGCTTGGGTTTTTGCCATGGTTCCTTCAGCAGTCTTGAGAGGTGTCCAGCGCATGGGGAACTGCCCGGTGCCACAGTGTTTGGGCCCTGGGCTCCATCTGTGTTTTACCAGGTAGCAAATTCTTGGAGGAGGTTCTGGGTTGACAAACCGGTGCTTTCAGGCAGCGTTTCACATGTGCCATGTCGTGCCCGTTGCAGTGGTGTGTGCTTAAACCAGACTGTTTAACTGATTTAACCTGGGCTTTGGGGCCTCAGAGGCCTCAAGAGGTTTCTTATTTGGTCAGACTCTTACTTGTTTTTGCCTGACTTGTCACAGCTCTGTGCCCATCCTAAGAGCAGCAGTTTTGCTGTGGTCGTGTACTGCAAACCAGTTTGTTACTCACTCACAGCATCGTGGAGCAGACTGGGTGGTCTGGATGCTTCCTTTGTACCCAGAACATGACAAAGAAAAATCAACGACCTGAATGGCATGTGCTTTTACTAGGTTAGAGAGGAGATAGAGGCAGTTTTAATTTGTCTGTTCTAGTGGCGTGATATTTCAGGGGTGGTGGCAGGTGAACCTCCTGCTATTATGAATTCTCAGTTCAAGAACAGCTGTAAAGGGTTATTTGGTATAAGAGAGTGCTAATTGTACAAATCATTACCTCGAGCCTGACATGCCTCCGCTGTTTATTCTGTAGCAGTAATTAATTCTATAATTAGAAACCGTTCTGTTAGGTGCTTCTCTGGGAACTCAGCCTGGTGGCCTGGGCAGGAGGCTTTCAAGAAGCTGAAGAGGCACGAGGATGACCTTGGGAATTCGGCTACTTTTGCCAGCAAGACCCGGGTTGCTTCACTGAGAGATCCTTCCTTCAAAATACAGCCTGGGTTGGACAACCTCCTTTCTTGCTGCTGAGATTCCGTGCCATGCTTGGATGGATGTGCGTGGTCCCGCTTGGACCTGCCGGTGCCTCCCCTTTGGAGAGCAGCTTGTGTGAAATGAGTGCCTCTCATAACGTATCAGCACAAGAAGATCAATAACCAATTTGTGTGATAATTAATTAGAGTGCCAGAATGAATTACTCGTTCTTCCCCCCCTGATTTGGGTAACAGTCACATCTGATTTGGGAAGGTGCCATTGTTTTGTGTACAGTGCGGTCTCTGTTGTTGGTTGCTGCTTGTTTCTCTTGGCTGCGACCAGAAGGAAGGAGTGACAGGTAGCAGATCAGTGTCTCGCTTGTCCCAGGAAGGTGACACCATGAGCTCAGGTGTCCCCCAGCACGTGTGGATGAGGAATGTGCCCTCCGCGGGTCTGGCATGGGAGAGGGGTTGACACTTGCCAATGTGGCCCAGCGCAGGAGCCTGCTCGGGTGTCCTCTGTGCCTGGCACCGCTCTGTGCTGACAAGTCTATTATCCAGCTTCTTGTGAACATGCCTGTCCTTGCTGTCCTGTTTCCCTTCCATAGTTCCACAGAAGACTAAGTATACGGGCTAGACTAAAGAAATAGTTTTGTAAATACACCAGGTAGCCAGAGAGATGCCAGCCCGGCTTTTCTCAGTGAGCTTTGAGGGCCCCAATTACCGTTGTTTCCTGCAAAGTGGCTTCTGTCAACAGAAATGAGTCTCTAATGAAAACGAATAGCTATGTTTTTTACTTGATACTAGACAAGACAAAAGGCCTCTACACACCAAGTGTCGCCTGAGGATCTGAAGGGACCTGGTGGTGGCCACCAGGAGCTTTGGAACCTGGCAATGCTGTTGGGTTTGGGGAGAGTGGCAGTGACCAGCAAACCAGTTCTGCTGTGGTGTGTGTAAAGACTTGGTGTGTGAAAGTTTTGGTTTTCTCCTTCCTAACTCCTGAATTTTCCAAGGGTTTTTCAGTTGACTTTTCCTTAAAGCTGACTTTCTTCCTTTTTTGCTTTTTGAAAGCTTGGAGAAGATGGAATTTATATAATATTTTTGTCATTAGTCATGTGTTTCCAGTAGAGTTTCCAGGGCACATCAAGAGCTCATCTTTGTTAAAGGTCAAATACTCAGAGGCACCAAATACCTGGAATTTATGCCAGGAGTGGTCACCAGTGGGTTATAACTACTTGTGAGCACTTTTGATCTGAAATAGTTTGCTAGACTTCTCAGTTCATAATTTAAAGGAACTAAAAGCATTTCTAGAAAAAAAAAGTGCTCCTAATAAGAAGTTAAGGTTATTATTATCTCCAACTTGTCCATAGTGGTTCATGTGGTTGCCGCTTTTGTGGCATTTTAACACGGGACCAAATGTGCTTTGATAGGTATGACTGCCATGCACGTGTGTTTGAGGAAGAGAGATCTCTTTTTCTCTGTAATTCACAGTGCCAGAAAGAAATCCTTTTGCATAAGTTATATTTCCTAAGAGCTATAAACACAATCAATGTTTTCTGTTTATGTTGGAGTAATTTTAGAGCATCAAGTTTAAAAATTGCATATTTTAATTCAGATTGGTCCAGATGCAAATTTCACGGGAAGCCCAGTCAGGTCTAGGAGATTTTCTTCCTGTGAAGGGCTGCACTTGATGTGCATCAGAAGATTCTCATTTGGCCAGAAATCTGCTCAGGGAGAGGAATTCCAGCCCATTCATCCTCCTTTTTATAATCACAGTTCAAGCACAAGGAAATTCAAGTTTGGCCCTAACCGCCTTGTGGAGGCAGTGGCTTCTTTCTTAACGTCTGTCTGTTATGTCTGTCACTTTTTCCAGAACTGAAAGCAGAGAGTCACATGCTGCCTACTCAAACCAAGCTAATCTGCTGCTCCATTTGTGAGAAGTCATTTGGTTTTAATTAGCAGAACCCTTTGGATGAATGTTTTGGTACAGCTGAGGTTCCCTTCCAGTCGTATTGAGTCAGAGAACAGGTTCTCTGTAGTTCCTTAGGGAATCTCCCTTTTTTCTTTTTTGTATGTAAAAAGTATGTTGTTTATTTACAAAGTAGCTTTTACTCCAAGCCTTTTGCCCAGCCCAGCTAGGTAGGTTCAGGTTTTTAAGTCCATTGAATTTGATGGATGCTAGGTAGAAGATGGCACCGTTCAAATGAATGAAACATTTATTTAGAAATTAAAATGAGGAATTGCTCAGTATTTTAAAATTAAGAAACAGAAGGTGAAAGACCCTAATAAAAGAGTAAAATGCAAAATTATCTTGTAGAATACTGTCAAATGCCCACCTAAGCAATTGGAAAAGAATATGGGAAACATTGTAGCTTTTCCCGAGCAATGATGGATTAATTACCCTTCAGCTGTCAATAATTGGGGATTAACAGAGGGATCTGAACAGGATCCGAGAGGTTGTAATAGATCAGAATGACTTAAGTGCACATCAATAATTAACTTGTTAGCCCTGAACTCAGCTTGGCGTGGAGATAAATTATTTTAGCTCCAGGCACCGCTCCCAATACAGTACTAAAAGAAATGGATGGTGAGTAGCTCCTAAACATCACAACATGCCCACTGCTCCAATTGCTCCCTGTGAATCGTGGTCGTCCCTTGTGAGGATGAACCTGGAGCGCTTGGGGCTCAGCAGCCCAGGGGCTCATCCAGAACATGGTGGGCTCAAGGGGGGAGCTCTGAGCTGGACTCCGGTCCCCAGGGTCCCAGGAGGGCTTCGCTCTCCTGCCCTGGCTCGCAGCTCCAGGGCACACACGTTGGGTAAACGTTTGGGAATGTTTTAGACCCAAGTAGCAGCGTTAGACCCATTGGAGGATACAGCACAAAGCCTTCAATCGTCTTTCTATGGACATTGGCTGCTAGGACTCGGGACGTGTAATGCTGGTTGCATAATTGTTTTCCTTGTGATCTTTTAATGATAATTAGGCAATTAATGTTAATCTAACATTGGTGTCGAAAATCCAACCACCCAAGAGAGTGAATTCCTCCAGTTTTAAATACTAATGGTTTTTATTTGGCTGCGCTGTGCAGGATGAAGACTGCGTTGTGGATTAAAACCAGCAGTAAATGAAGATGTCCATATAAAGAAAACAAAAGCAGAAAACGCAGCGTTTTTGCAGCACAATATTCTTATTAGCTCTGTTCATCTGTGAGAGGTTGTTGACTTCTGGGCACATAATACTATATTCTTTCAAAGTGAATTCGATTGCAGTATTTTATTGTTAATTTGCCTTTTCCATGCTGGGAAGGACCTGTGGGAGTCGAAAAAAGCGATTTTTTTCCTCTCTTAATCAGGAAGGTTTGAAATTCTGTGACCTTATATCTTCTGTTAAGTGTTCACTTGGGAGACCTGTGACTCACCCATCCCCAGCTGTTCTGTGTGCAAAATAATCCAGCCAATGTCATTGCTGGGCTGGACTGAGATGCAGAATTTCACCCCTCAACTTGTGATTGACGTGCAGGAAGGATGCTTTGCTGGATGGATTAGTGTGGACGGAAATGGGATGACATGTAATTTTAATTGTGATAGGTGTCTCTGTTGTTATTCATCCTAAGTTACTGAGGCTTAAAATTTGCACCGGCTATAATTTGTGTAATGTAAAAACAGAGAAAATCCAACTGAATCCAAAACACTCTTGCGGTGCAATGTTTGTGATGATTGTCTCTTAATGAACCGTTCCATCTGTGCAGGTTTTTCACTAATATTGTGATAACCTCAGTAATGTGCCCATCTCTTGCATAACGGACGTGGGGAGCTCAAAGCACCGGCATGGGCTGGCAGCTGCTGCAGCCCCTGAGCAGCACCGGGCGCCCGTTGGCTTCCAGGGGCAGAGTGGGATGCGAAGGGTGAAATGGGATGACTGGTGTTGAAGTGAGATGTGCACAGACTCCTGTCTCTCTCCGACACCTCCCTCTGCTCCCGAGTTCTCACTCGGGGAGCCCTTCCAGAGGCTGTAGTGATATCAGCTATTAAATCATCTATATCATATTACAATATTAGATGCAAAATCCTGTTTAGTGATATTTAGAAAACTGCTAGTGCTGTTCACAGCTCCAGTGAATATCTGCGAGTTCTGATTTCATTGCTGCTTGCTTTCTTTTTCTGGGAAACTCCATCTCGTAAGATTTTCTTATCTGTAGAAGTTGCAGAGAGTTATTTTATTTATTCAGCCTGCTTCTCTGCTTGCTGCCTTCCCAGGTGACACATGCTACTGGCTAGGTGGATAATTTCTAAGAATATGGTGCCGTACCTGAAAAAGAGGGAGTAGTTTTAATACCTATGAGCCCAAAAAGTTTAGGGTAAGAAATAAATATCTGTAGAACAGTTATTCTGTGCTTTTTTTTTAATGCATGATAGTGCTGAAGCTATGGGATTCTGTCTATTTTTTTTCCCTATGAATTCTTTTATCTTATGAGTCTGGAACAGGTAAAATTGCTCTGTGGACAATTTAACTGCAGGAACATCAGCCCTCAAGAAAATCATTAATTTTGCATTAACTGACTATTGCAAATGCCAGGGACAACCGCAGATTCCTGTCTGTCCTCCTCTCCTCCCCTCTCTGGAAACGATTGTTTTAGGATGAGGCTATTGACTGCACATTTCTGTTCATGAAGAAAATACACCCTTGGGATTGATTGAGCTATGCATGGTTTTCTAAAATAATTTAAGTTGTAGGTTGAAAGTATTTCTTTGGGAAATGTTACCTGAAGAAAACATGTTCCTTCTGTTAAGTCTTAATTAAATTGGTTGGTTTGTTTCCTTTCTGAATTGGAGCTGAAGATGTGATGGCTGCAGCACGAGGACTCCTGCGTTTAGCGGCTCCGCGGCAGGTCTTGGTGCGGCTCCTTGGGCTCGAGCTGGGCACGCAGCGGCACGGTCGGCTTTATCCTGGCTCTTCTGTGTGGCCGTCGCCTATCTAATATCCAAGTTGCCCAGGCGATGTTTTATTCTCGCCCGCATGAGGCTGATTTTGGCTTCCGTGTGGATTCGCTCACCTCGCGCGCCCGGCTTGGGGAATCCCTCCGTATGCAGACCTGGCCTGGCCTCAGGAGCTGACCCCTGCTTCGAGCAAAGATTTCGATTAAAAACTCTTGAGGAAATATTTCTATTAAAAGATAAGGCTTGTAGTTGCCTCTCATATTGATAGCAGAGAGTGATTTAATTTGGGCCAAGCGTAAGCAGGTAGCATCGGACTCGGGGTCGTTCTGCTGGTGCTGGCAGAGCTGATAACCTCATCGTTCATACGTGGTGCAGCCTGTCCTCCCTGTCGCCTGGGTGCAGCGCAAGCTGAATTCTTTCAAACATCAAACATCCCAGCCATAAATATCTGCAGTTTTTGCCTATAACCCTCAATTATGTCAGTAGAAGCCAGAAACCTAGAAGTGGTTAAAAGTTAGAAGTAGTAGTACATGCAACGGTTGGGCTGCATATGGATTTGAGTTGTTAAACTCCTGCGTTGCCTTCAATACTGGTTCAAATGTGGCTGGAGTCTCAAGAATTTGTGGCTCTTAAAAGATGCAGGGCTAAGGAGAATGGCTAAGGTAGAACCAGTCCATGGTCTTGCAGCCAAAGGCTGGGACTTTGGAGATAGGATCTGATCTCCATTTCACATCTCCTCTCCACCAAAACCATAAATCTCAGAACTGTGATTCCAGCCTCTACCAGGTTATGGCTCAGAATTGATAGTGTTGCTGTAATCAGTTTTTAGCTTTCACCATCACTTTTAAGGCTGAACAACGGCTTCCTTTGTGCTGGGAGTAAATCCAGCATTATGTGCAGACCCCAGAGGTAGCAAAGTAGAATACAGATGAAACAACCAAAAATTTACCTAGACTTTGTCATCAGGAGAGGACCCTTCTGTGTCCTTCAGCTACGACAATACAGAAGGAATTCCTGTTGACCTAGGAAATCTGGAGGTCATGCAGACTTGCATGTGTTTGAGGCCAAGTACTGCAAATTCAAGGGACACACAAAGTGCCTTGTGAGGAGCATCCCTAAGCACTCATGTGCTTCCTCTCTGCTCCTACACACTCATTCCTCGCTTTCTCTCCCTGTTTGGTATTCTCCTGACTGTGGCGCTTGACCCTGGTTGCTCTTTGCAATGGGGCAATGATTGCTGTGGATTCAGCTCCCGTTACCCGCGGCACACGGTGGTGTGGAGCACCCACAGGAGCTGCCGTGGGAGCTTGGACCTCCTGGCCGCCTGGCAAAAGGTGTTTCTTGTCTGGGAAACAAATGAAGGGCCATTAACCATAAATCCATCTATGTGCCCTGAGATTGTACATGTAAGTGGTTAAACTGCAGGTTAATGGTGTTCATTTGTTAAGGTGGCAGTGTGGGGAACCAGCCTCTTAAATTGGGCATTTCAGTGTTTTGAGGCAGTGTTTGAGGTGGGACTCCTTTAGAAGGAGGCATTTCCAGGTGATGCTTTATTATCTCTGTTGTGTCTCAGCCTTCTTTTTTAGTTCAAGTTAGATTTATCCTTAAGAAGGATGAAGTGAAGGACAAAAGGTGTCGGAGATGATATGGGGGCCCTACACGCAGCTTTGGAAAGAGGTTTTCAGTGAGAAGTTTGGCCATCTGCTTTGTGAGGGCAAGTCACGATATCAAGAGTCTCAACTAAGAGCTGAAAGATGATTAGAAGTGACAAATAGTTTGTTGTTGAAAATTTGATTTTCTGTGATACTATTTTAAAGAGAAAATGTTTGTTTTCTTTTTAATTTCAGGATGAAGTTTCAAAATTAAAACTTTCTTCTACAACTTTCATTTTGAATTCATAGAAAAGCAAGTTTTCTCCTTGTCTTTTTTTTGTTTTTCCTCTCCTAATTTCAAACATCTGCCTCCTTCCATTACTGCCCAGCAGGAAAAGGCTAAAACGATTTGGAGGAGAGTGGTGGAAATGAACCCCTTGTGCTCAGTGTGACACACCCGTCCCTCCCCCATTTCCTCCTTTTAGGCAAATGGGAGGAGGGCAATAAAATGTCCATGTAGGAGCTGGGTTTTCATGCGTCTTGGTTTCTATACGTTTGTCAGGAGCATGGTATTATATATGACTCCAAAAAGATCAGCATCGAGAATTTAAATCTCTTACTGACAAGTTGTTTGCTGCTTTGCAGATCTGCAAACCCAAATGATTTCTGCAAATCAAAGGTGCATCTGAAAGGTGCAGGGCTCTGCTGCGACGCTAAACCAGCCCATGGCTTCAGGTAGCGTGTTCGGGAGGACGGCGAGTTCCCTCCTGCAGCTCCTACTACTACTGGAGTCGTTCTGGGTGTCTTGCAGAGAGCTGCCCGTGGGTGCACCGGGCAGATGGGTGGGCATATGCCAGGAGACGGCTCTTCGGGGGCTATTTTAGTGTACGTAATACAAAGGCGTTTTGTCACTAGACCAGTCTGGCGTTGCTTGTCCCTGAGCGATCACAGGATATCTCAAGGGATCTGACACAATTAATGCTGAAAACAATGAATCAGGATGAGTACTGAGGTTCTGGAAAGGATCTCGATGCAGAATTTAAGTTTTGCGATTCTTTAAAAATTAATGTGGCTTGACATCTCTTGTACTTGGTAGGAAAGCTTGACCTAGTAATGCAGAGATCAAAACCATTCCGTCGCAGTGAATCTGCATGCTGAAGATCAAGTAAAAGCAAATGAAGCAGATCACTGAATTTCTGAGAAATAAAGGTACTGGATAAAATTCCACAGTACGTACCAACTCCATATGCTGTCTTAGTAATGCTATAATTAAGCCAAAGAGTCATGTCAAACTGCCCCTTTCCATCTGCTCTGTGATCTGTTCAGGGACCAATTCAGAAAGAATGACAGCTGACCTCGAAAAGGATGCGCTCGGCTAATGGACCCTCCACCAGAGCGGATGCTCAGACGGAGCTCGGCCCCTTTTGCAAATGGGTATGAATTGTTCTCCATTAAATCGAGAAAATTAAACACCGGGCTTGCTGTTAAGAGGCTCCTGCAAAAATTTTGTTTCAGAAGATGCCTCTTGGTATTAGCTGAGCCAGTTGATAGCTCATAAAAGTATTCTTCTTTGCAGTATTTTCTTTGCAGCTATGTAAACTACAGTGTGATGGCACGAGTTTAAAATAGCACAGTTTTTTTTTCGGTTGTTGTTCACTTTTGATAGTTTTTGCCAGAACAAGCCTGTTAGTAGTAAAGTCTCAGCAGTTCAATATGAATAATTGACATGGGAGACGCATGAAACTTGGCCTGTATTTATGATCCTGATTCATTTCATTTATTTTGCATCCCCCGTGCATTCCACGCTGTCAGTCTTGCCATTATCTTAATGTTGTTGTTTCCAATAACACTCCGAAAAGTCGTTCCAAAGGCAGGGGGTCTTTCAGCGCGGGTGCATCAGGTGTGGAGCTCGCAGAGGTGATGGGGCTGGCAAAAGGAAACCCCATGGAACAGCTCAGCTTAAAACGCGGGCTCTGACCATCTGTCTGCATCCGTGTTACCTCGTGAGAGGCGGCTTAATGCTCGGTCCCACGAGCACCCGCGTTCATCTAATGCGGGCACGGTTCTGTCGTGACGGAGAGATGCGGGCACGGGAGTCGGTGCAATGTTGAGGAGGTTGTGACGGTTTCTGCAGAGGGCGAACGGGACCTGGGTGCCAGCGGGGCGGCTGCTGCCGTTACACGTTGTGAATAGCAAAAGATGGTTCTGTCTGCCCCTTCCAGGCAGCCCTGGAAGTTGTCGCGGGGGCAGCACTCGAAGCAACCACCCTGTCTTTGGAGGCATCTAGATCCATATGGGAACATGCCCTCAGCTGGGGTGCACCTGGGTGCTGCTGCCCTCCGGACCCTCAAAGCCAGAGCCACCCACCTTAGAACCGTGGCTCTTGCTCTGAGGTTCATGTCGGGCTCTCGTTTCTGCTTTCCCATCAAACGGGATGGCGCTTGCCGGAGTCTAGGGTTTACAGTCGGTGGAAGCCGGTGAAGGTGGCTGTGCACGGGCTTACTGCTGCTCTGGAGTAAGACAAGTAGTAGCTTGGAAAAAAGTAGTTTCTGGCTCCATTTGATGAGGAAAACATGAATGTGATCGAGATAATCTCAGTTAATTGTGTGCTGCATGTCTGGCTGAGGATTTGGCCAGAGAATCCAGCGGTATCTATTGGCCAGAGAATTCAAATAAGCGGTTCCTCTCTGAGAAGCACACCCTGTGATGGGCTCGTCTGGAGATTTTAGCACCTGCCTTCTTCCAAAGTCACCTTTGAAAGAGAAGTTGGGCCTTTAATCTGAGTTCAGTGTCTTTTTTTGGGGGGGGGGAACAACCCTCCCTTCCCTCCTCCCCGTTCCCCTATTTTCTTCAACATGGTTTTGACATTTTCATGTAATCCAGTCCCTCAAGGTTTTGCTGGAGAGAAACGCATTCGGCATTAGGGTTTGGTGTCCGGTGACGACAGCAGCGAATCCAGCTGTTCTCGGCCTTCCTCTGCTGCTGTCGCTCAGGCTGGGATTCTTCCAGGGTTTTCAGCAGCTCGCAGTTGGATGCTTCAAGTCACCACATGCTTGGCTCTTCTCGGGTGCTTTATTCAAGCTGAAAACCGTTCCGAGGTGAAATTCAAGAGACAAAATTTGAATGCAGCTTGGTTGCTCTATTTAGTTATTGATGTATGGCGTGGATTATTGCAGCTTCGCCGCTGCAGGGGCGCCTGCCCGGGCCATGTCCCGGCCGTGCTGGCAGCGTTGCAGGGCTTCACCTGTCTGCAGCGGCAGGTTTCAGCCAATGACTCCTGTCACGGGTGTCACACACGGCCCCTTGTTTCAACCAAGTATTAAATAGAATAGTTTCCGCATCAGGAGGCAGGAGGATGACCTGCCACAGAGCCTCAGCTCAACTTGCAAACGTGCCCGGGCCCGCTGGCCTTCCAGACACGGTGCTGGGCTCGTGGCTCTCCTCCCGCCAGGCGGGTGCTGGACTGGGCGTCTCGCGCCCCCGCCAAGCACTTCCCTGGGCACATGGAGCTTTCCAGGGAGGAGGAATTTTGCTCGGTGACTTTGGGCCAGTCGAAGGCTCCCCTAGCAGCTCCTGCAGCACGCGTGCCCTTGCCCCAGGGCACAGCGGGCACCCAACGACGTGGGATCCCGTTTGCACCGCTTGGAGATGGATGGTCATCCTGCCTGCTGCAAGGGAGCTTGGCCAAGTCTGCGGCTGGCAGCACCCCCTGCCATGGACCCCCAGTCGCTGCTCTTGGGGGGCTTCTTGCAGGGGGTGTGAGAAAAAAGAAGAAAGGAAGAAAACAAAAAACAAAAAGTGGAAAAAAACATGATCAGGTGTAGTGATCTTCACAGTTATAATATTCTGGAACGTGTCTCTAAGTGTCCCTTTGCACTGGCTCCTGGCACTGTGTGACAGCTGTCATGTACTTTAACTAAGCCAAGCTGAACAAAAGGCAATTAAGTTTTAATCAGAAGCACAATTCATTTCAGGTATACATTTCCCATAACGATGATTTTTGAAGGCTATTTTTCTTGCCTGCTCTGAAGCCCAAGTGAGGCTGTTCCAGCCATGGCAGAAGGAAATCACAGGGGTCAGTGAAGACCTAGGGGGACATCACCTCAAAACGGCTCATCCAGCCTCTGAATCCCAGGACCTGATAGTCCAGACGAGCCACTGCTTCATGCTGGCTGATACTGCTGTCTAATGCGAGAGTGAGGCCGAGTGGGGATGCTCATGAGGTTTCCATCGTCCCTCAAATGAAGGCCAAGTTTCCTGAGGAGCGTTCTGTGAAATGCAAAGGTCTGCCGTGCAGCCCGGCTACAGCACCGTGATTAACGAGGAGATGTGCCAGCGCGCTCAGGAGGAGCCACCCATCAAGCGTGGCCCTAAGTTGAATTCCTGGCGACCTTTGTCCTGAAGAATAACCTGGAGTCTGCGGAGCCTGTGAGCAGTTGTGCGGGGTTCTACAAAGCTGCCCGGTCCGTGAACAGTTTATGGTGCAGCTGGCTCAGCTGCATGGAATAAGTAGATCAGGGATTTCTCGCTGCAATGTAAAGGATCTTTTGCAACACTTGTCAGAAAACTTGGCTGTTTCCTCTTATGACTTTGCAGAGAAAATACACGGCAGTTGCGAGTAGAACAGATAGTATTTTTTCCACCGCAGAAACACAATGCCTCACCTTTAAAGATTTAATCCCCAAATCATATCAAAATACAAATAAAAAGCGAGGGTGTGACGGAAGTGACCTAGGCAAGCAAGTAAGTTTCTTCTTGCCTCCAGAATTGTCATTCTGGAGATTTTAGGTCTCTGTTTATTCCAAAGTGAGGACCATATTGTCCCCTTAACGAGCATCAGTGATGGGGCCATATGGCACAGAGCCATAGGGTTGGCCTGGACCACAGGTTCTTCTGTAAATCCTGTGCTAAAATGACTGTCATGGCATATTTGGTAAGCAATGATGGAGGACATGGCATATGTAGGAGTGAAGATTCCTTAAATGGCTTGTTTCTAGCATATTTGTATAATAACTGTTCCTATTATACTCACATTGTATTAAGTAGCCTGCTGGCCAGATGGCATCTTTAGTCAGGTTTAAAGGGCAGGTGCACTCTACTTATGTAATAAATGGCAATAAATTAGCAGAGTGGCAGTAATATAAAAGCAGCCTCCCAAGTGGTCACATGGCCAAATATTGGGGATTGTGAGGGAATTGTTGCAGTTCGTTGCCGAGTGGCATAAAAGTGCAGAACAAGATGAAAAATGTCATATTTGCATAGTGGCTTTGCAAGCGTCAGTGTTATCAGAGCTCGGTGACAAAATCTGTCCTGGAACTTTTTTCCCAAGAAAGGAAAATTGCAGCAGAAACTGCATCTTTAATGACCATGTTAGCGCATTCATCTTTCCCCTGAGCAAGGGACATTGGGCATCTCCTTGAGAAGGCCACAGTGAGGAGACCTTCACCATGTAGAGGGAGGTAAGACCTGAGAAAGCCTCAGCCTGGCCAAGCTAAGGAAAACAATGTGCACACGTTTTGTTGTAGGGAGTTTTCTTGCATTTGTGGCTTGAAGTTTTAAAGTGCACAATGCTGGTCTCATCTGCCCAGGAATCTTCTGTCAAAGCTCAAAGCAGACTTGGTGGAAACAGAGGCATGAAGAATGCTCAAAGGAGTCAGCACGCTGCAAACACCGGCTTTGCCCAACCTCCCCAAAACACCGCGCTCCTGTAAAGCATTCCACTAGGAACGGCGGGGATATTTTTAGTTGTTGTCTCCTTGTGAGCAAAGTTGCAGTCGTCCCACAGGCAGAAATAAAAAGGGCAGGTTGGTTGTATGAATTCCCGCTAGAATTTCTCAAGCAGAGCAAATTCATCGGCGCGCTCTCCTGGGGATGCAAGCAAAGTTGGAGAGTCCGGGTTTTGAAGTTTTGAAGTACGCGTGAACTCGGTTAAACTCTGTGGGTGAAAAGCAATGAAAAACAATGTTGGAAATGAGAAAAAAGAAGGGGAAAAGAAAGAAATCTCGTTGGAGCTGGTTAGACCTGAAAGATTTGGAGGTTGGAGGTGATATGTTTAACCTGCGTCTGCTAAGGAGAGACTGCAAGGAAATTGCAGGGGTAGAAGCAAGAGCCATGCTGGAAAGTTTGGCCTTTTGCTCATGTGGGTGGGAGGGAAAAGCACTGCGGCTTTTTTGGTTGTTTTATTTTGTTTTTCCCCTCAAATTAGGTTCAGTTTAGCACTGTGTGAGCTGCTAGTTGAGGCTCTCTGTCCCTGGTGATTTTTACTCCTTTTAACTAAGATGTAAAGCAGAACTGGTGTTGGAGGCCCTTCCCGGCCCCATCACCATCCATTCCTTGGTGTGTGGGGGGCAAAGGGACTGGCCTACACTGAACTCCAGCTCTTTGAAAATTACTTAAGTATATAGTTTAGAGCAACAAATATGTCCGAGCAGATTTTATTTCCCATAAGGTCCATTCAGGATGCAGCTCCTGCAGTTTCAGTCACACTGATGATTTTTGTCATGCCTTAGGGGATACCACAGGTTAGAAACAAACACAATGCTCACAATTATTTATGTCCTTTATAAATAAAAAAAGGAAAGAACTGACTACAAAAACAACTTCAGTATACTTCAATTAAAATGTCTCTTTCTCCACAGACTGCTTTTACCAAAGATTACATGTTTGAGAGTTGGCTTGCCTCTGGGAACTCTTCTTTTAATACACCAAGTCTGAAGCATATCGCTTTCCAAATGAATTGAGAGGCACATCCTGGGGCAGCCTCAGCTACATCTATGTTAGCGAGTAATTTAGAGCTGTAGGAGCAGGTTGGGAGAACAAAAACTTTGGAGCAAAAGCCTTTACATCTAAACAGCATGGGGCTTGTGAGGATTTGCTTCACGTCAGAGTTAGCCCAACTGAATGTCCCCAAAGCTCAATCCTGTCATTTCATACCTGCTTTGAAGCTGAAGATCAGTCCTTGGTTTGGACTCGTGTTTTCCTTTGGATCCGAGTGTAGCTGGTGTGTTCCTGGAGCTGAGGTTGTGGCTTGGTTTCCTGCTGAGGTTATCTGGTGTCCTTACACCAAAACCTGAGGGAACTCGGATCGCTTTTGTAGTTTAGAGTGTTGGTGTTTTTGAACATCCCAGATAATAAACTGTTTCCTCTGTTCTGATGGGTACTGTCTGGAGTTTTAATCACAAGGTGAAATTCTCTTTGGACTAGGTCCAAGCATGTTTGCTTCTCGTGTAAAAGCCGTGTGGTTTTAAAGGTCATTTGAAACATTCTTGGCTTGGAGAATCTTGGGCTTCGTCTGTTTTCCAGGGGAGCGTTGGTGCTTCCTCGGAGCAGTCCTCAAAGGAGGAACGAGCTCTGCTCGGGGCCTTACCCAGTGCAGCAGGGCAGCACTGTTCTGTGTTTAGGGTCGTAGACTTAACAAGATTAAATTCCTGAACAGAACCTATATTCTAAAGCATCTTTCTGATAATATAAAATTGCATAGGAATGAGAATGTGTGGAAATAAGGAGCGTTGCATAACCTCTATAATTAATTTACAAGGGATGTGTACTAGGCTCATTCCTAGTATTAGTTGCTTTCAGTACAGATTACATAAAAAAATCAGAGTTTTCATAGGAGGAGATTTTTTTCTGGGAATTAGTGACTTAAGTTTCAAAATGGCAATATTATTTAATAAAGAGTAAAGAGAAACAGTATCCAACTCCATTTTACAAATGAAGAATGGGTTATAAATCCCAGTGGTGTGTAGGTGTTTTGCCCTTGTAGGGAATGGATACTTAATTATCATGGATGGGCTGGCCTTGGCAGCTGTAATTTCTTTACTTCCATAAACACACAGTTCACTGAAACCGTGATTAAAGGCTTAAGAAATGTGTAGTTAACTCATCAAAAATATGTACATAACTTTAGCAGCTTCATTCCTCTGTAAAGCATAGCCTTATTTATTATTATAAATGAACCTCTAATGTCACTCATGCAAAGTCTTAATGAATGCCATTCTTTTTCATTAGGTACCTATTTAAAATCGATAATGTTTTCTTTAAGGGGAAGCTTTGGCTGTTACTAATTTAAATCTCATTAACTTTTGCCTTTTTTTTTTTCCTAAGGTTCAATTGGAGCTACATTTTTCATTTAGATTTGAAGCTGCAGGCTACATGTAATTCCATTTAAAAACCCAAGGTAGGCAGGAATAATGTTGGACTGACAGTAGTTTAGAGAACCTGAGGTTCAGAATATTTTGCATGCAGCCTCTGCTTGTAATTTAGACCTGCTTTTCCGAGCTTGAAGGTGCATAAGGTTTTGAGAACGGCTTTCTCAGGTAATGTAAAGTTTACAAACCTGGGCTTAAAGTCGCTCTTTGCTGCATCCCATTCCTTTCGTTTGCAGTATTTAGTGTTTAGTTTGTGTATGCAGTGGAAGTTGGTGAGTCTGAATCTCGAGGAGAGTTGTAACCCCAGCTGCTTCTCTTGCTGTGCTTGCGTTGGCTGGTCTGTGCCTTGGGTCTAGCCTGTGCCTAGGTCTTGGGGCACTGTTCTTACTGCTGCCATCCTTCAGACAGGTTCTCTCTGCTCTCTGTAGCGCCAACACTGTGTTTGCAATATGCAAATAGATGCAAATACGCACAGGGACTTTCCTACCTGCTGAGAAGCCTTCTCCTCTTCTACCATCTGGCCACCACACAGAGAAGCAGCCCAATGGCAACAGGGCCCTTAATGGTGCCTTTTGCTGTTGTAAGCTTGTTAGCTCATAAAGGAGGTTTTATTTACAGCAGGCACACTGCTCAGTCCCAGGGAAGAAGGAAAAAAACCCAGTTCTCATCCCTTTGATGACATATTTTTGAATATTTAGTATTAAACAGTATTGAAAAGTGGCCTTGTAAAGGTTTGTGCAGCCCTGGGCATGCTGTCATGGAGACTGAAAAATTTAGTGGAGCTTTTAAAGATGCTGGTTGGCTGGAAGGCTTCTGGCACCCTATTAGTCTCTGTGCATCAAAATTAGCATATTACAAGCAGTGGTTACTTTCAATTATATAAAATCAGATGAGTCTTTAGAGAGATTAAAATGAGATTTGTAGCAGCTTAGGAGAATTCTTAAAATTGACAACTTGACACAGCATGATTTCAGATTATGTGAAATCTCGCATTAGTTTATTTATGTTTCTGTTTTCAAAGAGTCTTTTCAAAGTCATCATGATGGAAATATTTATAATGAAGACATAATAATGTCTTTAATATGCAAATCATCATAATTGCATTTCTTACCCTGTCAGCCTCACACAGCAATATCATTTATTTCACAAGTGACACATGCGAAAGATGACTGCGTTTGTGATACTTATGTTTTTAATAAAAATGCCACAGTTAGTGTCTTTATCTCTGCAGCATTCTTTATCAGCACCTCCCTTAACACGGTTTGTAAGACATCTACATTTTTTATCTTTGCGATTCGCACCCCTCGTCCTGGTTTGTGTATCTCTCTATTTGATGCCCCTTTTCCATTTCGTGAAGGTTTGCTGATGTGTGTGTCCCAAAGTGCCTGGCGTTACATAGTGCGCTTGCACCTCAGTGGCTGATCCGTTACCATCAAACTCTGCTTTAACCTCAAGGAAAACAAATTAAAATAGAGTTTCCTGAGCCCCTGGCACGTGTGTCGCATTGTGGGAGGCCTCTTGCTTCCTTTCCCTGGCGGGGGACCGTGGTGCGTGCCACGAGGACCCGTAGCTCGTGTGTATTTACCCCTTCAGGAGGAGCAGTCCGTCCCCTCTTTCTTCAGAGGCAGAGCCAGACAGATGACAGTTCTTTTTGCTTTGATAAATGACCCGAAGAGTTAATAAAATAATAATAAAATGGACTAGGTAGAATCAAATAGAGTATTTTTAATTGAGAACGCATCCAACCGGAACGCTGTTCATGGAAACTAATCCCCCCTGCTTCCTCTCTCCGTGCTGCTCGCTGGATTCAGTTCAGTTCAGAGGGTTAGGGAAGGGTGGGTGGGCAGCAGAGCAGGGCCTTGCGCCATGCAGGAGCAGGGGGAGAAGCTGCCATCCCGCTTCTTGCTTCTCTCCTGTCTTCCCTAATCCCGAAGCTGCCCTGGGAAGTCGCTTCCTTCGGTTGTTCCACAGAGTTTTTAGGAGAATTGTATTTTGAATGAAATCTGTTTGAGGCTGTTGCAGACCACAGTGCTTTATTGCCGCCTGATGCTTTACGGGTAGCTCTTGCAGAGATTAATTTCTCAGTCACATTTCCTTTGACTTTCTTGCATTTAATTATAGGAGCTTGGAGGAAGGATAGTTTAGTGTTTGTTAGTTTAATTTTAAATAGAAACCATAGTCTTCAGAATGGTGTTTCTTGTTTAGAAATATCTCATTTTGAAACCACTTCGTTGTAATTTGTCAATATTACACACATATTTTAGAGAAATAACTCCCCAACAAGTCTATTTATGGTCATCCTGTAAAACAAACACCGTTGTGCTTTGAAAGCATTTGTTCTACAGATCTGAGACTTGGTGGGTCTGTAGGCAGGATTTTCCTATTTAAATTCCGCCGTGTGCATGCAGCTGATGAATTGGAATGAGAGGAGACTTTGCGACGGAGGCTGGAGTGTGAGTCACAACCTTTTCAAGCAGAGGTCTGCTCATTATACCGGTGGAAATACTGACGGGCTCAT
The DNA here is from genome assembly GCA_003342815.1 of Eudromia elegans. Taxonomy (NCBI): domain Eukaryota; kingdom Metazoa; phylum Chordata; class Aves; order Tinamiformes; family Tinamidae; genus Eudromia; species Eudromia elegans. The sequence continues at coordinate 824,996 of PTEX01000032.1, forward strand.
TGGCACTGAAGTGCCAAGTTATGGCGAATGGCAAGTGGTCCTCAAATGGGTCATAGGAGAGAAACAAAACAGGTAAAATATTCCTTCTGATTTAGATTGATTCTGGATTTAGATGACCAGAAATGTCCCTGCTGAGGTGCCCTGATTGCTGAGCCCTCCTTGGCGCTCGTCGTGAGGTGTGGTCTTATCCAAAGCCTCTTCTGACGGTCCCTTTGCTCTCTTTTTCTGTCAAGCATTGGGCCTTTGCCAGGATGGAAGTGAGGGGATGTCCTGTGTTGATTGAGAACTCGGGCAGGTGGGGAGCAGATGAATGTAGCCTGGTGTTTTCAATGGAGGGGTCCATCTTCCTTACCTAGTCCACCCTCAGGACCGTGCCCTCAAACAGAGGGCAACTCAAGCTGTCTATAGACTTGAAAGACACACAGAGCATAAAATAATTTATTGTGCATACACCAGTCCCCCTGCCCCACAGGTACCACAAAGTTAATGGAGTTTCGTCCGCCTTTCATTTTAAATTTGTATTATTCAGTTCTTTCCTACAATTCCCTGCTGGGAGTAACAGGCAGTGGATATAGAGCTTCCTAATTGTGTGATTACTCGAGACTGCAGCTACCTGGTCGAGGGTCCAGTTCCCATTTACTTTCAGTAACTTTGTTCAAAGGGACGGCAATGAGAAAAGGTTCATCAATTATTAAAATGAATTCAGCTTTATTCCTGAAGTTTGCATGGTGCTAAAGACCCAAGAACAGAGTGTGCAGAAGCCTCCATTGGTTAATGAGATTGGCGTTCAGGTGTTAAAATATGACCTTCCAAATAGTCATAGTGACAGAAATGCTGTATATTTGAAGTCAGTTGATAGAAATGAATGGAGATAAGTCAAGGAAGATAAAAACAGCATTAAGTTTCACGGTTAAATCTTCTGAATGGAGCTCGATCTGGGCGAGCAGCTCGTTCGCAGTGTTTCTTGAGGCCATGCCTGTGTTCACACTGTTTTGTTGTGTGCCTGAGGAGTGTTGCTTGTTTATAGCGTTCACATTTCAATTTTAACAGCAAGACTTCGTTCCTCATTCGATCCAAGAGCAGACATAACGTCAGGCGTCCGATGTGGCCAGTCCCATCTAAGCAACATGGTTGTTGTTTAACGTTCGTTTGCTAGTGGGATAAAGGGGGAAGGAAAATACAGGGGTAGAAGGAAGTTACTTCAGGAGTATCTATGAAGAAAGGATGATCCACAGACAAGAGAAGATGCCTCGTTTGGATAACTTTTTTGCTGCAGGTCACCAGCTGGGCTTTACTTCATGGAGAAGGGACTAAACTGGGCAGAGATGGGGGCTTCTCTGCGACTATTCCCAGATTAGAGAAACCAGAGCCCCAGGGGTGATTGTGAGGCAGCTGCACGAGGGGCTGAGGCCGCAGTCAGGTCCAGTCTCTACCGTTTGCTTCAGTGAAGACTCTTTGAAGTTGCCAGACACTGAAGTGAGCAGCAGATCCAGGTCACCAAACTCCCTTTTTTTCCTTTTTGATGAAATTTGCTTCATTGTAAACAGTTGTGTTGAGGCACTGCCTCCTCTTCCTCTTTACTAAGCAGAGCGATGGGCTGAAAGCAGCCAGCAGAGCTTCACAAGGGCCCATCAGTCTCCAGGGCCATCACGCTCCAAAGAGGTAGCAAAGAGCACGAGGACACCAGGGATTTCCTTTCCATCGCACAACATGTTCCTGAGCTCCCCGTCTCCCGCAAACTCTTACCTGCTGACAGCAATCTGCTCCTCTCTCCCTCAGCCAGGACTCCTGAAAGTCCCTGTGATCTGGTGCCATCCGAGAAGCTGGCGCCGGAGCCGTCAGCTTGCAGGGCTGCTCTGACAAGAGCTATAGGATGAAACATCCCTGTCCAGTAACTACTTCTGACACGACCGCAGCATTTTGCTTTTTCAAGTAGAATTTCTAAGGCCCATCCTCATTAATATGCTGCGGCTCCTGCAAGCTGGGAGTTTGTGCAGGGTCCAAGCTGCTCTCTCCCTAGAGAAATTTGCAGATTGATGATCTACAACCGTGTTCTTTCGTTTGCATTTTGAATGTAAGACTAAAATGCTCCTGGCTCTGTATGCATAAGTAAGCCAGGCCAGCGCACTCGGGTGGTGTTTGGACCTCTAGCAGTGTGTGGTTGCAGTTTGTTTGACCTCAAAGGAAATCGGGAGTGTTCAGCTGGAATCTTTGACATTTGAGCTGCATCGGGGCTCCTAAGAAAAGCTGGTTAAGAAGGAGGGAGCATATGCAAAATGCTGTTGAAATTTCTTGGCCCATCTTAGAGAAATCTGAAGTTTTCAAGAAAAACTGGGAAAAAAAATCAACCAATGTAAGTCAGTCTCTTTTTGCTTAATTTTTTGAGCCAGATTTGCAGAAATATCTGTGTATTTCTAAGTCAAATGAAGTTTCTTCATAGCTGTTTGATGTGAGAATTAGTGAAAAATTTGCACCTTTACCAGTCTTAAAAATATGAAACGTTTGAGTCGTTATACTTCAATGGTCTAAATATTGCCAGAAAGCACCCAGAAAAATAGAGATGAGAGCAGAGGAAGTACACAGGCCTTGTGTGCTTCTTTTCTGAATAATGTTGTGTTTCTGCAGCAAAACAAACTCGTACTTGATGATGGTGAATCTAGATGTTGCTGCGGTAGAAATGAATTATTTAATCAGAATTGTTTGATTGTTTGTGGGTAGTAGGAGAAACACTGGCAAAATTGACCCAGCTTGAGTCATGATAAACTTTCTCTCAAGACCCCAGCTTGTTCTCTAAATGTTCCTCATCTCTTCCAGATAGATTTTTGATTTACTGTGTCCCCGAGGGTGTATATTTGAGTTTTCCTAACATGTACTTTAATATATGTGTATAGTCAGAATCAAAAACTAGCATTTGTTCCGCTGAAATAAAAGAAGGATGAGACTGTAACTCATAGAAAAGCAGCATAACAAACCTGTAACATCAGCGTCCTTCTCCCTTCCTGGCTCCATCGCTCCTGGAGAAGGTGGCCACCGCTACCCCATCTCTGAAGTGCCACCACCAGCGCAGCCTTTTCCTGGGAGCCTTTTTCCATAACTATTCCCTGCGGAGCTGAACCTTCCCAGTGGATCCCACTGGAGAAGCGTTGTCCGAGGAAGCAGGAGAGATGGAGACCCAGGTGTGTTTCATGGGGCCAACTGCAGTCGAGTGCTGCAAGGGCCATAGAGCATCAGCCAAGGGAACCTGGGCAGCCCCAGCCCCAACTCTCTCTGCAGGTGCTGTAGCCAGTGCAGAAATAAAAATATAACTCCCCCATCAGAGGACAATTTTTCTGACTAAATATTTACAGTCAGCAGTGCGTTTGCTTGCTGCGTGGAGCAATAAATTTACTACATTAGCTAGTATATTTATTTTTTTAATTATTTATTTGAAGATGATTTCAATTTAAAATGAGGTTTCAGGTTACAAGGTAGGCAAGCATGTTCAACAATCCCGTGATATAAATTGCTGTAGGTGACAGATCCTAACAAAAATTATTACAGGCAGATTCGCAATGTGAAAATTATTTATATGACAGCAAGCAGAAAGACAAATTACTCAGAGACTATGTACATGCTCTTCTGTAATTGCTCATAAATTATTATGGTTCACGTTAAAATGCATCGAGAATCCCCACACGACTGGATTTATTTAAAATAAGAATAATGGCAAATTACCAGAAAGCAGAGGGGGAGATGGGGTGTGGGGATGGGCTGGTTGCTACCGTGGATGTGCAGTCATTTGGGACCAGCCCTGTGTCCCTGTTTGGGTTCACGAGTGGAACCTCCCAGAGCACACAAGGACCTTCAAGGTGCCACCAGCAGTGAGGGCATAGGGTGGGCGCTCTCCCATGTCCACTGTGTCCAGAGCAGAGGTGACACGGCCACGGGGACGCGTTGGACTCTCGGCTCTGCCCACGCGGGACCCTCCCGTGGAAACTCTCGAAGCTGCTGGGAATTGCGTGGAGGCGCCAGGCTGGGAAGCTCCTTGCCTGGCGCTGGGGCGGGCTGCCAGGCGAGGCGCGTCTCCTTGGAAAAACACGCGGAAAAGGGGATGATGTTTCCATAGCCTCTCGGCAGTCTAAATTCTAGAGACTGTTGCAAATAATTGTCTTTATTGAAAGTGTCTAAAAACCACCCACAATAGAGGGATTTGACTTGAATGAGCTTTCAATCAGGCACTTATTAAGGATCAGCTGATTATTGGGTAGCAGAGATGTATATGCATTTATTATATAATAAGTGCCTCTCTTTGATGCCATTACTTTTGTCTCCTTACATTCCGCGTTGAGAGCCAACCCGCTAGGAACGACAGCAAACTTTGTTGTCGGTGGCACAGGGCTCAGCCCCACGGAGCGGCTCCGGACGCAGTGGGACCGCCCCGGAGCCCCGTCCCACCGAGCCGAGGAGCCCGACCTGCATTTCAACCTCCACAGCCTTATGCGGGGGAGTGTTTGCGGCTGTGTGTTTGACAGGGGAGGAAAAGCAGAGGGAAGGAGGGATCTTCTGTTTGATTAGTCCTTCTTCAATAATTAAGATTTAGCTGCCGAGCTCCGTGAGGCTTCTCCCCTCCGTGGGTGTTGGCAGACGCTACAGGGCCCGTTGCAGCTCGTTGCTCTGCTCCCGGGGCGTTCTCCTCTCTGAGATGGCAGCAATGGGCCCATGAGGCGGCACTTGGGCTCCTGCTCCCGTCACCACTGCTGCTCTCCCTTCCTATTCCGATTCTCCTCATAGTCCTCATAGCCTTACAGTCAAGAAAATGGGTCTAGACCTTGAGTTGAGGGTTGACCAAGGGAGTCTTGTTAACCCATGTGAGCTCTGGCGCCATCGCCAGCCCCTCAGCCTCCCTCTGCCCATCGGGGACTGCCACGGACAGACTTTGACCAGTCCCTTGGCTCAGCTGTAAGTTGCCAACCTTGTGTCCATCTCTTTCACCCACTCCAGTGTGCTTTCCTCAGCACCTATGTGCTGAAGCACATACTGTAACTTGGAATGTATAGCAACGGAGAAGTACGCGCTCGAGGTGAGAAGATGGTCTCAAATGCAAGCAGATGATGGGGCAGGTTGAGTAATGCTGGAGGATGTTTAAGCTTTCAGTGGCGCATTGGTAAGTTGTTAGATGTCGATGTGGGAGAAATATTTTCTTAGAAGAGCAGAGTTCTCAGTTTGCAGTGCCTGATTTCCATTTCAGGACAATACTGCACTTCATAGCTCTTCCTCATGGCCTTTACATTGGGACTGCTGTGGTGTTTCTGGTGCCCAGCGCCTTTCCGCTTGACCCTCAGGCTTGCATGTGTGTCTCGGGGCAAGTACTCTTTGCTGTTATCTGGCTTTGCTGACCCCAGCATCTGTTGGAAAGCGTTTGATGGCCTGACGTGATTAGATTGACAGAAGATTGACAGAATTAATTAGACTGGCTGGATGTGTTTGGATCTGAATTCCAGTTCCAGGCACCTCTACTCATTCCAGTCTTAGCCTTGACTTTTACCGATGTGAGTGCAAAATCACAGCATAAAAAGGTGCCTTTGAGAGTGTCTGTGTATCCTAAAGAGTAAGGATGAGCAGTCTAGAGAGCTCAGCATTTCCTTTTGCATCCCGCCCTGAGGAAACAGGCTCCAGTCTTGTGGGACCTGAATTGTGAAGCTGAAAGAGCAAAGCTCACAAAAAGCACCGAGCTTTTGTGAGGAACCCATTGATACCACTCAAAGCAAATGCTGTCTAAGCTGCCTACATAAAATCACTTATGATGTTAGAACCGTGTTTTAATGTAAAAAATAGGTGTGGTGGGTTCGTAGACCGGGGTGATTTGGGTGGTTCTTCTAGCTCTGTCCATGCCTGTATAACACCAAAGCAGAGAGAGGTGAGTGTGGGATTTAGTGTGACCCTGGTGGAGGTTGTTGGGGTTGTAACGGGCTCCTGAAGTGTGCCATGGGCAAGCTGAAGGATGGCATAAACGTGAAGGGGATGTGGAGGAAAAACGGAATTGTCCCAACACATCCGTATGTGACTCTGAAGTAACAACTAGGCAAACTTGTCCTGTTTTTTGTAGGACTAAGCTCTGAGATGAGGAAAGAAATGCTATTGCAGTAACAAAAGGAAGAAAAGTCTTTTTTTTTTTTCTTTACCAGCTTTTAATTTTATGTCAATAGCAGTTGCAGTTAGAAACATGAAGCAAAGACTTTATTTTAAATGAGCAACGAAAGGAGTATGGCAATAAGAAGTGCAGTTAGTGGTGAAAGAGGGTGTACGTATCTCGGAGTGAATGTTTTGGTGTTGGGGCTCTAAGCATTACGAACTAGTTTAAACTGTCTCTCAATGACTTGGTTCAGGTGGCCGCCATACAGTGGAAGCTGCTACGATGCAATATGCAATTAGAGCCTCCCATTTAGCAAGGCTGCATTTGAAGCTTTCAGGAGGAACCTAAATTAAAGATAGGCACATAATCAAGAGGCACATAATTAAGCCACTGAGAGGAACCCAATTTGATATTCCACCATATGCACACTACTGGATCTGTACATTTTTTTAGCAAGTAAATACAACTCAGCTAATAATTGGCTGCTATTGAAGATGTATGTGAAATAAAGAGTACATGAGAGGATCTAATATTTAAAGTTTGAGAATTGTTACTAGAAATGCAGAAAAGGCAGGTTGACCCGTTTGTTCCAATGTTCCAACAAATGTTCCAATTACATATAGCTGGATATGAGCAATAAATTATATAAAGTACCCATTTGATTGATTGAAGATCAAGTGGAGTGTAAAACCTTCTAGAGCCAAGAGAAGTGCTGCAAATGTTTGTGCTGCACAGAAGATCAAAAGATCCCCTTTCATGTTTGCACCGTTTCCTTCCGTAGCCTGGGTGCGTTGGTCGCAGGGTGTGATTGTACCTCCCTGTGTGTCCTCCTTCCCTTGCCAGCTGGAGCGGGGGGCTGGAAAATGACCCGTGTGGATCTGCTTTGAAAATAAAATAATGTATGTCACATCTGACACTGGTTCTTTTTTGTGTGTGTAACAGATAATTAGCCAGGGGTGAATGGGGAAGCTTTAAGAGATAGAATGAGATCAGATGTCAAAGTAAATTTGCTTCCAGCAGGAAACTAGAGAATTCAAAACTGGTTTATTGGGTCAAGTAGTTAAGGTGAAAATGCTTGGATTATTTATTAAAGAGTTAGTGTTTGGGGTATGAAAATGATGGCTCCCTAAAGAAATGGAATTGAGTAGATCTAATGTGCTCTATTAATTGCCTACCCATTTTGCATTTACATGTAAACGTAAAAAGGTTTATAAGACACTTAAACTGCCAATAGCTGCTTTGGGTTTTTCAAATAAAGGTTCTTTTCTTTGATGATTTGCATTGCATTTCACAGGATGCCTCTCACTATTTTGAAATATATATATCTATATATGTATCTAATCTTTCTTTATTATTGTTTTGCTTTCAGTTGATGGTTGCATTGACTGGTCAGTGGATCTCAAGACATACATGGCTTTGGCAGGTGAACCAGTCCGAGTGAAATGTGCCCTTTTCTACAGCTATATCAGAACTAATTATAGCATGGCCCAAAGCACAGGTCTTAGGCTTATGTGGTACAAAAACAAAGGAGATTTAGAAGAACCCATTATATTTTCTGAAGTTAGGATGAGCAAGGATGAAGACTCAATATGGTTTCACTCGGTTGAGTTGCAAGACAGTGGTTTCTACACGTGTGTCCTAAGGTGGGTATTGTGTTAAAACCTAACGATGTACACAGTGTTTTGTTTAAAGAAATGTTTAAATGTAGCTCTCAGTGTTGAAATATTCTGCCAACTAATATATGCTCATTATTATGTTCCTTGTAATTATATGTGTCACATCGATACTGTCTTAAAATTACAGTTCCCCTGGTAATTATTGTTACCTTTCCCCAATAGCTATAATTAAACAAGTACTTTCACTTCTTTTTTCACTTCACCTGTTTTCTTTATTATTTAAGACCAACATTCCTAACTTTTCGTTTTGCCATGGACTTTCAAAACCGGATAATTCTTTAACAAATCACTAAGTCCTTTTGTTAAGTAATGTTCTTTTTCATATCCTCTGAGTGCAAAATGACCATCATAAATGAATTTTCAGGGTTAGCTGGGTTGTGTGTTGGTTTGTGCTGTGGACCACTGTCCAAGCTGAATATTAGATGAATTTGCCAACTTTTAGATCTCTGGAGTAGTCTTTGAAGTTCCTTATACCCACACTGGCTCTTCTGTTACAGTTATGGTGTAATGTGAATTCCATAATTTTTGAAATGTTACAGGAGGAGAGTGATTTATTTGTTTCCAGGAAAGTTGCACATGTTTCGTATGATATAGCTGTGATGATAATCAATTTACCAGTCCAATATGTTTAGAAATGTTATGCAAGTGCTGTGTGACCAATGAAGAATTGATCTTGGGTCAATTTTTGGGACATGTTTTTATGTGAGAAATTTCAAAACCCTTTGCTCATTTACACAACAAGGTAGTTTTGGTATCAAATGGGCAATTTCTTAAATAATTCATGAATTCTCCTCATCTTCAGATAAAAACTGTATGAACCCTATGCAAAGTATTACACAGCAATATCATTAGCTGCTTAGCCTAAAACTAACTTTATATAACTGCAGGTATTTTTGCCTTTTTTGGATTTATGTGGGAGTGTAGGACATTTTATATTTATATATGTGTGTGTGCATGTGTATACGTATTTATATATATATGGAGTTATGTGTGTGTGAGTGTATATATATAGTAAAAATATGTAAAAGACCACATTTCTTCCTTGCATTTCTTTTTCTTCACGAAATTTAGTATTTTATCCTTGCTGTTATTGTTTATAAAAATCATAGGTGACTTAAAACAACTGAGGGAATAGCAATATTATATTTATTTTAGTTTCATTAAGTTTGGGTTACCTATAGTGTTATGAAACATAATCACACATTTGTGGTGGACTATCCACACCACTAACTGTGAAATTTCAGTGTTATTAATCCTTTGGTTTTGGTAAGCAGATGTTTGTGTTTTAGTCATTAACCAGGATCACCTGCTTTTTGAGAATTAGAAGGTCACAGATGATATGGGTAATTTGCGAGTGTGTTTTCAGGTTTCCAGAAACATTGAGTATTTGTGTTAGAAATGCTTTCTTTTGTAAACTGAATGAATAGAGCCTCATAGAAAGCGCTCAGTGCAGTGGAAACGAAGACGGGCTGTGCCCATTGGTATGCAACACTGCCTTAAAGGTTGCACATGCATAATTGATTCTTCTGGTTTAGTAGTTGAAGAGGGGGAAAAAAGAGAGAGAAAAATGTATTTGGCTCAAGGTGAATTTCCTTTTTTTTTTCATTTTTTCATGCTGGAGCCTCCCCCAAAATTGTTTTGATTCTCTTAGTGAAAACTGAAAGAAACGTAGGTGTAAACTGCTGGTTTTGGGACCACGTATGGAGGCTGTGGGAAGCCTTGGTCTGAGGGGCGACGTCTCCTTGTGTGCCCCTGTGGCCAGCTAGTTCTGTAACCACCAGCTCAGGTCCCTTTCCTGAGGATTTCATTTGTCTACGGGAAAGGGAGCAAGGGAGCAAGATGCCTGAATATGGTGGTGAAAATTCCCTTTGGAAGGGAATTCTGGAAGGGCTCTGCCTCAGAGAACATTATTTTCCTTAGGCTAAACAGACTAAGTGGGAATGAGAGGTCCCTTTCCTAGAAGAGCTTATGACACTTTTGTGCAAGGAAGGACATAGTCTTGAGCTGAGATCTTCTCTCATAGAAGAATGTAATTGAAAGCCAAGGGTTTTTAGCAAGTACCATATAAAAGATGCCATTGGTAATAGCAGCACTTAGTCTCATTCAGTCTCCCCTAAATTATTACCTTTTACCCCAATGAAAACAACTTGACAAACATGAAAATTGCATTGCAAAAGACGGTAATTGCATTTTTCAGCGAGTTTTCTATTTGCTGAAAAGATGCTTCAGAGTTCGAATAAAGCCACCGGTTTTCAGGAAGTTCGATTTTCTGGCTGCTGATGGGTGCTCGTAAGGTCATGGCACGAGTGTTTCAGAGGCAGCTGGAAGGAATTTTACAGGAGCTGCTTGAGGAGGATGGTCACAGGACCACAGGAGCATCAGCAGGAAAGGCTGATAGAACAATGACTTAGAGATGGGCAAAAATGAACTGTGCCAGCGAATTATTTTTTTATATAGAAATGCCACTTTAGTAATCATAATGTGTGCCTTGTAAATGAACCCATAATATTGAATAACATTAATACCAGAGTAGTGTTTATGAAAGAGATTGTTTTTTTTTTTTTGCCTGGAGAAGCAATCTGATGTCGTAATTTTAAATGTTGCCTGTTCTTTATTCACCAGTTACTACATGGGTGTTTGGAAAATAGGTAGAGTGGGGAAACAGACTGCCCACATTGACTGTTGCCTCCTTTCCCTCACGATACATTTGGACATTGAGCTGGGAGTGAGGTGCAAGCTGAAGTGCGGTGCTTTTCTGCAGTGTTTGATGTCTGTGAAGGATTATGGATTCTGATTCTGCAAAGAATTAGATGAGGGTGAACTTCACTTATATTGGGAAATCAGTGTGAATTCTATGGGACCGGAGTGTTCTCAGATGCCATTTTTGTGCCAAATCAGGGATGTTACAGTAGCAAGATCCAGTGACATCCAAAAAGTGCCTTGATTGATAGATGCCTGTGTGTTGTTATAGTTGCCAGATAAAAGCTGGGGTATTTGAATTATGATTTTATGGTGAAATGTGCAACTGCTGCATCCTGGAGGTCTCTTTGGAGCACAGTCTCTGGATATGCCATTAATCTTCCAGTCGTACCCTTCATTAAAATTGTCATCTTTTCCATTCTGGAGGTTCATTTAGCAGGAACTTTTTGCATGAGTTTGCCAGATTAGAAAGGTGTCAGAAACGACAGCACCGAGACCAAACATGGAAACTGAAAATGATCTAGATGCACAAGAAGGTCTCAAAGTTGTGGGTGTGCAAGAATTTCAGTTGCCAGATCATTTGTTGCTTTTATTCTCTGAAAAAAAGGAGTTTGTTTTTCTGTGTTACGGGGCTCCCTTATTTAGAGTGGGAACAAGAACTCAGCCTATGAGATCTGGTGATGGTGAAGGAAGAGAAGGTGACCTGGGGAAGGAAACTCATGAACCTTTAGCAGCATCTTTGGTGTGAGCAGGCCAGTACACCTGAAACCTTTTCTCCTAACGGGGCCCAGCTGCAAGATAAGCTGAACGATGGTAAATACTTTATCAGCAAGAGCAATAAGAATGCAGAAAAGGCAGTATGTATTAGCTCTTAATGAATCCTTGGTGCAGTGAAATAATTCTCATAATGCAAATCAGGAGGATCAGCAGTTTGGGCCTCGAGGGCTGCAAAGAAAGGAGAAGGTTCGTGTTTGCAGTCCCTGGACTGGCTGCCAGGCTTAAGCACAGGATGCAGAGTGACAGGGGGATGAGGGCTCCTTGAACCCGTGCGAGGAAATAAGCCTGCAGATCTTTAATAGCAGTATGTGATGCCAGAGAGCTGCCAGCAAATCTAGTTAGGAAATCTGTTTATCCTTTCTGCCTTACTTTGTCACTCTCTGTGCAGTTCTTAATGTGGAGCAGCATTGTTATGTGTGTGCTCGGAAGAGGAAAGCGTTCGTCGGGCCGTCAGTGAAATATTGCAATATTACTTTCTGAGCGATAATAAAATAGACTGATAGTGGATTTTAAGCCTTCAGGCGTCTGAGTGCCCGTGGAGCACATGATCAGGAAATCAAAATGAGATCCAGGCAGCCTAGAGGTGCTGTCAGGAAAACTTCATTCGCAGCCTGGGCTGTGTGCTCTTGGTTCAGTGAATGTTAGAAGATGCTGAAGGACTCATTTCAAATCCCTACGACCGGGGCTGCGATGCGAGCCACTCTTCCCAGGAAAAGCAGAATCTGCTTTTTCTGACCATTGACTGTCTGGCAGCCCAAAGATGGGAAAGACAAGGGATTTCAAATCTTTAAGGCCAAACAGGAAAGTTCAACTACGCTCTGAAAATGCACAAGTTGAGTTCCCTTTCTCTGCAGCTACCTCTTAGATCACCTGCTTCTTAAAATGTGCATTTTAATACGGTCGTTCACTCTCTTGGTGTCAGTGTCTTCTCACTGCAGAATGTGTTATGTTCAGGCACTTTGGATGTGGCAAAGTGCCACCGGCAAAGGTGGCCTTGTATCTTAAATCCTTTGAAAATGGTGGTGTAATTTCAATGTCATCATACAGTATCTGCTTCCGTGGACGTTTCTGGCAAGTGCTTTATTGCACAAACTTGCTCGGAAGAGGTGTAAAGATTCCTGCTAATGCCCTAGTGTCTTTGGTCATCAGCTGGACAAGAGAACAGGTCTAAGTAGCTGCTGGACTGCACACCTCATGGCTCAGAGCTCGAAGATGGTGCATGAGCAGCTTTCATGCTGTGGCATCCCGGGCAGGGTGGGAGAAGCCAGGCGGGTTTCCCACTTTTTGCAAGGGCCTGGGATCGGCAGGGCTTTCTCTTCCCAAGCTCCGCTTACCGGTGCCGTGGCTTCTTTTCCCACACCAAAAGTGGCAAATTCTGTATAAACACAATTCCTGCAATATATAGCAGTCAAGATTTGAATGCAGTGTTAGAGCAGGTACAATATAAAGTCAATATGATTCACGGTAAAATAAAATTTAACTTACCGAGATATAATGCTTTGGCATTATCAAAATGGAAGCGAAAGTAGAATCAGAATGTTTCTACTTCTGTCTAAAAACATGTAGAAACTGGTGGTTCTTCTGCAAATCATTTTGATTATATCGCTTTATTGAGAAAAATCAGTTCTCTCTGTTCTTTTGGCACCTACACTTAGTGTCAGAGATAAAAAAAGAAAAAAAAAAAAGATGTGTTTCTCTTCCCTGGTGGTATGTAGGTTGTGTTCATTCACCCCCCTCTCTAAGGCTTTGAAGGGGAAGATATCGTCCTCTTTCATTTCTGAAAGCCAATGTTTACAGTTGGTAAAAGCTGTAGGGACAGTCAGGGCTTCAAGCAGAAAGGAATGTGTTGCTGGGCAGCTGGATGCTGGAGAGCATCCAGAGAGTCCCTGTTGTGGTGGCACGTGCAAGAAGGACAGAGACGAAGGGGACTTTCCTTCCTCCCCTTGTCAGTGTAAATAGCCTTGTGCCCATGAACAAGAATATCCTCCACACACTTCTCTATTCCCTGAGGCAACAAAATCAGGGAGGTTTAGCAGCACAGAGAAGCCTAATGGGTGTCCTGAATGCAACTTCTATTTTGCTTGGTAGATATCTAAAAAGCAAGCAAGAGCAGATTAAGTGATTCATCCACGACATGGGCTGGAAGAAATAAAGGAGGAGGTGTTAAATGGTCTCAGAAACAGGGTACCGAACATCAAAAATTACTGGATGGGAATTTCTTAATACTTTCCTTGGGGCAGTTGTCCATGGGCTGCAGATTTATGTCATTTGTAATGACCTTGTATGGGACTTATCAGTGAGACTATGTAATTTAGCAGTAATACCCAGAGTTCTAATAGAAATTTATTAAAAAATAAATGAAAAGAGCTTAGTCAGTTGAAGTAGCAGCAAACATCAGGGCAACTTGCTGCCCTCTGATACTTAAGGCCGAGAAAGAAATTTTCCCTCAGAGCAAACCTAATTACAGGAATTCTTCGTCTGGAACAGCATCTGCCAGAGCTGGGGGAGGCCGGTTGTTCTATGCACTTTGGGGGGATATACTGAGATATTTGGTGTTCTTTTGACTTCTGCAGCCTTCTGGGTGCTGTATTTTATTTTCATATACTTCTTTTAACTAACATTTTTGGAGGCTTTCAGAAGGACAAGGACCATTGTCAGCCTGCGTGATTCAACTCAAGAGCTGGGGCTTTGTGCTTCCTTCTCTGAATAGTCCCTGTGGGAATGGTTGATGATTTTTTTCTTCTGTTTTTCTGCCTTTCTGTCTTGTTTTTATCCAGAAACAAATATCTGCAGAACCACTGCTTCTGTATGTGGAGGCAACCAAAAAACCAAAACAAACAGACAAACAAATCCTCCTGCTTCCCCCATGAAATCTGACTATCTTTACTGTGGTCAGGTAGACCCCGCTGCAAGAAATTCTCTCCAACTGCTGGTTCCGAATGTATTTTCCTCTCTATCCTCGATTCTGGGAAGCCTTAAAACCCCCTGAAAGGGATAAACACATAGTGAGGAAAACAAATTTTGCTTTTAAGTGCCTGTGGTGAGAACTCTGTTCCTGAGGGTTGATCTGAGGAGACATCCCTAGCTGGGTTTCTCAAACTATCATTAATGTGAATCTTTTAAAAGTTGTCTTTCAGCGACTTTGCTCAGTTGTTTCTTTTGAATAGCAATGGCATAACCTTTCTTCATTGTAAAACACAGGCTCCAGGGACATCCACGATGTTTTATTCAAGCTGAAATTGTCATTTTGTTTCCAGTGAATCTTGTATAGCGGTTAAATCGCAGGCAGAAAGAAGTGCGGTAGGACTAAGGCTTCTTAAAGAATCATGGGTTAGCTCAACTCAAATACTTTTTCTACTTGAACAAATGGGGATTTCAATGGCACCTCCCTCTGGATTCACAGCCCAGGCCTCTGTCAGAGGCTCAGAGAAAGAAGCAGTAATGACAGAACAGTGGATTTGTGAAGCGGGTACCGCTTTATCAGCCTGCATTTGATCTTCTGAGATGATACCTTCGTGATGCTATTTTCTGTTACTAGTAGGACCTCGAAAGCCAGATGGGCATTAAGGGCAAGGCCCGGACAGTGGCTGCAAACAGGTAGCAGCGGTAGTCGTAGAGGAACCAGAGTGCAACCTGGATAGATACGTGATAATTAATATTTTTGGAGGAAAGATGCTGTGTCTGTGTGATCTGAAACAGTGCTGGCAAGAAAATTACCCATTTTTTCTTTAAACAGATCTCCAAACTATGACCTCATAGGATAGGTTGAAACAGCCTCAGATACTCATGTAACTGATAATAATGGATGCATGAAGTGTGAAATTTAGATCGGAATAAATATATGCAATTCTTTTGAAAGAAGAGGAAAATAGAAGTACATTCCTAGAGCGATTGGTAGTGGATTAATTTTTCCAGACCTTGAGATAGGCAAAAATGCTTGGCATTGTTGTTCCTGTTATATCTTTATTTCTGCACCACGAAGATGAATGTAAGAGTTACCTTCCAGATTCCTGCAGCCAATTTTTTCTGTGAGTCAGTGCAAAACACATTAAAACAAGCAGGCCGAGTGTTCAGGTCAGCTGGGAGAGATCTTAGGCTGAGCTCTTTTTTTCCTGAGTTTTGATAAATACTCTTCCAGGCTTTTGGATCTACCATCACGTCGTAGTCTTACAGCTTTTATGTAATTAAAGAAATGAACACCCCTATTGGATATCTGCATGTTAGGGAAAATGCCAGGAAAAATACTGCAAATCCTCAAGTATAAATATGCAGTTCAAATTGTGGAGTGTTTTTCAAACTAGCAGATATGAAATACTCAACTATTTCGCCTCCTCTTTCTCCTTCCTGAGAACATCAACAAATGGAGAGTTTTGAGGGGAATGTTCTTTACTTGCTGGATGCAAAATTGTTTTCCTTCTGTAACAAACCACTCTTAGGTAGAGCCACAAATGCCGAAGAAAAAACTCTTGTCAAAGTCATGAATATTCCCTCATTTGTTTCAGCCTTAGAGCTGATAAATTATCCAAAACTAAATGAAAAATTATTTGGAGATTGCAACTTCAAATTTCCTTCTTATCCTTTTCTCTGATTCCTTCTCTTATTCCTTCTCGTCTTTGCTTCATAGTGAAGCCAGGCTCACAATTTTGCTTGATTTTTGCTTTGAGATCTACTAAAGTCCCTGAGTTTTGTGTGTGTTTTTCTGCTGGTTTCTGAATTGGTTTCGATTTGTGGTTCAGAGCCAATTTTAGGTAGCTGGGGGATTGCAGATGCCTTGCCAGCAGAACAAAGGGAAAGTGGCTTTTGAATTCTGGCAAAGCAAAATCCTTCTTCACATATCCACTCCAGAGACTAGGCCCAGTTTTGCACTAGTCCCTTGAAAGGGGGAATTACAAATCTTAGTTTCAGTGTGAAAATATAAGAGTAATTTTTTTTTTTTGAAATGCAGAGTGATTCTGTTCTGCCTTCTTGCCATTCCCCATGTGACCGCTGCTCTGCTAGAGAACAAGTGTTTTGGAACCCTTTCAGAAAGGAAAGATAATTAAAAGACCCACTTTCAAACTCGTGGGCTCCTTTACTGTCTATGTAACCTATGTGCAGTCACCAGGTCTCGGTTTGTCTGGGTTACCTGTAGTCCCCAGTACTGCCCATTTCCATGCAGCTCCTCTTTTCGGATCCAGCGATGCTGAGATCCCTACCACAGACCTTGAGCATTTTCTCCATCTACCTAGATATATTTCCTGCTTGCTCATTTCTCTCATCAGCTCTGACAGCAACCAGTCCTAGTTGTTTTGCTTTGTTAGTCCTGTTTTATTTTGTGTGTTCCAACCTCATTAAGTGTGGCCATGAAAGCCCTCTCCTGCCAGGCTCCAAACTGCAGGGAGGACACTCATCGCTGCCAAGCTCCATGACCGTATATTGGAGACAAACACGGGGCCTCCATTCTAAAATGCTGTGGAATAGGCCAAGGAAATGAAGGATTCTTGCTGGCCAGTCTATATGTCCTTACCAAAAAGCAAAAGGGCCCTTTCCACAAGCAACTCAAATGCAATTCGTTGAGGAGAACCCTTGAAGACATGGAGGCCTGGAAAGCCATGGAGAGGAAGAGTAGATGAGTCCTTGTGTGAGCTTTCTAGGGCCTCCACAGAAGAGTCTGGTACAGGGACCTGCGAGGTGGCCTGTGCTGTGGTTTTCCAGTCTGCTTCCATAGGTTTAGGGGACACAGTGGTGGCTGGGGGCTGCTCCACCATCTCCTTCCTGACTTCTGGCTCAAGGTGGTGTCTTCCAGAGATGCTGTTGGGCCACAGGTCGTGTGAGAGAGGAGAGGGGCCCTTATCTCACGCATTGGGGAAACCAAAGGCATGTGTGTCCCCAAACTGCAGCTCAAATTACAAGTTTCTGGTTGTGTCTTTTTGGATTATTAACAGCAAAGCTAACACGAGTGACTGATGAAGAAGCATCCGAAACCTTTCAAGTCTCTTGCTGTTGGCTTCGTGAGGACTTTCTTTATCATGAGCCTGAATGGATTTATTGTCCCGGTCATGGAGTGTGAACAAAAGTGCTGGTGCTCACAAGGCACTTAGTTTTCTCAATTCTACTCAATTCTAATTGCAACTAATGAAAAGAGTACGACATTTTTAGGATGTGGTTCCAGGAAGCACTTTAAATAGAGCTAGCCTCCAGCACTGTTCAAAATACAATCTAAATAATGCAAGATTGTTAGCAGAAAATACAGTGCTATTAAATAACACCGAGTAATGGACAGCTATTCAAAGGCGTTATTCGTGGTCGGCCTGGATCATTGGGACCGAGCGCGTATGACCTGGTTTGCACTCGGCAATACCCCTAGTCATTCAGGAAGGTTAATAAATAGTAATTGCAGGGCACTGTTGACTTTGCAGAGCGATTTTATCCATGTTTTGTGCATTTTTGGCGCTCTGGTACAAAGGATTTCAAATTTTCTAGAGGTGTTTTCTTTCTTCCTCCAAAAAAAGAGGGTATGCATTCCAAGTGGGCTTGTATTCCCTGAAATCGCATAGGTATTTTTTGGAAAGCCCCCTAAAATGACTTTTATAGACCAAGATACTTTTGTTTCAGGTACAATAATGTGATTTATGTAGCTAGTGAATATTCAGCTTTTTTGTAGGCTCTCAACTGAAGCAGTCCATATCAGAGTGCAAAGAAATTCCTTCTCCTTTAAAAGGAGGAATGGGGAAATTATCCATGGATTTTTTGTTACATTAATGTACATGTGGCACTTGGAACAGGAGGGAGTGGGAAGGAGGCATCTGTGGCAAACTGAGCCTTTCCTGCAGTATCCACTAAGGCAGCATGTGTTGTTCGCCTGGGTGGTGGGAAGGCAGAAGAGTCGAGCTTGTGTGAATCGGAAATGCGGAAGGTGACTCCGGCTCTGCCTGTCCCCCCTCCTTCCATCTCTCTTTGCTTCAATTCTTCCTTTAAAAATATGAGTAATAGTAACACCGCAGAAGGCTGTGTCAGGACCCGCATCAGGAACCCGGTGCTTTGCGCAGTTCTGTTAAATCTGTAATGCTGATGATGCTGAAAATTGGAGGTTTCCTCCGAAGCCTCCTTCCCTTCCCTTCTGCAAATGTGTGCTCATGGCTCATGTTTGACAAGAAGCCATTTGTGCCGTGTTTTGTCAGCATTTGTTTAGCATGAAGCTTAGAGTCGTGATGAAGTGTCCCTACAGACCTTTTTATTCTCTTCCTAACTACGCTCCCTTGACAGGGTGACAAGTTGTTGCTGAAATGATGTATCAGAAAGATTTGTTAGGGAGTATGTTGGATTTTTTTTTTCAATTAAAGTCATTGTCACGAGTCTGATTGGAGAGAGTGAGAGTCCAGTGTCGTTAGTGTCTAGGTTTGACTGGCAGATCCTTTTCCAGATGCAGGGGGCAATTTTTGCCTGCAGTGGCACCGTCTTGGCTCAGTTAAAGCTAATTGCAACAGAGCCACCATGGAAGAAGCACAGCAAAGTGGTAATACCTTCTACAAGAGCCTGTCTCAACGCCCTTTGATGGGAGAAACCACCCAGCAGGTTGCTTTTGCTCAGGCTTTTTTGGCAAAGTCAGTTAAACTGACAAATGATGCACGACGGGAGGAGGAGCTTCGTTGTCGTGTCGCTTGTCATCACACCTAATGAAGGCCAGAAGTTGACAGTTGGGGTAGCAACAGTCTTGTGCGAAGTGTAAATTCTTTACAATAACACCCTGGCTAATGTCATTTTGAGCATTTATTGCGTACCTGGTAACTCTGCTAGAGATGGGAGTCTCTGAGGATTACATTAAAATTGCCCCAGATTTTAATTTAAACTTGTTTTCATTATTATGAGGCATAGAAGCTGGGTTGGTTTTATTTATTCTACCCTGATATTTAAAAATACCATAGTGTACCCTAAGAAGATCTGACTTTGGACCACTCACAATACAGTCTTCTAGATTTAACCCTATCGAGGTTCTTTGGTGGTAGATATTGTGCTAGAAATGCACAATGTGATGGGATTTGGATGTGTCCCCAAAGTGTTTGTGAGGGTGAGAGCGTCGTGAAGAAACGTATGGTGCTGAAAGAGACATGGTAGAAAGGGAGTGAGATAAATGGAAGCATCTTTCTGTCCCTACAGAAACTCAACCTATTGCATGAAGGTGTCCATGTCCTTGACGGTAGCCGAGAATGAATCTGGGCTTTGCTACAACAGCAAGATCAGATATCTGGAAAAATCGGAAGTCACTAAGAGAAAGACGATCTCCTGTCCCGATATCGAGGATTACAGAACAGCCCATCAAGAGCCGGACGTGGTGTGGTACAAGGTAACGCTCGCTGTGTCACTGCTAGTGTGCCGAAACTGTGAAGAGCTGCCGGTGCTTTCAGTCAGGGGCCCAAAAAAGGCCTTTTCTGAGCCCTGGGCAGCTTGTGACTGGCATGGAGGGCCCTCTCCTGGGGTTAGAGAAGCAAACCAAGGTAGAAGCAAAGTTATCCAGCACAGTCGTTGACCAACAGGAACCTGTACCGGTGAGGTGGTTCTGACTGATGCAGGGTCCTGATTCCTCTAACCGTGTCTGCTGCGTCTGCAGCACAGTCCCCACCTCGGTGGGCTGTCTGCATACCTCGTATGGAGCAGAAACACAGGCGGGCACCGAAAACAGAGCTGAAGTTGCATCAACTCCACCAAGCTCAGTAGGGCTTCCCAGGTAGTTTTTTATGAAATCCATTGGGCAATTTCACCAAGAGCTGCTGATTTTTTGCTAACGTCTGCTGGCTAATTACACAAAAACGCATTTACTTTTGTTGAGGCTCATTGAGTAATTTTACTGAGGTCTGTTAATTTTTAATGAGATCTGTTATGTACTTTTATTACTCTAGCAGATAACTGGCTGTACCTCTACCAAAGCCACACACCACCTTTGGCAGCAGATAGAGTAGTACTGGTACCCAAAGGACTAGGAGAGCAGTTGAAATGCAGGATGTCGGACAAGGTGTCGGGTCCTGAGACCATAGGAAGATCTTGGAAAATCTCAACTAGAGCCTTGGTGTAGGAGGAGACGATGGAGGGGGATAAAAATATGAGAACTGGAGGGAACAGCAAATATTGAGGCAAGGCAAAGAGCTCGATAGGGTTGTTGGATGGTAGTGTGCATTGCTGGAAGGAAATCCATGAGGATTTCCATGAGGAATAAGGAAATCCATGAGGATGAGTTCAGGTAATAAAGGGAATAATGAGCAGAACAGTTACATCCTTTTGAGGTCTTTATTGGGCCACCCTGATAACATTATTTGAAAATCGTTATTGTCGGTGGTGTAAGTAATAAACGCAGAGCTACAGAATTTTTGCTCTTTAGCAGGATGCATCAGAAAAGGACAATTTTAGAAGTTATTATCTATTAATATATTTTTTTACTGAGATCTCACATGTTCCAGTTTATACTTACAAAATATGTGCCATAACTCACTGTTAGATAAAAGAGGCCTTTCTTTTAGCCATTAAAGATGCTTCTCTCAGCATATGGGTGGCTATTTCAGTGCTGTACATGCATAAAAGGCGTGTATTTGGTTAATTCTGAAATCTTAAAAAAGAAGGTGCTGAGGTTACACTGTTTCTTGCCATATCTGTCTATGCATTACAGGACAGCACATCACTGAAGATCTCATTCTACAAGGGTATGCTGCAAAAATAATCTGTCAGGAGGCATCTTCAGCTGTCACAGGGTAGAAATCAGTCTAAGGAAAATGCTGTACAACCCCAAATCAGCAGTGCCTGGTGCTCACCCGAAGTGGGAAAGGAAAGGGCTTTGTTGCCCAAACCCACACGGTATCTGGGTTCCCCGCAGAGGCTGCGTGACACCAGCCTGGAGCGTGACAGCTGTCATGGCCGCGGTGGAATTGAGCAGCGCTGATGTTGTCATTTAATGATAACTGCAAGTCAAAGTTGACAACTTCTAGTCTGGCTTGATACTAAAAAGAGACGTTAATGGAATAACCTAGTACCTGTGCCTTCTTATTCATAATTAACGATAAAGAGCTATCGGTTCCCTTTCTGGATAACACCTGCGTTATCAGGCTTGAGTCAGGAAGCTCAGTAATTTGAAGTGTCAATGTTAATGTTATGCAGGAGGTCTATGTGCTGCGCTATCCCTAGAAACCTGTTCCTGGAAAGGGCTTTTCAAAAACACTCCAAAGCTTATTACTGTACTAACCATTAATGGGTACGCATCTCTCTTAAAAAGAAAAAAAAAGGCAGAAATATATTTTAAATAATTACTTGAATTTCAAAATAATGTGGTGAATACCATGGTAACCCCTAGAAACCAACTCCAGCGTTTAATATTGTGCTGTGTGGGGCAATGTATGTAGCAAAGAGCAGGTCGCAGCTCACGGTGAGTGTTGTGCGGTGACGTCCTGGCGTCAGAGGTGCACTGAGCTTGTTCACACGGGGTCCTCGGGTCTCCAGTGACCTGGACCTGGACGTGGAGGTGTCTCCCCAGGTAGATCTGCTGCAGAGGGGTTGCGAGGGCAGTTGCTTCACGTTGCGTTGATGTAGTGGGACAGCAAAAACAGGGTAGCAGGCAAATAAATAGGAGCAGGTCTGTGAGCTTCCTGCTTTGTAATATTAAAAAGAGTCTCCTTGGGGCCGTGAGAGGCTCTACCAGTGCCCAGATATCTGGGAATTAGGACTTGGGGCTGAGGAGCTGCCGTCATGCGACGCATTAATGCAGCAAGCACGAGCTCAGCCTGCTCCGAAGAGCTCTCTGCATGGGGATTAACGAATCAGCACCAATAATTGCCTCTATTTAGAGCAAGTTAGCTGCAAGTTAAACATGCTCTTAAGATAATGAGGCATGAATACATTTCTGCATGCACACCCAATAGGTAGTGATAAAACATTTGCTGTCAGGATTTGTTTCAACAGTAGTGTGGATTTCACTCCTGGCTAGAATTATACTGTATGAAATACCTGGTTTTAAAGATTTCCACAATTAATGCCGTTATTATTGTTCACACAGATCCATTAGGGCTGTTAGGAGTGTTTTGACAAGAAGAATAAGGAGTTTTTCTTGAAATAAATGTATGTGTCAAGGCAAGATTGAACGAACAGGATTTAAGAGTGAGAGAAGTTTCATGAAAAATCAACTGGCAGTGGGGAAAAAAAAGTGTATTACATGTAGAAAGCAGAGCCTTAATCCATCTCCACCACCTCTTTGCTATTACTGGGCTGAAGGAAGGGCTGCGAAAGCTGTCAGAGTGGCAGGTGAAGGACAGGTAGTTGTTATCAACCCTACAAAAACTAGAGTTGTTGAGGTGCTGCCACTTAAAATGTCAAGGAAGAGGAAAAAAAAAAGCAGAATAATGAACAAGCCAGTTACTGAGGAAGAAAAAAAAAACTATTTAAGAGGTCTAAGGAAAATAGGCTAGTAAAAGGAAATTTTCAGATTCTCCCATCAGCTGAACATGGTGCAAAAGCCCAGGTTAAATGAGCAGCCGTCATATCCCTTGGCACTTACTGGTTTACAGAAATTAGCGCACCTCTGGTAGGAAAATCTTTGTGTTGCTTAAAATAAAAATAGCTGTGATTCTTCTTCTTCCTCCTTCTTGGCCTTCAGTTCTAGAGGCTGAACTAGTCTGAAAAGAACAGGCAGAATTCAATGAGCATTTTCAGCATGTTTTTTGAAAGTCTCTGTAGTCAATAGAGGAAAAAGAATTAGCTAAAATCTGAGGGAGAGAGACTTATAAATCATTTTTAATATGAACTGTTTTAAGTGGACAAGAAAAGAAACAACTGAGAAGTCAGTGATACAGTTCCAATAGAGCCATTCCTCACCAGAAAACTGCACTCTGTGCAAGCCTTGTTTTTGTGCTAAATCATTTATCTCCAGAGAGGTAAGGATTTCAACCTGCTTATTGCAAACAAGTAGAATATAAAATATAAAGCAGATAAAAGTGGGCATTTCTAATCTCTTCACTCCCATAGTTTTCAAAATAAAACACCACATATAAAAGTGGTAGCATATAGGGTCTCTCAGTGCTGTGCTGAAAGGCTGCATGTCGGAAATATATCTGCTTTGTGTATTTTGGGCATCTTCCTCCTAAATTAAGACTGAATAGAATAACATCATGGTCTTTGCCGAGATTCAGTTACTCCAAATAGACGGTTGATGCAGTTACATTGCACCTTTGAACAGAACTAAAAATTGAGGGTAAATCAGAAGGGGCATGATGGCATTTTCCTGCTCTCGAGCCACAAAAATAAGCTCTGATTCCTCTCCGCACAGCAGACAGAGATCTGGTTTCTGGTTTTCTCTTACATCAATATTACCTCAAGTTCAGGTGTAAGACCCGATTATGATTTCCTCACAGCTGTACCAACAGTTATCATCCCATCTTTTTTCTTCCATATTATTATCATTTAATTGAGCCACTGACATTGTGGGAAAATTCTGTTTGTTCCCTTATGAACACTTGCTCTCTTGCAGAATATCTGCCCAAATCAAACGCTTTCTTGTTTGGTCCTTTTCTAAGAGGGACCTTGGTTCGGTTTTGTTTGCTGTGCTTCTAGCTTTGCTGTTGCAGGCGAGAGCACAAAATTGGATGTAGGGATGGGCTGGCTTTTTACGTGAATCTCTGAAGTTGTTGAGCCTGCTGTAGCTGGTGCACGGTTGTTACTTGCAATAGAAGAGCTTTTTCTGTGTTGCCACCCTGAGAGAGGGAATAGAGCAGCATTCAAAGGTTCTTTGGCCTGTAATTGTGTCACTCTGTGGGCTCTGGGCAGCAGAACTAGCCAGAGCCTGCAGCATTGTTAGCTGTGCACAATTTTTGAGAGAAATCATAATTTTCTTTGCAGATTGAACAGGCTTGGTGTTGAAGTTAGAGAGGCAATACATACATAATCCTTAAGAACGGTTTTGAAGAGGCAGGATACATCCTGCCCGTACTCCCATGCCCAGAGTGTTCCAAAAGTGCTCAACCATGGGCTTCGGTAGGGTGGCCGGTGGCTGGTCGGCCTGCAAGGGTCCGCGATGAGGCGGAGGAGAGGGTTCACACTCAGGCTTCCCCAAGTCACACGCTTAATGGAAGTCCAGCAGCTTCCAAAGCTGTTCCAGCAGAACCATAGTTCATGAGGATAATCCTAAATTTGCAAAATAACAGCTAGGATCTGCCTGGGGGCATCAGAGAGAGCTGCAGGCCGTCACTGACGTATGCACGGACAGAGAAAGGACCCACATGGGAGTGGGATGCTACAAAGCACCCGGTAATGAATCAGAGCTCACACCTCTTCAGGTAGCAGAGGTGCCAATGAGGAGAGCCAGGCCCAGAGGAAACCAGGCTTCCTCAGTTCTCCTGCTCACAAACTGCCATTATTCTTCCTGTTTTTTTCTGTTGGCAAATGGTTCTAGCCTGAAACCATGTAAAGTTTGCCTTCAGGCTAATCTTTAACAGACATTTTCTATACTTCCTTCAAACAGAAGGTGCATTTTAATGATATGTCCTAAAGTAAAATAAACTTCTTGGCAATTGTTCATCATGCAAAATGGAAGATACTTCCCCAGTGCTTCAGGGAAGCGCATATGAAACACGGCACATGTGATACAAGGGGAGTTCTTGTACCTTAAAAACATTTCTGTTTAATTTTACATGCAATGTCTTCAAATAAATCCTAGTTGTAGACCTCCATGCTGTCTGAATTGCAAGATTCATTGCAAGATATTTTGTGATTGTTGTTTACTTGTGTATAGTGCTGAAAATCGGGACAAACTGCACTGCTTTTTGTTGTACAAGCTGAGTAATTTGAGCATTTGATATTTTTCTGCAGGAATGTAAGCCCAAAATGTGGAGAAGCGTTGTAATTCAGAAGGGAAATACTCTCTTAATACAAGAGGTTCAGGAAGAAGATGGAGGAAATTATACCTGTGAACTGAAGTTTGAAGGCAAGCTCATCCGGAGAACAACGGAACTGAAGGTTACCGGTAAGAATCTTTGTTGTATCCAAGTAGAAAAGAAAGGAGTTCTAAAAGAAATAAGTGTCTGGCTCATAGCAGCAAATGTATTTGATAGAAGTGAGTCCAAACCGAGTCCCAAGAGACAAGCAGTGCCAAACTGGAGGAGAAGTAGATCAGGTTCCTGTAAAGCTCTGCTGCAGACCTCTTCTGCCATTTCCTCTGTACAAAACATGCAAGTGCTAATTTTAAAGCAAAAGGCAGAACAGACCAAGGTAGAAGAGACCTAAGTGCCCCCTATGTGTTGTAAGAACCTGTCCCTAGAATGAAGTTATGAACGCTCATCTGTTAGAGGAGAGCAGCCTGCTTCCTGGGAGGTCGCCACAGTATGTGTGTTTCCAAGTGCATGGAATATCCACTATTCAATAATATGTTTCCATCTCTTTTTGTCAGGTAACAGAAATGAGTGGCTAGAAAAGTGCTACCTGCCTGTATATTCCAGATTCTTTTACGTTCCTCTACGGAGTATGACATTTGTAATTATTATTTTGCCTTCTGTGTCTGTGGAACTTTCCAAATATCTGAAAATAGTTGGGTATGGTGTTTTTTGAGTCTTTCACACTAACCCATACAAACAAATGGTTAGGTGTTTTCCCATCTGTGATTTGGCAGATTGATCAAAATGGAGTCCTGCTTGAAACAGAGATAAGTGGAATTTCACTTTCTTACATCAAACTGAGTTAGTCTATATGATATTTCTAATGTGTTCTTGAAATACAATTGTTCCCTTTATTGTAGGCGAAATCCATTTGTCTTTTCTTATCATAATTCCTCGTTTTAAATGAGTTCTTTTCCCTGAGTGTCAGACTCATATATCATGTGATTCTTTCTTGTCCATTTTTGACCATGGACAGATCTCGAAAGTATTGATTTGACCTACCTGACCCCAAACCTGTCAAATGAAGATGTAATACCTACCTTGTGAATAGTTGCTATCCCAGGTAGCATGCTGGTCTTCAACCTGAATATGAAATAAGTTTGACAAAGTGAAAATTAGGTGCATCTAATTCAATTCCACATGATGGATATTCGGTAGATAACAGATACTCTGTTCTCTCTCATCATGACCTTGCAAGAACTCCTATCTTCTCTTCATTATGTCAACACGCTGCTATATTCATTCTTCACAATTTGTTTGCCCTAAACTGGCTGTTGTAGATGCTGGAGTTATTTATTCTAATAAAATGTTTACAGCCTGAATTATTAAATATGTAAATACAGAATATAATACTGTTCTTTCTTTTCACAAAATGCTTGAGAATGAAGAGGGTGTTAGGCTTATAATTTGATGTGCAATTCATATTAAATTTTGTTTAATTTACAAAAGCCACATATGTCAGTGTGCTACACAATCAGTGGTAGACACACAGCAGTAAACAGCACAGCAGGAAACAGAAGTAATCTGCATTTCTACAACCAGTGGATTATTTTTAGCCAAATACCTTTCCCAGTTTTAAATGTTTGCTAGACATTTGATTTTATGCATTTGCTGTTTGAATCACTTTAGAAATCTGCAGTAGGTGGGCACGATGTTCTGTAGATGACAACTTGACTATATGGATCAGAACTATAAATTTAATAGTTCCAGCCACTTAGAAATATTATCTTACAGCTTGGTGTTTCATGGAGTTTTTATTCTGTGTTTGTTTTGTTTCAGTTTGTGAATTTTGTTTGCAAGTAGCTTTTGGTCTTTATGGGTGGGTCAAAGAAGACTCATGCACTTCACTCAGTTCTTCATGCTCTCTGATCAGATATTTATACCCTTTGATAAATCCCCCTGAGCCTTCTCTTCTCCATGTTTAACAGTCCCAGGTGTCTCAATCTTCCCTCCTATAGCAGATACCTCCGCTCCCTTTATCATCTTTGGTCCTCTGCTGGACATTTTCAGTGTCACAGAGCTGGGCACCCCATTTGGTACATGGCCTCACCACTGCTGAATAGAAGTTGCCCTGGTGGCCAAACTTTTCCTAGCGTAGCCCAGGAGACTGTTGAACTTCTTGGCCATAAAGGTACCTTGCTGGCTTGTTCATTTTGGTCACCACGACCCCAGTCCTTCTCCACAACGCTGGTCTCCAGCCTGTCCTGGTGCATTGGGACCCCTGGGGCAGGACTTGGTGCTTCCCTTTGCTGAACTCCATGAGGTTCCTCTCTGCCCACTGCTCCAATGTTTTGATGTTCCTCTGAATGGCAGCCCAACCCTTCAGTGTTATCAGCTACTTCTCTCAGTTTCATATCATCAGCAAACTTGCTGAAGGTGCACTCGGTTCCATCATTCAGAACACTACTGGAGTTGCTAAACAATATATATACACACATTAAAAAAAAAAAGAAAAAAAACCCCCTATTAGTGTATATTTTCTGTAGTCCTAGTCCCATGGCCAGCTGACTTCTCTGCAGCATATTGTGGACTTCTGTGCAACAGCAGCTCGTGGATACGGTACCGACCTATAGCAGTGACCTACCAGCACTGGGTCAGTAGGACTAGCAGCCCAGAGGCCAAGCATAAGCACTCGATGACTGTATGTGCACATATAGCTGTGCTCATCGCAGAGTGAGACCTTCATCCAGATGTCTAAGTGTTTTTTCTTTCATCTTCTCAATGGAGTTATATGTGTAAGGACCAAGATGATGCTGGCGTGCCAATGGATTGCAGATAATCCCCCTCAAAACAGGAAGCTGAAGATCAAATGGAGTAAAAGTGTAAATTGTTAAAACAAATTTTTCCATAATTCTTGTGGGGCATCTGGCTTGCCATCTGTTCGTGAAGAAGTGTTAATAATCTAACGCTTTTTATCTTACCTCTTCTTACTGAGTTGCAGTGTGCCTGTGGTACAAGAGCCTGTTCTATATGGGCCTTGGTGAAGTCCAGCCAACTGATTGAAA
The DNA here is from genome assembly GCA_003342815.1 of Eudromia elegans. NCBI lineage: Eukaryota > Metazoa > Chordata > Aves > Tinamiformes > Tinamidae > Eudromia > Eudromia elegans. Next base: position 853,146 of record PTEX01000032.1, read on the forward strand.
ACTTCCCTCAGCAGATAGTTGGTAGAATTCAGCTGACACCAAAAGCACGTTTGCTGCCAGCTGCTGTGGCCTTCCTTTGGAGAGAGGAAAACCTATCACAGAGCCAAGCAACGAGAGCAGCAAAATTAGCCCAAAACTGTTTTACTGTGGGGAAACGGTGACTGGCACCTTGCCAGAGGGAGCCTGATCACATCCGCTTCCCTTTGAACTCTCTGTAGTTGTGGTCGTGGCAAACAGATAAAATAGTGAGGAGTAGGTTTAGTTTTCATGTATTGAATATAAAAGCATGAGAATGTACAAGACAGGGTAGTGTTCGAGACCGTGTCTCTGCTGCTGCCCCTTCGGAAGGCCGCCGAAGTGCTGTGGTAGCTGCGAGGGGGGCAGAGAGGAGACCTGTGGCCCTGGGGCTGCCTCATTCCCTTGTGTGGAAGCGGATTCTCACCCGCAGACATCGCTACGCCAGGAGGGGCCGAGGATGGGACCGGAGCTCAGGTTGCTGAAGCTGCTGTTGCACGTGGGTCCCCGTCAGTACGGGTGGTGATGGAGTAGCAGCGAGGCCATGGCAGCGTTACCGCTGCTCCCCCGTGGTGCTCACGTGGAGAGCAAGCTCCTGCCTGCTGTCTGCAGAGGCGCTTTGCTCTGCATGGACTTCCAATGCTGCTCCTGTTCCTAACGTGCCTGAGCTGGCAGTCGTGGTACAAGCGTCCACGTTTCTATAACAATATAGATTTCCAACAGCAGGACCGTGTTGGTCACTGCCAGCAGCCACGGTAGCCGAAATCATGACGAGAGGAAAGAGCTGTTCTGGCAGGGAAACAGGCTGCCCTGCAGCCCCTCGAGCGAGGAGGGGAGGAGGCCTGGGTGAGATTTCCCGCATCCTTCCAGACGTTTACTGAAGTGTGCGGGGCTTGAAACAGAGTCGATCACTGCTTTGCCTCGCTGCAAGTCCTCTCTGCCTGCAGCGTGGATATGCATTGTATGGAGGCAACATATAGCATGGACATCTGCTTTTGTGGGACTTGCACCTTGAGAAGTGATAGGAGGTGATCTGCTATTTGTTTTTCTGTTAGTTGTGATAGTAGCCATGTGGATGGCCTCCAGAAAGTATCTGTCAGAATTGCTCAGGAGAATAAGAAATGACCAGCATTTGTACTGGGCATGTATAGATATACATTTGTACCGAGCAAGGTCTGTGTATCTAAAGCAAATTAGAAGATCCAAAGATTAGGTGAGACTTTTAATGAGAGCAAAGCTTTTATTAGTTAGCTATCCAGTCATTACTCAAGCCCACTTCCACCCAAGCCATTAGTGTTCCAAGAGGATTCATCCCCCTGTGCTGGCACAAGTGCCGGGGCTGCTCAGGGTGGCTCTGTGCCCAGGAGAGATACGAGGACAGTGTCGTCCAGGCTCTGCCCTTCCTCTGCTCAACTCTGGTCTTTCAATCAAAGTTCTCAGGGATTCGTTTAGGTGTAAATGGGGAGTCCTCACTCCCTTTCTTCTTCCTCTGCCATGATATTTATTACCTGCTATGAGATACTCTGGAGTACTAAATGGAAACCCAAAGTCATCAACACAATGTCTGGCTGTGGTTGAGGGAGCAAAAGGGATCTGGGTTGCACTAATAGATGAGCAGGGCACAAATGATTTGTAGAAAGCGCTAGTTAGACATGAGTGCTGTACGGGGCTGGCAAGGTCATCTTATGGCTGAGATGGTTAAGGGATGGGAGCACGCAAGCAGGATGATAACAGATTTCCAATATTTTAGCCTTTTGCTTGTTGTAAGGAAGCAGCTCGTGATATGAAATGTATGGAAAACATTTTGACACAAAATATTTAAAGGGACAAAATCCTGAGCTATGTTGCTTTTTGAAAACACCGGTAAGCCTTGCCTAAATCTTGGTGTTTGGGTGTGTTTAGTGCTAGTAGATTGTCAACAAAACACTTTTTTCGTCACCAGTTCTTTGTGGTTTTGCTATATTATGCAGCCAGATGTGGAAACGAGTCTTGTCAGACTGTTTCAATGCAGAAACATGACAACAACATTATCTTTTATCAAGTAGCAGGTAACGCTTTGAGTCTCTGTAGGAAAATCATGCATTTTTTGCTGTGCTCTGTGCTGTGCTCTTTGTTGTGGACAAAAAAGTGAATTTAGCACATGTGACCTTATTCAATTTCTAATCTCCAGAGCCTCCAAAACCTAAAAATCTAACAAATCCTCTCAGTGTTTAATTAGAGTATACATTAAAGTATACTCAAATAGACTCTTAAAGAACTTGCTAACATAAAATTACAGATATTCACCAATATCAATTTTTTTCATATTGTTAAATTCCAGTATTTTTTTAATGTGAAAGTATACTATTAAGGTAAAAATATATATATATAAAAGATTATATTTTTTGGAAAGGCAATTTCGGCTACCTCCTGCCTCTGCTAGCCAGTTCACTCTGATATGTAGCAATGTTTCAATAACTTTTGGGAAAGGTGCAATTGAGAAAAATACCTGTTGCATTCGCCTGTTACTCCAGTATGTTTCCTGTCTGTCAGTATATATAGAGAGAAGCTTATAACAGTGCACAAAGGGAAGATGTGGCCTTGTCATCTCGCACAGAAATGTCATCCCTTCGTAGCCCAGAGCCTGGCATGGTGTCATTGCAGCACAGCGCGGGACACGGTGTCTCCCGAGGTGTAATAGGAGCTTGGGAAGGAAAGAGCTGCCCTCTCTGCAAGTGAGGAGCCCTCCTATGCCAGGCATACACGGGCTGCCCGGATGGGCTGTCTTGTGGCAAGGTGCTTTTCCATGGATAGCTCTGTGAGCGGGAGCTTCCACCTTGCCCTTGCAGCTCCCCGTGCAAAGAAGTGATTTGTGAACTTGGACCAGGGAGTTATTTTCCAGTTTGACAGCAGAAGGGAGCCGTCCGGCTGACTTCCGAAAGTGCTAGTGATGAATTGGAGAGACACACGGGAATTACTGGGCCGCTCTATCCAGCAGCCCTGTCCTCTGAGTTGCCTTCAACCCCGCTCTGCCTTCATCTCCATCATATTCTTCTTACAGGCTGCTAAAATGCCTGCCTGTTTCCAAAAGTCATTTATACAGCAATATTTGTTTTGACCATCGTAAATGACAAATTATTCCACATGGATACGTGAATCAAATGATTCTGCTTGAATTCACTATTTGCTCATAGTTTTTCAATTAAATTCTTTCAAATCTCATTACTCTGCCCACTTTTCAAATTACACCCGCTGTTACTCCTAGGTTTTGTTTGCGTATTTGGGACCCTTTTAGGAGCACAAGCAATTGATGGTGATTTGCTGTTGTTGCACCAAGGGGGCGAATTGGATTTGAAAATGCGAGCAATTAGTCATCATTTCCAGCAGCTCAAGGTACAGACACGGGGAGAGGCGATCACAGAGCGAGCGAGGGTACAAACTCGTGGCAGTTCTGCTGTTTTATGGTGGCTCTTTCTTTGCACATTTTTAACCCATGCTAAGCTGGATGTGCTGTTTCACATAACTAGCACACCCAGGGGCTCGTGACACCCTGGCAGGGACGAAGTTGCTGCTGGTTGGTGACAAATTTACACCCGCACTGCAGTTGTCTGTCTGTGAGCTGTGAGCCAGGTCAGCCTGCAATCAGTGAGGTGATCTCAACAGTCACACCAGTGACATATTGACAGTTTGGGCTGTCAAAGGAACAACAGCAAAAGCTGTCGAGTAAAATTAAAAGTCTGTTCGAACTGGGCAGAAAGATCTCACTTGGAATACAAGGTTTACTTGTCATGTAAGTGTAAAAATACAAGGATTGGTATTTGTTGAAAAATCTCAATGCACTTAACTCTGATTCTACCCCCAGAGCATTATTTTTTGGCACTGGCAGTTTAGTGAATCTGTGATGAATTTATTCAGTATTGCTTACGTAGTTACTTACCAAAAAAAGCAGTTTGGCTCCAAAAGGTCGCTGAGCTCTGAATATTGTTGTGCAGCTGGGAACTGGGCATACATTAAAAAAATTGTTTAAAGGCCATGTGAGGGACAGGCATGCTGGACATGGATCACAACAGCATATAGTGGCAATCTTGATTTCCTTATGGAGGGATTTGTGAATCTCTGTGTTAAAGAAGAGGGAGGGAGAAGCCAGGGGCAGCTCTCGCTCACTCCTTGTCGCTTGTAGTGTCACTTGTGGTGGAAGCTCCAGGGCCCTTGCTCGAGGAGTTGGAGGAAATCGCTGTTGTTGGCAGCATTTTGCCATCAGTAAGGCAATAACGTGTTGATTAGAATATTGTGTAGAAATGCCTCGGTTTCAGTTTAATAATTTTAACGTGAAAGATCCTATTGCACCATTCTCTATTTCCTATTTCATTCTGTCCTGATTGTTAGACTACTGCTGCTTGCTGAGCTGGTGGGTTTTCATCTGAGTTGTGACTCTATACTTTTTAACGATGCATATAGCTAATCTGGTCTATTACTAGGGTCTTTCTGCATTCCTGTATTAGACGTTTCAGGAGTTCCTAGTCTAAAAAATTTAAGAATGGATATTTCACAGGAAATTTCTCTCCAAATGCCAGAATTTACGCAAATGCAGACTATAGTTCCTGATCAACACTAACCGTCTCACCTAATCCCTGGGACTGGGAGGGGTTTGGTTTGCAGGGGTATTTTCACAGCAGTCTTTGATCCGTGGAACTGGGGAGCCCTGCTAGCTTCCTTCTCTTGTGTTTGTTTGTATTTTGAAACGTGGGTCAGAGTGCTTGTTGTCTCAAATAAAGCAGAAAATGTTTCAAGGAGCGCCTGAAGCACTCGCTGGGTTTTTGTGATGAAACGGACTGAAAATCACCTCCAGGTAAAAGCTGGGGACGTGAACATGGTGGGAGCGACCCCGTCCTGCAGGCTTTGCTTGTGAGAATGGGAAGAATTTGCTCCACTTAGAGCTGCTTCGCTGTTCCCGAAAGCAGCCACTGAACGCCTCCTTCCAGAGCAGGCTTTTTGTTTCTTAGCTGCACATCTCCTTAAGGAAAGTATTCCTCGCCGTGGGATCGCGAGAGCTGATCACATCCTCAGCACTGGGATCGCAGCTGCCTTCCCAAATCCCTTTGGGCACAAGAGCTGCTCGGTGGAACTGCGAGGCTGGCACTGGAGTGCAGCGCAGGGCCCGTCTCTGGTCTTGCCCTGGTCGCCCTTGAGCTGCAGCCCTTCCACGGCAGGAAAAGTGCCGTGTCCAGCCGGAGACCCCACGCGTGCCCTCCCTATCAGAGGAGCTGCTGGGCAAGGCAGAGCTCGCACAGCCCGATTTTGGACTTATCGAGCTGGTTTTATCCTTGTGCCCTAACTCCCTGCCCTGTCCAGTAATACAGATGGCAATCACCGTGCAGAATGCTTCCCAAGTAATGGCAGAGGTTTGACCTGCCTATTACCCAGACTCCGGTTGCCTGTGTGTTGCCTTTGCATGAGCTCTCCAAGACTCTCGTGTTGGGATGATCCCGTGCAATCCACAGGGCCAGCACGGCCCGTGGCTGCGTTTGCAACAGTGAAGGCTGCAGACCCTGCTTTCCTTCCGTCCTGTATTAAGAACTTTTACCGATCTTTAATCCGAAAGAAAGAAAAAATGAATTCCAGAGAAGCATATGGTTGTGGGAAAACTATTTACTAAAACAAAGCAGAAGAGAAAAACAATTTGCTTGTGACAACAGCTATTATACATGTCAAAAGCAAACACTTTTTTTTTTGATTTAGAAGAGGATTCTTCAAGTGGGCAAGTTAAAATTACACAAATTCTGGACTTCTGGAAGAAATGCCGGAAATTATCTTAGTGAGCAGAAGATGCTCCGTTTCCCTGTAATGTTGCCATGTTAAAATATATAACATTTTCTGGCTGTTGTAACTTAGAGCAAGGCTTCATCCCTTCCCCCTGTTTGCAGTGTATTCATGCAGTGTCAGGGAATTGCTTTTCCTTTACATGCAAAAGCACAAAAAAGTCCCTCCCCAGATCATGTTTTTTACCAAGAAATCCTATGCTGGTGGCTTTCACAGGGAAGCTTAGTTCCCACCAGAACATTAGGGGGAGATTCTGCTTTCAGCATTTCTCCGCTATGCTTTTTTGAAAATGATGCATTATATTTCATAGTATTCTGATTTTTGAAAGGGAGCCTTCCTTTTTGTGACAGAAACCAAGTCAGAAATGGGTCAAGTGCTGACAAGTATGGTACTAAAAGACCAGGAAATTAATTTCACAGCTGGCTTCTCAAACCACCGCAGAAATAGCGGTCTATTTAAAGCAACGCATAGGAAGTGCCAAAAATTAGAGTTTTCCTGTGATGTATATATTTTATGTGGTTTGTGTGAGTATTTATCAAGGTCTGTGTTTTGTAAATATTAGGTTTGTGTTTCTTAGAGTAATTTATCTCACGGCTCCAGGGAGTTACTCATCGTGGCGCAGCAGGGAGCTGGTCTCCGGTAGCTGCCCAGTCCCTCCACGGCCCTGGGTCTGTAGTGACCTCAGATGAACCCACCGTGATCCAGGGAGAGCAGTGTGGCTGTTGGCTTTTGGGGGCCACCTTTGGAAATAGAGCAAATTCTCTGCTTTGTTCCCCATGCCCTGTACTGGAGCATGGCAAGCCCAGGGAGACCTGGAGATGGCTGTCTGCTAAGAGCCAGCAGGTCAACCCATGCGAGGGCCAGGCTAAAGCCAGCAGGTCAACCCATGTGAGGGCCAGGCTGGGGCATGGTGTGGGTGCCCCTGTGCTGCAACACGGGCAGTCATGCTTGGTCTTTCAGCCTCCCCTTTTCACTCAGCGCAGGTAGATGGGCCGTGCTCACAGGCTCCAGGAGCACCTTGTGGATCCGCAGGCTGGGGATCCCCTGCATCCAGAGGGGGCTCATGGCCTGTGCGGCTGCTCCGTGAGCTGTAGGAACTGTGTGGCAGAAGCACCACAAGGAACCCCCCAGGGGAAAACGCTTGTGTTTCAGCCCCCCAAGTGATACACATCGATGGCTTTCCTGTTCCCCAGAGAGACCTGCTAATGTAGGGACGGGTGAAAAATGAGTTTGGGAGGTAAGTATTAAGTATTACATCCGTATTTCCTGGAGAAATTACAGTAAGATACAGGTTTTAGGGGCAATGAGAAATGTTGCAATATGCTGCAGTCTATGAATTATATATAGTGTCAGTTCTCTTGGCGCTCTGCTTACAGCTTCACAAACTGCCTTCCCATCTCATGAACATGCAAAGTGATTAGAATGGCAAATACCGTTAGTGTTTATTGACCTGTGATGCCCCCCGGTTCTCTGTCATGTTCCGGCACATCATCTGTTTTTTTCCTTCAGCCTTAAATCAGTGGCTGGCAGTTTGTAGCATTGATTATTTGGTATTGTCTAATTTATTGATGTGGACAGCCCAGATTTCCACACTTGCTATCGGTTGCTCATTTATCCAGTGATCTGTCATTGTGCACAGCAACTGTAGCTTGTTGAATCATTTGCTATAGGCTGTAAATGTCAGCACGGAGCTCCCCCTCTATGAACTGCCTTTCATGCTGGGAGCTGCTGAGCTGCAGGTTCCCTCTCGCCGTGTATTGTGCTTGCAGCAGCAGAGGTGATTTAGTGTAAATGATAAGATTGTGGCTTTTTTTTTGTGGCTTTTGTGAGGTAAAGCACAGCGATTGAAATAAACTCCTACATTTTCATTTCCTATATAAAAGAAGCTTCCTTTATCGTGAAAATGTAGGCTGGATGCTCATTCTTCTTTATTAATAATAGATAGACTGATAGACGCACAGACATGGGAGTAGCACTGCCCCTGCAACCGTGTTGCTGATGATAAAACAGATGCCTGCGAGTGGACGGATTACTTCTCCCACTCAAATTCCATCTTCCAGCCACCTGGAGAAAGCCTGCAAACCTTGGATAACGCTCTGCCTCATAACGGAGGCATGAGGAGAGGAAGCAAAGTGTATCTCCTGCCTTTGAAGTGACTGGGGACACTTTGGGAGGGGAACCGTAGCAGTGCAAGCTGGGGATGAGGGTTCATTTTCTTGGCGTGGTGCCCGAGGCTTTGGGAGCTGGTTCGGGCTGCGGCGCGAGTGCTTGTGGCCGGACGTCGGAGCGGGAAGGTCGTGCTGGGGATGGCAAAGAGGCACCGCTGAATTATCAGTGCTATTTCTTGCTGCGCTTGATGCTGATCCTCAAAGGTGTCTTATTCAAGCGCCTGTGTGCTGCGACCCTGTTTAGCTTATGAGATCTGACAGTGGTGGTATTGCTGCAGGCTCTGATGTTACTCGGATGATGTTCACCAGAAGACTGAAGCTAATAACTTACCGATGTTTGTTCTGTGCCGTGCTGTTTTTAAGTTGAAAGGACACCCAAAAACCTGTCTGGTGTTTTAAGTACCCTCCTCTCTTTACTACTGTGGAGCAGGGTGGAGGACGTATTCAGAATTTTTCTCAGGACCAGCCAAGCTGCTTTTTTGTCTTTGATTGTATTGATTGACCTCTTGTAAGAAGGAGAAAAATAAGTGCTCGACTAGATTTCTCTTTAGGTGTTCATAACTCTGCTTTAATTCAAAAGATAGGTAGCTACTAGGTTGTATTAGACTTTCATGTGCTGGTTTATTTACTGCATGTGCTGAGTGGTTTTGCAGTGCAAGCGTGTTTCAGTAAATAAAATCCATGTGTAGCCAGTGGGAAGGGAATGGTAAGTGATTTAACTTTTCATCTTTTTCGTTGGCTTAAAATGAAAAGCTCTCAGAGGTATTGTTTATGACAAGCCCTATGGGCTGAAGTACTCTGAGAGAGTGCGGGAAATATAGGACATGGATTTGCAAACCAAAAAGATTAAAGAGTAAGATTAATAAACAAGATGGTTGTGCATTTGCGAGGCAGCTTTGGATTGGTTTCCTCTCTGGTTCGTTCTGGTGGAGCCAGGCCCTGCACAGAAGCACTATTTCTGCTACTCAAAGGCGGTTTGTCCTGTGGGCGCTCTGGTATTTTTCATTTGGGCTGGTGCCACTTGTGTCAATAGTCTGTAGCGTGGATACATGTCTGCCAGGATTTGATCTAAAATAATTTCATAACGGCTGGGGATGATAAAAGGCCTGTGGGCACATCGAAGAAGAGTCAAACACCAGATGGCTTTTCGTGTGTATAGAGTACGTATCACATGAGCAGTCCAGTTGTGGGAGCTGCCCCATCCTGAACCACGACTGGCTCCAGTTTTTGGCAGGGAAGGCTCTGATTTGCCATAAGCTGTATATGCCCTTACGACTCCTCTGGAATACACTAGCGTGCTTGTTTTTCTTCCTAGATTGGAAAAGAGGGACATCTGGAACGAGAGGAGTGTGGCGCTGCCAGGACTGTGACAGCTCTGCGACCTCTAATGGCCTCAGCGACTGCATGGAGGCAGATGCTTTTAAGGGGAATATTGTCACCCGTGTGCATGCATGGACATAGGACTGTCTGTGCACAGTGATCTGATTTAGAGATGTCATTTCAGTCGCATTTCTCTTGGAGCACAAAATATTGCAGGAATGCAAGCAGCTTAGTTCTGAGCACGATAGGAATGAGAGGTGCTTGGTCCGTAGGTTCTCCATAAGGCATCGACTGCAGTGGGAAGGGAGGGACTGCAGGGGCCTTGCTGCTGTAGAAGTCAGTGTGAAACTGCTAGAAACCCCAGCCTAAACCTCAGAGAAGAAACGTGAATGTCCCCCCGAACTCACAGGTATTCTTGAAGGAGGATTTTAGCATTTTCTCCCCATGAACACTCCCCCCCCTCCCCACCTTTTTTACTTTAATAGCAAATATTCCACTCCAGGGTAAACTGTAGCTTCCCTGTGGTGGTCTCCAAAGTCAGTCCCAAAAGGTGGTGTGTCCAGCCAGGTGGTGCCGACGCTTCCAGCAGCAACCACATCTGTGAAGGCCTTGTCCTTAACACCTTTCATATAGGCTGTCATTTATTTATGTACTGAAGCCAATTCACTTGGGGCTGTTTGGGCAGACTTATCAAAGCGGATTTTCTCTTGCGCGCTAAAGCCTTCCCCAATAGGGCAATTGAGGTTGGTGTGGAAGATGCTCAGGTGCCTGCAGCGGGCTAGTGACGCGGGGACGTCTCAGACTGTGTCCCCAAGGAGCATCATCATCAACGCAGTCACTCTGCAAAGCAGTCACAGGGGAGGCACAGCTGAGATGTGCGTGCCGTACACTGCTACCACAGGGAAAATACCCTTTCTGGGGATTTATTTCTAAATTCTGGGCTCTCTGCGCTTGCTGAACATGAATAATGCATGGCATCACTGCTGGAATGGTGTGTTTCATAAGCAGATAGTGAGGCTTTTTTTCCGCTGGATCGCATGACGTGGAGCAGAGATTAATGTGACCCATCGTACGCCGAGGAAGAGGAGTGGGAATTGCATGTATTAGTTTAATGCAGAAGATATTTGATGGAAAGAATTAAAGATGGTTTATTCTCATTAAGTTGTGGGAGGTTCAGAGCAATGGCTTTCAGCATCAACGAGGGCTCTGGCTACCTGCCACCATATCCATATTCCCCATCAGCCCAGACCTCGTTTTAATATTTAAAATTGTGCCTGTTTCCTTTCTCTAGCCCTCGAAAGGGCTTTAATTTCTCTTCTTGCTCTGCCAGTGTTGCAGCTGCTACAGCTGTTGCTGTCACATTTAATAAGGACTTTGCAGAGTTCAAATATTGCGCTGCTGCCCCGGCTTTTCTTTGGTGTAAGAAAAGGGCTTTGTGGCAGAGGACGAGGGGTTCCTCAGCCTCCGGTGCCAGCAGCTGAGGCTCCCTGACGCTCCTCTGCAGTCTGTGGGCACCTGCCCCGGTCTCGGTGCCACCTGATGCTGTGACGGTGTCACCAGTGAAGGGAGCAGGTTTTCGTGGTGCAGAGCCCCATCCTCCTGGCGTGGCCCCGCACGCGCGTGTTGACACTCGTGGGTCGTTCCCATGAGAGTTTTAACTCCTCGAGGTGGCCCCGTTGGAGTTCTTTTTGCTGTGCTGTTAGCCCGACTTCGTGGTCACGTTTTTCTCACTGGGAAAGTTCACAGTGATGCTGGATTTCCAGCTATGCGGGGACCCAGTAACTCGCCCCTGCAGACGGGGTGGGGAAGGAGGCCCCAGTGTGGACACCAGCTCGGCATTTTAAAATGTCAGAGGGAGGAAGAAGCGAGAGTAAAACTTGCCGTCCTCCTGCCTGCAGTAAGTCAGCTGTTTATTGCAATATTTCTTCTCCCAGCCTCGAGTTCTGTGCGTGTCAGTGCAGCTGGATGTAATCGGGGCTGTTTGCAGTGACAGGCAGTCAGGAAGCCAGAAACACCCAGAGCTCCTGGGCGAAGGCCCCGGGTGCTGCTCCGCCGCCTGCCGGGCAGCTCCTCCCGGCCTCCCCGCCACGACCCGGCCCGGCTGCATATTTACATTCATCCTCAATGTTAAACCGAAAAAAAAAGCCCCTTTCCCTCCCAGGGCTATTCAGCATCTCCCAGGACCTTTGATGACATCTCCTTGCTTTGATTCTGAATTGTTCTCGTGTTTTCACTGTGATAGTGATTTTTTTTCCCCCTAACATTACAAAAGTCCAACCCCTCTTGTTATGATTTCTTTTGAAGTATTCAAGGTTGAAAGAGACGAGCTGAGGGATAGAAGAGTATTGCTAAAACATGACATTTCTTAAAATTGATAATAAAGTCTAGGTTAAAAAATGGTACTGTGCAATGAATATATTTTCATCTAAATGTTACAAGATGTTCCTCTGGTGGGAGTTCGCTGAATGATGAAGGAAAATAGATTAGTGCTCATTTTTATAAAATTACTGTATTTCAAGAATGTTATCAGTCATGCGTAGTCACCTTGTGGCATCTTTCAGTTCTTCAAATTGGAGTTTTTTTGGCTTAGTGCACTTGTAGTGCTCTGGTTCTGCTTTAATTCGCAGACATTTTTGTTTCTCTGCTTTCACGGATGGTAGGATGCTGGCAAACAACAGCTTGCTGGGTTTATGTTACGGAAACAGGGAAAAGAAATGAAAATGCAGATCCCTATTTTCAAGACAAGGTGCCTAACTTAGCGCAAAATCTCTCTGTTGTTCTCACATCTGCTAAATACAGGGCATGGTCCAAACCCAGCATCTAAGAGGAGAAACATCTGCCATTGGAAAGGAGCAACTCGAGGTGTGAGGTCTGTGACCCAGCCGGGCGCGTTAGACCTGACTCCAATTAGAACTAACGTGAGCCGAGTTGGTTTCTGGGTCTGCATGTTGAGACTCTCCTGTTCTAGCACATGCTGGTGTTAACAACGTCTAAGAAACGGTGCTGCTTTGTATTGACCAAGGCCTCCACCTTTAATTCCTGGTTGCTTATTACAGAGGTGGGTTTATAGGCTGTCAGTGGCTGCCAATTCATGGTAGGTTGGCAGTAGGCTCTGAATATTTTGAGTTTCCTTTCCTAAACCTGACCTTGGTTTTGAGTTTCTGATCTTCAAAAGAGGAAGAGAACAGCTGAATAGATTTTTTTCTTTCTTACAACCAGAATGGCAAAAATTGAAAAAAAAATTTCTGGCCTTTGATCAAGCCTGGGAAATTTCAGCTGGAAGGGGAACTGTAACCGTCATAGCAAGGGCTGGTGTGTGCCTAGTAGAGAACACTGAAAAATGACAAAACACAACGTGAGCAACGCGGGAGATGAAAACATCACAAAATGAGTAACGAGTAAATGGTTTGCAAAAAATTGGTTGCAGCATGAAACTGAAATAAGAGTATTTGCTGACGTGCTGAGTTGAAGGTGATTCTGTTTTAGGCATAGCTGATGGCAGCAGCACAAATCGAGGATGCAAAAGCAAATATGTAAATTAAGTTGTTTTTCTCCTTGGGTAATCCTTGATTCAGCGGCACTTTGTCCTAACAAACCCTGATGAGTCTGAAAACCATCAAAAGCCAAACTCGTTTGAGCGGGAGAGCCCGTCTCCCTCGCGCCACCCTGTGCGCCCTTCCCAGCCACAATTCCCTGTGTCGGCGCAGCCAGAATTGAGCTGTCTGGCTTCTATAAATGTTAAAGGATGTGATGTTGTGCTCACTGGCCTCCCGATGCTGTGAAGTTGAGATTTGGGTCTATTGCAGGAGCACCCGGTTATTCTGGAGAGCAGCACTGGCTGCGGAGGTAGGGGAGAAATGAGGGATGTGGGTGAAGAGCTCCCATTTCCATGGAAAAGCCTGGAGCTGTGGTGGGTGTTAGGTTTGTTTGCACTACAGAGCAAGCTCTGCGAGCTGTACCTGGTTCCACTCTAAGGAGAAACATATGCAGTTCCAGCTGCATGTGAAAATGGAAATTATCATTCCATCGGCTCGCCTCAGATGACTTTGCTGCTTCATTTCACAGTCAGATTTTTGAAAACATGTCACAGCTAAGGCCTTCATCCAGGACTAAGTTCAAGTCAAGTTTAGAGTATTAAAATTGAAGCCAGCTGCAAAGTCCCCGAGCGTTTAAGGTGCTCATGAGGAATTTAACAGATAAAAAGTGTATTTTATGTTGAACAGTTTATTATAGAGAAGGCAAGATGAGAGGAGGCAGGAAGAAGTTGCTGTTTCTTAACAGCAAAATAATTAATTCATTTGGGTTTTGTTCATTCAATGCCCTGCCCTGCGTAGGGAAGGAGGAATCCCTTGGAATAAAGGCGGATGGGGAACGCGTTGGCAGCAGGAACAGGTGCTGCGGGCGCCGCTTCCCTTGCGGCTCCTCACGCCGTCTCCTCCTCTGCTCTGGCTCCATGCGGAGCGAAGGGCTCTGGGAGCTCCTGAGCTTTCCGATCCCGGCTCCGGCTCTGAACTCCCTCCCTCACGGATGGCAGGAGGGGGATCATGGGCCTGAACTGATTTCCATGGGAGGGAGGTTAAGCACGAGGCTACAGCCCGGCCCTCGGCCGACCACCTCTCCTGGTTCAGCAAAACACGACCAAGCCTGAGATCCCCTTGAAGTCCATGAGGTTTAAGCGCAGTCCTAAGGGCGGTCCCGTTGTGTCAGGCTGCTGCGGAGCAGGGACGGGTTTACGGACAACTAGAAACTCTTGGAGGATCCAACTTTTTTCCTGATCTACCTTTCCTCTGCTCTCCCAGGAGGCTGACGGGTGCCAGAGTTGCTTTTCCAGCTGTGGTAGCGCTGCGACCATAGAGCATAAATGACAAAAAGCGTGTGCTGCTTTTACATCTGGGTTTAAAATAAACCCTGTCTTGTTCTCCTGCACTAAATAATAATAGTAATTAAAACAAACCTATTCAAAAAATGCTCCCACTTGAATGATGCTCCTCTCTGTCACATTAAAATGTTATTTATTAAATAAGCATGTCTTTATCTCATATTGGTATAGCAAGAAGAACAGAGCCGTATCGTGGATCTGCAGTGCCTTTTGTGCTCTACAAATTCTGGGCGACAGTCACCAGACAAAAAGTGATTTATACTGTGTCTCGTAATGGGCGGAATAATTAACAGAGGTGACATCCATCACTTTGCAACAAGCTTTTCTGAGAACTTTTCTGTTGATTCAGGAGAAAAGCAGGAGCAAGTCAAGACAGGCAACACAGGCAGCTACACCCTTGCCATTTAACTTTGTTGCTCCATTTGGAGAGCTGGTGAAGAGGTCTCTGCAACCTGAATGGGGCAGTGCTTGGTGATGAGGACACGGTCTAGGTGCTGTTTGTCAGTACGGAGTTTTGTAAAGGGAAGAATTAGGGAAAAATAAGCCCCACAGCTGTCTGGGGAATGTGAAGGCTGTTGAGTGAATTTGGATGGGAAGTTTTGCTGCTGTCAAGAACCTGCTTCATTGGGAGCATAAAATAGGTGACGATTTAAAAATAGGTGAGATGTAATCTTAACTAAGTGGTGCACTTGAATAGGTCATTGCTCCATTTGCTCAAGTTATGTATAGGTTCTACATGTATATTCTCCCTGGTGTAACCTGCTTCTGACCTCCGTCACCTATTAACCAGCCAGGTCGTGTTTGGGAACCATGACACCAGCTGGGCTCTAACTGCCTGTCTTCACATGCTGCTCCTGGTTCGTCCTTCTGGTGTACGTGGGGTTTAGGGTTTCGGCCTCTCCTGAGATTTCTTTCAACAGCTTTTGCAGCGCAGGCTTAGCCTGCAGACTGGGGCTAGTCCTCAACCGTGCATCATTCTGTGTCATCTGATGTGGGCAACGCAGAGAAGAAGGTTTCGAATCAGCCAAGCAACCGAAGTGGTTCCCAAATCAGAGCTCTTTTCTCCTTGAAGGAGCCGGAATTCACCTGGGTAACAGAGTATTAGCTGATCTAATGAAAGATCAAGTACGTATCAGCAGGAGGATTTGTGGTTCGGGATATCTGGCTAAGCTGGAGGAAATGTGAGCTCTGACTCTGAAACGGAGAGGTCAGTCCGCTGCATCGGCCCACGGGCACCTCGGCGGTGCCGGTAACCTGGTGCTTTCATCTGGTACTGCATTTCCTAGAGTCCCAGGAACAGGGCACGTATATTTTTTACAGCAGTGAAAATACTGCTTTTCTCAGGGCTGTTTTGATCTTCGTGCACTGGTAGCTGTCTGAAGGGATAGAGTCGTACTGTATTCCACAGGCAATTCAGTCCCCTCCAGCTCAGAGATTTCAGATTATCCTTGTGCCTTTCTACGCCTCCTTGTTGGATCGTTCCTGCCCCTTCTGCTTCCCCTGGCCCTTCTGCTTCCCCAGCAGGATCCTTTACCAGCTGTGGCGAGCAGGAGGAAGCTCAGGAAAGACACGAATCCCCCACATAAATGTACGTATGTGGCTTCCACAAACGTGTGCTGAAGCGTGGCGGGGGATGCTTGCTGTCCCCATCGGCATCTCAGGGCACATCCTTCTAGTCCTTGTGTGAAGACATCCTTGGAGCCTTCCCCATGAACTGTATCTGTCGCATAAAGAATTCTTTGTTCTCTAGAGGAAAATGTAAGAAGTTAAACCAAAGCCTCTGTTTAATCTTTACTCTAAGAGTGTGACAAGGCCAAACTTAAAACTCAGAGGTTAGTCTGTGCGGACAGTTAAAAAATACTGCATTAAAAGCCTAAATGAAAGCTTGTGTAACGAAGCCGGTCTGTAGAGCCAGGTGGCTACGGCATCTATTTCCTCCAAGTAATAGCGTGTCCAGTGGAGTTGGTTCTCCTTGTTGGCCAGCTGGAAAACCAGCTGCCCTTACATTGCAGAGCAAGACCCTGCAGCGTAAGTGCAAAAAGCCAGTTGGATTTGCACAGTAAAAGGCAGTTGGATCCCAGTGTAAGGATGGGACAGTTGCATGTTCCCTCATGGGAAGGACGAGGGGGAGGTTTGTTCCCTTGCAGGGTGTCCAGGAGACCTTAGGGAAGGAAGTACAGCTAGTTGTAAACCACAGCACTGGTTCTGTGCAAAAAGTGCCTTCGGAAAGGAGAGAGGCAGCAATACAACCAAGCAGAGGAGTCACTGCACACCAGGTGAGTGGGTATGGGAGAATTTGCTCTGCAAAGCCAGGGTGTCTGAATGCAAGGGAAGGAGCCCGTGGAAAATATTTTGGGATTTTTTCTTCATTTTAATTGAAATTGCACATTCACTTGTATAACTTGGGGACTATTTCAGTTGTGATCTGAGCAGGACAAAAATGCCTTTCCAACAAGTGTCTTTCTGGCTTATATAACTCAGACTGCATTTAATTGGAAGAGGAAAAAAGCTTATAATTCTGTTACCCTTGAAAAACAATGGCCTTAAATTAGGAGGCGTATTTTTAGTGAAATACAGAAAAGCTTAAAGAAATGGAAAACTTTCCTAGTGGTGATTGAAATTCAAAGCGCCATGAGTTCTGTCATTAACACAGACAGAAATGTAATATAAATATGTACATACTGTCTGTCACTGCTCCGATGCCATGTTGGTTCCGTTCTCAGAGCACATGCAGCTTTCTGTGAATATGCAATTACTTTGCTGACTGCTAAATAATAATGTCATTTGCTGAGCTCCTTTAACAGCAGACACATAATCATCTGTTCACAACAATTATGTAAGATTCGAGTTGATCTGAGGAAAGTTGTATAGCTCTTTAGCCTGCAATTAACACACATATTTGCAGCTTGGCTTTTGCACGTAGAAATAAGAGCAGTTGTGTGTTTTATAGCGTTTTTTTCTTTGCCTGGTGTCTGCATTACAAACGCAACAGAAAGCTGTGAGAATTTACACACTTGGTTCTGTAAACTGCAGCTTGAAAAAAAACATAGTTTCTATTCAAGGACCCAATTTAATAACAGAACTCGCATTGCATCTGCATAAATATCCTTTAAATAGTATTTTGAAAAAAATATTAAATATGAACATCTCTTGAGGGTGAAAATGCCTCTGTTTTTAGTTTCCATAAATCTTCATGTATTATTGCAATGCTTGTCCCGGCCAGTACGTCAGAACAGGCATAATCTGCACTGGGAGAAGATGAGTCTTTGTCTCCTGCTGTTGGTAGACCCAGGATGTTAAAAATTTATCACAGCTGGCTGCAAATAGCAGTGGTCCCTTAGCTGGATTGATATGCATGCCTGCATTGGGTTTTGAAGCTACCAAAACTTGAACCTTCAAAGGTTTAACTGTGCTGCTCACCCTACTTGACTCATGGCCTTGAACTTGGCACTTCACTCCAGAGAAGGTGCTTTTGTCCCTCCGAGGAAAGCTTGCTCATACATAATATTAGCACAGGGTGCACTCTGTGACTCATGCTCCTAAAATTCGTTAGGTGGGAGGAGAGCAGCACAAAGTTATTGCTGCTGTTGTCTGACACAACATTGGGAAGAGTTCCTAACTCCTCCTGCCCTTGGCTGTGGATAAAAGGTTTTCCCGTGTTTGGCTAAGTCATCGTGTAATCTAAAGGGTGTTGAATCTGACAACATGGAGGTGATTGCCAGAACCCCTACCCCCAGGAAATAACCTTTATTTAATTGGTAATACTCCAGCAGGACAGCGTTTAACCAGCTTAGATCTGTGCTCGTCCTGTTGCTGGAGAAGAACAGTGTTGTGTGCTCTTATAATCCAAATGTTTACAAATAGGTCATACCAAATTCAGGTCCCTCCTGAAATCGAGAACATGGTGAAGGGTTCAGAGAAGTTATATCCATCACCCAGGATTTGAGGATGAGAGTTCAGATGTTGCAGTCTTGGCCTGTCACTTAAGGCTTCGGACATGAGGACTGTGACCCTGCACAGCGGCTGATCCGGGGCTCCCCTGACTTCATAGGCACTAAGGCAAGAAAGAGGCTGTACCCGCTGGTAAATGAGGCCAAGGAGTCTCTTCCTCCTGGGGTCTGTGATCAGAGCACCTTTGTTAGAAAAGAAACTGGATTCAGGTATTTCCATTTTACCTGTTTCCTTGCCAGGGAATAAGATGAGCTGCATGAGAAGAGCCGTATGATTTGAGCCTGCTTGGAAGTTATCCACTGCAACGGGAGCAAAAATTTGCTGGCGAGTCCTACCGGCATTAAAGCTCTGTGCAGACAGCGTCTGGCATCATTTTATTAGCAGGCTAGATATGCTGTTAAAAATTATATCTATTATATCCATCCCAGAGGCGTTCATTCAGAATAGAGTAATGGAGCTCAGCTGACAAAAGGGATTTGTCCATTCGGACATGCTGAAGGGCCTTGAGATAAGAAATAATTCTCACATAAGCAGTTCCTGAGTTAAAATATTAATTTATAGGAAATACTTTAAAAATAGGTCTTTTGAGGAGATTTTACATGGCTCAGGTTTCTCATTTTAAAAGCTTTAGAGCTTACCTCACACGGTAAGGGTTTGCAAATCCAATCCCGGTGATTTGTGTGCCCACGTCCACACTTGGTAAGGCATAATAATTTCCTGAGCAAGGAGTGTGCTAAACCCAGCAGTCCTGGGAATGACACTCTCCTATATAGCCCATCTCCACCACCCAGTACAGTGCCACACGGGTGTGGGATCACTTTCCTAGACACTAATTCTGCAAAGCAGCAATGCCTGAGCTTGGGAAAGGGTGAGGAGCATCCAGACGCACTTCCCAGGAGGAAGGTCACGGCTCTGCCCAGCTGGGACGGTGCTGGACACCAGGGAGCCCTGGGGCTGCACCCAGCAGCAGCCCAGCGAGTGCTGGGGGCTCTGCAACGCCCTCCGCGAGCCCCAGGCCTTGCTCTGGTAAGGAACAGACTTTGCAGCTCCCCTCTTGCATCCCGCTTGGCAGCTGGATTACAGCTCCCATGCCAGCCGGCGTTTCCGAGGACGCTTCAATACGTTTTCATAGTTAATTTTTAACGCACAATATGAGGCATTTTGCTGCCATGTGAACTTATCACCTGTGCTGCTGCCTGCCTTCACCTCTTGTTCTACCAAGGAGTTCCACTTTGCCCGTCTGTCTGACATGGTCTTGACAGTCCTTGCTGCCTGTTAAGGCGTATCCATTACCCGTTAGCCATGCAAAGAGCGGCTTTCCGAGGCGCGGAGGAGGAGGTGTTAGCGTTGTTTGGCTCGTATAATTTGTTTACTAGAAACACTGGGGAACTGTGAAGGCTGCCGTGCATCTGCGGGGCTTGTTCTCTAGCTGGGCTCGCGACCGCCGCGACTCCGGACGCCCTCCTGGATCGCTTGGTCACTATCCCCGGCCGTGGCACACGGGAGCGGATGAGGATCCGTCTGGCCTTTACCTGCTTTTGTGATTATTTCTTGTTAACTTCAAGAAGGCTGGCTCAAATAATAGGAAAGACATCGGCAGGGTAGTTGCTAGGAGAAATCTCTCCTTTTCAAGAACTGCTTTTGTGCTGGCAGCTTTCCTGACGTTTGTTGTCTTTGCAATGGGAGGGATGGCGCTGAGACCGCGTTTGTGCGCGCCTGCCGCAGGCTGCGGAGTAAGTGGGCCTTGGAAAACGTGCTTGAAAACGCCGTTTTTCAAATGCAAACGCAAATGGGATTGGGTAAATAACGGATTTAACCCAGCTGTGAGGAATGAGACGGAGAGGGCTCGGGGACGTGCGTCGCACCGGGCATCCCGCATGGCCCTGGCTTTGGGAACGTGTTAATCTCTGCGGCGCAAAATGCAGGAGATCCATCCTGAGCCTCTGCAGGGTCCCCCCTGCCCTAGGGTTGCGACTGAATTATTTTCATTTACAGCGTTTTGGAAGAGCTTCCCTAAAGGTGATCTCTGAAATTAAAGGTTCCTCCTTGTTTTGCTGCGGCTAAGAGGCCAGAGCTTCTGGGAAGTTGGAGGGCGCCATGAAGTGCCATTTTTCCCTCGGCTCCTGATGAAAGTGCTATTGTATTTGGTGAGACATTGCCAAGCAATATCTGCTGTTTACTCACCGTTATTTGCTTTAGTCGGGGCAGAGCGTACCTGCCTCCCCAAGCTGCGAGAAATATGAAATCTGCCTCTGGCCCTTTAGCTTTTATATTAACCTATTTTTCAGTGTTCAGCGGAGAAAATCCATTTCCCCGCTGCCCTCCTCAGCGCTGGAAACGGCCCTGACTTGGTCCGGTCAACGCTCGGCCTCCCCTCGGCTTTCCAGTGATTGCCACCAAATCTCCCCATCCTTCACAGCCACGAGGGCCTGGAGGTCTCCTCGCTCCCTGCAGCCACGGGTGCCATTTCCTCGGGCCCAAGCGCCCGTGTCGGAGCCTGCCGGGGGGCACTGGGAACATGGAAATGCCCCGTTCCTGCTCAGAGGAGGCAGGGAGGCCCTTAAAGCGAGGCTGCCGTTAGGAGGTTAATGCTCCTCGAGGACAGACACGAGGTGCCGCCAAGGGAGCGGGCGTCGGGCCGGCGCGGTGCCGCTCCGCTCCGCTCCGGCGGCCGTTTAGGAGTGATGAAGTGGCTGCCGGGTTCGAACGTGAACGGTGGTTTGTGGCCACGGAGATTTCCATACGGGTGAGGTAGGAAAATGCGCCGCTTCTGATTCCTTCTGTACTTTAACATAAACTTACAATAACATTGAAATGTTGCTTTTTATGGAAGCTTTGGGCATAGCCTGAGAGTGGTGTAAAATTAGGATTTATCAGTTTTAGCTGGTGTCTTTACCAGCTACGTTTTCCCCCGGTTTTGCCCAATTCCGCGTGTTTAAGAGATAGAGTTAATTAAAAATACGTACCTAATTGGCCAAAGAGCCCGTCAGGATGCCCTCAACGACGTTTGGCTTTTTGGGTCTCGAGGTGCCGTCTCCTCCGGGAGCACCAGGCTGTGGCGGCACCAGGGTTTGGCACTCGCGAGGTGTCCAAGGACCACCTGGGTCCATAAATCCCTCGTGGGCAGAGCCAGACTGCCCGGGCCGCCCCTCTGATTATCTCTTAATGCTCAGCAAGGGAAGGGGAATTGCCCAGTGCCACCCTGCTCCTTGCATGGGCTCCGTGGGGCCGGGCATGACGGGGCAGTGTTGGCTCCATTGCAGGAGCTCCTTGCGCCTGTCCTCCAGCTTCTGCCCCCAGGTGTGCAGGGCAGGGTAGGTTGTGTCTCCTGGCAAAGGAATTGGCACCTTTTTCACAGGTATTGCATGAAAATAGAACAGAGCTTTCACTGAACACCAAAATCTCCCTAGCTCAGCATAGTTGTTGATTATCAGAGCAAGCCTTGCCCTCTCTTTAACACTTTGAATGGATATTTAAAAATCTGAGCCAACCAATTAATTAGAAGTTTTCTCTATAGCCGGATGTTTCTTTTATTGCAACATCTCTCTCCCAAGTCTTAGGCACTGTTTTGTTGTCCTTATTACCTCTTGATTGCATCGTGTTATCATCTTGTCTTGATTGGCTTTGTGGCTCGTTACACAAAAAAAAAAGGTGCTAATCTTTGTTAATTAGTTCCTTATTAGAGTCAATTGAGATTTGTAACACAAGAAGGGAGCTGTATTTCTGATGATAAATAATTGGCTGCCAAGGAATTCTTAGCGTGAAATTATGTCAGTGTAAGTGATGATACTTAAATATTTTATGTGTTTTTCTGTGTATTTACCACGGTACTTTTTTTTTTTTTTAAGTTGTTCCAGATGCTGTTTCCAAGATTTCATTTTTTTTCCCTCTTGCTGCTGTCTTACTGGTTTGGACATAGGCTACCGTTTCAAGATATTTCTTTCCATATCACATTCTGTGATTTCATTACTTGGTTGCTGGAGAGGTTATTTTGTTCAGAAAATTGTCTTCTCTAAATGGCAGGAAGTACTTTTATTGCTTTTCACACTTGTCTTTATTCTATGCTGGGGTTTGCTGCGTCTTACTGTTGGGTATTATAAGGTCTTTGCAAAGCATTAACACCTGAAATGTTTTCTGGAGAACTGGTAATAGGAAACAGGACTTAAAATCGTAGCACAACTTTAAATGAGAGGGAATTCTGCCTTTGGCTTAAGCCTGAAATCCAAGTTGTTGCTCTGTCCCTTGTCCCCTAAGTGATGGTCAAGGTCAGATGTGACGTTATCACTTGTGTCTTTCCCTGAACATCCAGCTGTGGCTCGAGAGGAGGGACCAGGGCCGTCGTGCGGGATGTCCCTTGTGGGGACAGCAGCATGTTGCTATTCATAAGCCCAGCAGAGAGGGCTCAACATCGGTTATCGTACATGTTAAGGGTGATTTGATGCATGCAGGAGCCAAAAACAATTTGTGAGCCTTTTTTGGTTCAGCTAGCCAGAAATTACTTTGCAGAGCAGAAAAGTAAGTTAATTTTTTTAGTCCTAATGATAAATTTTGAAGTAGTTTAGCGAGCATCCTGCTTATTTTTTCTTTACAAACATAATGGACGGAATCTAGAAATATGCCCCAAAACCACATGTTTCTTTAAAAAACTACCAGAGGACTTTTTTTTTTTTTCATGTAACACTCATAGAAAAATGGTTATCATGACTCTGCTCAGGAGCACATTTATTTTAGAGATTGCTTTGAAATACTGGAGGTGTATTCTGCAGCAAATTAACTCTATTAAATTAAAGAGCTGGATTTTTAAATTCTGGAGAAAGGTCAGGATTCCCATCTTGCTAAATTCCTGTGGGGCTTTGACCTTCAGGAAGCTGCAGCTTCGTTGTCCTCTGCAAGCAAAGGTCTTGGCAGCTCCATGGGCTATGCTGCAGTTTTACAATTGATTCCTATGGCAAACACCACATTTTTGAAAGCATCCAGGGTTCTTTTAAATAGTAGTGGTCACATTATGTGCAACTCTGTTGACTTTCTGTTACCAAATCTGCCCTAACTCTACTTTTATTTTTAACCACACAGTATCTGACCTTGCTTATCTGAGTTTATCTTTCTTTTCAGTCACTTCTCCATCTCTAATTTCTACTATATAATGTGTGAACGTGGTCTGGGCATGGGGTTTAACAGCGCAAGTTTGTAGGCCTTAACATTTCTTTCAAGCAACATAATTTCACAACAACCATGCATAGAAAAAATACAAGAAATCAAATGGTTATTAATAGGAGAATGGAATACCCAGAGGTTAGTCTGTATGGTGGTCTGAACTCATGCGAAAAGTAATGCTGTGTTATTTCTCAAGGATATGTACTGGAGCCTAAAACAGTTCTGGTATTTAAATTACTCAGGAATCACAATACCTTTTTTTTTTCCTAAATTTCTATTTATTTATTTATTTTCTTTAGAGAGTCTTTGTGCAGAGTAATGCAGATTTAAATAGCATGTAAGATACTCTGACAATGAAATATTTTTTAGGGCATAAACTGAACGTTTGTGAGTTATGAGCTTTATCCTCTACAGTCAGAATAACGCATTTATTCCCATTAGCCAAAAAGAGCCCATAAATCAGAATGGCAAGTAACGATGCTCGCAAATTCATGTATGCAGATACATGTCCTCTTCCTTCTCCCAACTGAATAGCTGTGTTTAGTTCAGTATCTTAGACTGTGCTGGTGAGAATCAGCTGAGCTCCCGGTGGGGAGATAAGGCACTTAGTTCCAGCTGAGTCACTAGCCCAGAGCCATAAACAAGTTGGGAATCCTGTGGTCTTGAGTTGTGAGTTAATAGGACGACTCGTGGCAATTTCTCAAAGATAACTTCTGCGCTGCGAGATACAAGTCTCTGCTCAAATGAAGTTACAGCCCTCTGTAGGCGTCCTGACCCCTGGGTGTCCAGCTGAACGTTCCAGGTGAATGTGCTCCCCTTGAGCGTTGCTGCTGCTGGAGCGTGGAATCTTACACAGTGATCCAACATGGGAGCCAGAATGGGGTCACTACCAACTTGGAGGAATGGTTACGTGGTCTGAGCCTTTGAAGCTCCCCTTTGAAGCTTTCTATGAGGCACCTCAGCTTTCCAAAGTTATGCTTTGACAAACCTCTTCCACCAAGGAGCCGCTGGACATGGAAGTTTATGCATTAAATGACGGTTATAGCCTCACTTTGGGAGCAAAGCTGTCCTCAAGGGACAACTCCTGTTGAAGGAGGACTCCTCATCTAAATAATTGCCTATCTAATAAGCTGAGAACTTCTTTACAGTGAAAGTAAGGAATTAAACGCAGTGCAAGACACAGTCACAGTCTTGTAAAATAATAATAAAAAAGATATAAAAGAATATATTAGTACTTGTCTTTTAAAAAATGATGGATCTTCAGGTAAAGACCGTCATGAACGAGATAAGGATGTAGCTCTCCAAGAAATACGTAAGGAGATTCCTTTTAACCAGACCTGGAGTACATGCCTTGGGCATAAGACCACAGAATAGAGTCTTTGAATGTCTTCAGCCAACTTTGTCTTTTGACATTGTAATTTGACCAAGCTCTTACATTTAACCGTGGAATATAAAGTACCTACAAGTCCCTATGCCTCAGATAACTTTTTACAAGTTCAATTATTGGAAAAGTTCTATTTCCCATCATGGCTGAATGGTTGGAAAAAATACAGTTTGAGCCTTTCTCGGCCCTTTCTAATGAATAAAGACACTTAATTGGGAACCTCCAGTTCCTAGTTGCCCGTTAGGGGCATGTGAAGGAGAACAAGAAATTCAGAGCATTAAGACCCTTCAGTGAGATGCTGCGGGGAAGGCAGGGAACCCTTGAGCCCAGACTCGCAGGAATCTGGTTCTCCCATTTCTCACTAAAAACTTACCTGTTTTCATACCAGTGGGAGCGGGAAGTGCCGAGTCTTGTGTGAACAGTCGCTGAGGTTGCAATTTGCTCCTGCACAGAGGGCTGCTGAAAGGGACCTGCTGCTTGCAGCGGGTGCCGGGCTGAAAATGAGACTCCAGCGTTTCGTGTCAGAGAGGGGAAACCACTTACTGGGCTACGTTAGGAGGGGTAGAGCCAGGGGATAAGGGGAAAAGTCACTGCATGTTTATTTTGACTAGGCTCTTGTCATGGGAAAACTGCTGTTGGTCTAAGGATTTTGGGGGGTTGAGTATCAATATAGGTAGCATCCAATTCTGAGCCTGCATACTCACTTAGTTCGCTTGGACTACTTTATTTTGAGCTAAATATTTGAGCCTAGTTTAAGAATTCTTAAGCCTGCTTCGTCTGTATAAAATATAAGGATTGTGAAAGAATGGATTTCCAAAATACATTTCAGATAGTGGCTCTGTGTCACCTTCAGTGTCATACTGTAATACTGAAGAGAAGGCAGGATCAACATTGACGGGAAAACAGTGGCACTAGCGGGGTGCTAAAGGGATGCTCATCCTGCTCTGCATGTGAGGAGGGGTAAAGATGGTTTGTGTGTGTAGCCTCCAGCCCCATTTTCCATTGAAGAGATTTGTCAGTAAAAGGCAGCAGTGATCACATTTCTATCTGCTTTTATTTCTGTTTCAATCATTAGTTCTACACTGGAGACCTTTTCAAGCATTAAAGGTCCCTGAAGCATGAGAATTCCACTGGATATAAAGATTGAAGGGGGGAAGACATACAGCCTTGTGGGAACACATAAGTCTCATGTAATGTTTCATTATACTCAATGTTCTGAGTTACCTGGTTGTTTGGCAATTAGAGTTGTGATCAACAGTTACACAATTGGTATTAATGTACCTTATCAGCTGGTTCTTTACAGTGGGATTCCTTGAAAAAAATGCAGGCTGATGTGCCTTTTTTATTGTAAAAACTTAAAAAAAAGGAGTAACACCTAAATACAGTTTATTTGAGAGTCAGCAGTGCCATTCTCCAGCAAGCAAATGCCATTTTGAAATATTAGGTGAAATGAAAGATCCTCTACCCAAAGTTTTGCAGCAAATCAAAAACATTGTTACTTTAATGTCTTGATTCCAGACCTTGTGGAAATATCTTAGGAGGTTTACAGCTGCAATTCTCCTGTAGACAATCATGATATATAGAGATGCTCATGGAAACAGACAGGCTGTGTGTGAACCTTCAAAACAAAATTGAAAGGATTATGAGTCCAAGTGTGGCTGGGTAACACATTAATCATTTTTGGAAGTTACTGTGGAACACTTCTATGTAGGATGGTCTCCTAAAACTTCCGTCACAAGTCTATTTAAAGAAGTATTTATTTATTTGTATTTTAGCTAGAGCAGGTAAAACACACAGAAGGCACTTTGGAAATTATGTGAGGTTTTTTCTTTCTCAGTTTTGTTCTCTGTGTAAATTATTGATGATTTGGGATGTGACGTTTGGGATAATTCTAAGCGTACACGGGCTTGTAATACAGCATTCCTACTGGAAGGATCGCTTTGTACGGTGGTGTAGAGTTCTTGCAATATGTTTACCATATGTACCATGTCCCAAAGACAAAGCCGTCTACTGATACGCTCAGGAGGTTTTATTTTTTTTGCCACTGAATTTATGTTTCTTAAAGGAAACCATTGATCTGAGGCTGTGTTGCCTGTGCAAGTACAGATATTAGAACTGCTCTCTGCTGCCTTTTTGCATCCCTGTTTGAGCAAGTTTTCTTCCGCTGTGAAATTCCGTTTAGTTTAAGGTTGTTTTTTCCTAAGTGTATCCTCAAGCTAAACTCTTTGCTTATGCTGCTTCTTTGCAATGGTTTTCAGTTGAAGTTAACCTTCCATTAGCATTTTAATGGAAAAAAAAAAGACATTCTAGTACTTAGCAAGGAGTATAGTCTGCTTCCAAATGGCAGCAGGGCAAAGGGAAGACCCGCTGCTTTCCTGCCTTTCCGAAGCCCTTCATTCCCTGCAGCAAGACTCCTCATCGATGTGTTTGGCAGGCATTTCCCAGGTGGTCTCTTCCAGTCTTTTCCAGCACAACCACATCAGATATTTCATATTATAAGCTATTCAGTCTTGTTTTAAACTAAATTGTTTGTGCTTTCTGCAGGCAAAGCTATTCGAAATGCTCATTCTTCTTGTGGTTAGATGACCTCGTCTAGCTCAAGTGCATTCACGGTCACTTACAGCCCCTTGTTCCAGCACTGGTAATGTCTTCTGCTTGAAACATTGTTCTTCTAGGTGAAGTCTTCTTCATATAAATAATAATATTTGGTTCTAAATAACATTTGATTGCCATAATCCATCCTTCCAGACGTGTTCCCATTGCGTGACACTGTATGGGAACCTTTTCCACGGAATGGATCTGGAAGTGGCACCGTGCACCTAAAGAGGTGACATTAAAAGTCCTATCAGCTTTCCCAGCATTTCGCAGGGTCATTCTAACCACTTCCTCACACACAGTGGTGATTAAGCCTGTGAAAACTGGAGGACAAATTCCAGATACGCTGTACAAACAAGAATTATTTATTAAAAAATCCCAAGGCAGTTAGGACTTGAAAATCAGGCTTATA
Source organism: Eudromia elegans (assembly GCA_003342815.1). Lineage (NCBI taxonomy): Eukaryota > Metazoa > Chordata > Aves > Tinamiformes > Tinamidae > Eudromia > Eudromia elegans. The sequence continues at coordinate 880,823 of PTEX01000032.1, forward strand.
CTAATAGCTTTTCTCCTGCCTTGCTGAAGTTTCCATTAGATTTTAATTCCATTATTAAAAATCAGATCTGTTTTATTTATGAACCTGTTTTCTTGGAAGATCCCTTTTGATCAAAATAAGCTTCAACTTTTTAAAAATTGAGAACTTTTTCTGGATCAGATGTCAAGCTAGATATTAAAGCAGAATGTGTTTTAACAGGAGTCGGTGCCAAGGGTTGTGTCCAGGAAGGAGTCTCGTGCACCTACAAAATGCATCTCAGGAACCTGGAATGCCTCTGGGCCCCCAAAAAATATTTGTCCGAAAATGCTTTTGCCCCCAAGTTCTTGTGTTTTGCAGTGATATTAATGTTGCCTAATTTCTGAATAGAGATTCAGGGCACAGAAGGCATGCACAGACACATAGTTTTAGGTATGACTTGGTAATGGGCACCAGCATCTACCCAAATTCTCTCTGTATATAAAGCACCGTCGTTTGAAATCCCAGAAGCTCCATCTCAACCATTCAGCCAAATTCCTGTTTCCTGAGGTCAGGATTACGGCTCCAGGGGAGAGGGGGATGTGCTCACAGCTCTCGTGTGACACAAGCTGAGGTTTCATTCTGCTTCTGCTCATTCTGTTTTGTCCAGAGAGGAAGCAGCAGGCAGAAAGCAATAGCATCCATTGGAGAAGCATCATAGATCTTTTCAGAGGACACTGTCTTGTGTGTTCCTACCTATCAGCCCGGATTTGCAGCAGGGACACGACGGGTTAATTCCGTGCCTGTCCCAGATCCTGCAACAGAGCCTTGTACAGCAGGATTAGAACTAGTTTCTACTGGAAGTAATGACCCTCTGTAGCCCACAGAAATGGGCCTTATGCCTTCTGTGGGATCTCACGAGGGAAATAAAGCTAATGAAGAGGAGACCCACATCTCTTTTTCTCCTTAGTTGTGCTGTGCTCGTGTGGACTGGGTCAGAGTCAAACTCCTTCTGTATGTGGGTCTGCTGTAAATGCACTGCTTAGAGTAACCTGATCTGGGATTTGTCGCACACATGTTTTGATCTGGGAGTAGTCAATGACTTCTGCTCACATTACAGAAGCTGGTGATTAGGTTTTATATATTCCAGATGTACAAGGAAACCAAAAGGAAGGGAGAGAGATGCCATTGAGTGCTCCATGCATGTGAGCAGTACAAGACTTATCTGTGCACCGAAGTCAAGCGTATGCAATGCCTCAAGGTTCCAAGCTAGGGCTCAAGCAGGAATGAGGTTTGGGATCAGTGCTAGAGATAGGAGAGAGACAAAGCCTCGTGCCCCAGCAGCATGGGGACTGCAGAGGGGCTGCCAAGAGGAAGTGGCCCTTACTTCTGGGGCTTGACCAGAAATGTTCTGGCCAGAGCTGGAGATTTGTCCTTGGTGGTGCTGCTATCTCCTCTCTTGCAGAGGTGCCGTTCCACACAGCGGTGTGTGTGACGGGCTTTTTGTTGGCATTGGCACACGACTAGCTTGTGTTGCTTATTTTCCATACTAAGTGCATAGAGGCTTCAGTTTTAGCTCTGATTTCATTTGAGACAACGTGACGTGGATCTGGGATGCACACTGGAACAGAACTCACACTGGGACGCTTCAGGGACAGAAGTTTTCTGCCCACCCGTATAGCTAAAGAAACAACAAATGCTTCTCTTTGCTTGTTCTGATCTCAAAATCCTCCTGCAGTTGCCTCATCTTTTCCTTGGGCACAGCTCTAACACATGGTTCACACTTGGTAAACGTGTTCACCCATTTAGCTTAAGTCCTGGTATAAAACAGATTATGCAGTGGTTAAATGTGTAAGGAACCCTCAGACTTCATCCCTGTGCAGTTTTCCATCTGCTCTTTCAGTTTGGACAATACCTCAAATCCATATATCAGCTGTGTAACTTCAGATTTCAACAGAGGGTTTCCAGATCCTCATTCCTGGAAGAATCCTGTCTTGCATCTCAAATGGCTCTTGTTGCCTTGAAGGCTTCCTGTGCCCAGCCCCTCCCGACGCGTGAGGATGTGGGCTCCGACCTGGGCAGGAGCAGGCGCCTCATGTGGGAAAGCACTCGGTGTCACTAGGGATGGGACGTTGCTCTTTTGGAAGGCGTGACAAGCCAGAGTTAGACAGTTCTTCTGTTTTTCTCTAGCATTTCCTTCCTTTTTCCTTTTTATCCCCATCCTCCCTCTTTTTTTTCTTTTCCCCATTTTCCCTTTTTCCCCTCCCTTTTTTCCTTTTTTTCCCCCCTTTTCTATCCTTTCTTTTTCCCTTTTCCCTTTTTCCCTTTCCCCTTTTTTTATTTAAAAGCTTTAGAAGGAGAATGTGAGTCTTTACTATGCATTGTATGGGAACATTCTTGATACAGTAGTTAAACTTAGTACTTTTGGGGAAGGGTTTTTCGTTTGTTTGTTTGTTTTGCTAGGGACCTCCTTAACATTTCAGAGTGAAGGAAGTATAATATTATGGTTTAAATATATATTATCTTAATTTTCTATATATATATAAAAAAAGCAAGTGTTCCTATTTTGGTAGACGAGATCTATTTCTCTTTCATTTTTTCCATCTAAAACTGAGTTTCAGGTGACCAATAACTCCGTAGCAGTGGAGCCCGTGGTATTGCTCGAGTGAAGCTAACCAGAGGGAAGCAGCGTTTCCTGGGCAAGTTTTCCCAGGTGTAGCCCAAGCTCCCAAACACCAGTGAGTCTCTGCACGGAGCCCAGCTGAGGGTTATAAACATAAATCCTACCGCCAAGTCATTTCTCATGGCGCCGTGGGCATCGTGCCGCCCGGGTCCTGGGGAGAGCTGCGATTGCCTGCGATGCCGTTTAAATATTATTAAAGGAAACATCAAACTGCCAGCAAAGATGGACAGATGATGGTGGTTTGTGATCAACACGTTTGTAAAATCTGGGAGGAAAATATTGAGGGAGGAAGGTGATGGACAGGGAGAAAATTTGCTGTGTCAGACATCAATATGTTAAAAGAGACAGCATTTAATACTAGCAGGAAAATGTAACGTGTATTAAATTAATGTACCATATTATAGGTGCTTTTATATGGCAGTGAGGTGCTCCTGGTGAAGTTTCCTACTGAGAAGTAATAACACTTCTAGCCCAAAATATGCTCTCTCCAACATTCATAAAACCTTCCGTGCTTCTGAAGGAGCCGATCCTGTTCCCATCCGCATAAACGGGAGCTCTGCCATTGACTTCCAGGAAAGCAAGGTCAGCTACAAAATGGTCAATGAAATGGGATTCAGGAGTGATTTATTGCTCCCACGATACTCATCTTCACCCCGTAACTGCTCCTTCTTGTTCCACTGACCTTCACTCTTTCCTAGTGAAATGGTCGTTGCTCCAAACCATGACACAACATGATGGGAATACAACTAGTGAGGCAATGAGCTGGATCAAACAGGATAGTACCAGTGGGCAACAGCTTTTTATACCGAATGGGGGATTTCTGGCCCACAATTTGTGATGTATTTGGACAGTCTAGTGGAATAAATGCTGTACAGTGACGATAAATCTGTTGATTAGGTTTGAAGAATTCAAAGTGCTTTTTAGTAAGATCTAGTTGATTACTGATTGTTTTTTAAACTACTTTAATGATTAAATTAATGCATGCAGAGATATATATTATGGAGGAGGTAGGTGGAAATTAGTGTTGGTTTGCTTTTCCAAATAAAAGTATGTAGCTTGGGCTCTGTCAGACAAAGTGAAAACAAAGGGCTGATCCTGAGGGAACCAGAATTCGGTTGGGATCATCCGTATCACAGACCTTGGAAATCTTGACTTCCATTGAAAAAGAGAGATATTTGATGTAATAACAGATGATATACTGTACTGTATTTTCTTTTTCTATTGCTGTTTAAATAGTATATTTAGTGAATTAGTTGTGATTGATGATAGTGTTTTAAGGACTTGCTAGGTCTGCCTGGGAAAAGATGGCATATTTTAGCTATATTAATAGTTCGAGACTTTAAGATAGCACTATATATTTTTGTAATCCTTCAGCAGCAAAGCCAGAATTTATACAAATGGATTCACTCTGTCTTTAGCTCAAGCAACTCTGACAAAAAAGTGTCATTTGAAGTAATGCAGCTCATCATTCATAGATGTAAAAGCTTAAGACTACGTTACTTTGATATGAAATTACTTTGGGCTCCTAGCAAGATCACTCTATGCTATTAGTGATAATTTAAGTGTTTTGTGCAGCTCCAGAGTAGACTTCTTTGAACATAGAGATGCTGTTTCACCAGCAAAAAGAGCCCTACAAATGTGAGAGGCTGCAGGAGGAGGAAAAGGAGCATTCCTTTGGCAGCTCCAAACTCCGAAACACGAGCGGCGGAGCAGCCCAAGCGCAGGGCTTCCCAATAGCCCATGTGCAGCACGGTGTATTCGATCCCCTTGCAGTACCTTGGTAAGGATGCACACGGTTACAGGGGCTCCCAGAGGTCTCTGCCTCTTGCTCTGGTACCTGGGCTCGAGTGCAGTCCAGTCCCACAATTGCATTTGGATTCCCATGTGGCTGGGTGTGCTTCAGGAATGCGCGTGTGGGGACCCCTCTCAGAATGGGTAATAGTGAAATGAAAAAAAGCAGGTACAAAATTCGTTTTTAGGCACTCTCTGAGAACAGTAACAGGGTGATACAGACATTTTGTCTTAAAAGTGTATTGAATATTGTTGCGTCACTGTGGTTTTGCTTCTGTGGGCCTCATCTTATATAATACCAGCATACTCTTATTCCTGAAGAAAGATCCCACATCTTTATTTCTCTGTTTAACCAACTGGTGCTGTAGAAAACACTGATATAATATTGTTTGTAGATAAGCCATCAATCTTTATATAATGCCTATTTTAGATAAGCCATCAATCTTTAATTATATAAAGATTTATGCCTATTTTTATAAGGGTACTGGCACAAAAAGGATTTTCTTTAATATTAGTTAAATCTGTGGAGAGAAAGTGAAAATATTTTCCACCTGTAATCCTGTTACTTAGATTATCTCCAGATTAAGCTGTTAAAATACTTTTTTCTGTAATCGTTATTCCCAATATAGTTCCCTTCCTGAGAAACTGTCACACTTTAGCTATGTATCCTATAGCTTGCAGTTTAAAACTGTGCCTTATGAAGCCCCAAAACAAAGCTTGGAGCTGAAGGGAAAACTCTTGAGGAATAAGACACAATCTTTCCTCCTGCAATAAATCTCTAAATTACTCTTTGCATTACCTGTGCACAGGTCCATGAGCTGAAGCAGTAGTTTCACATACCAATACATGGGGTAAAGACATAAAATGGCAGTCAAAATGATTATGTTGAGATTTATTTCCTTGGATGTAGTTTAAATGTAATGGAAGCCACCGTCCAGAACAGATGGAAACACCTTTTCTCTCATTGAAAATCTCAAAGCGAAATCTCAAACTGCTTTAGCACCTGACAACCGGGAGACGCTTCCCGCCGGGATGGGGAAGCTCGGGCAGCTTCATTACAGCAGCATGACACAGATCCATGAAAAATTTCCCGCAAATAAGATTCCGCTTGGGAAGTTCCTATCTGGAGAACCCCATCAACAAACATGGGCTGGGGAATGGACCCCAGGAGCACCTGGGCACCCTCAGGCACCTTCTCCTTTGCACCTGCTTCTTCCCACCTCTGCTGGCCACAGCACCTTCCCAACGACAGCATTAATCCTAGAGGGTCCCGTGTCTCCTGTTGTGCTGTTGCCTCGTCTAAACCTGGCGTGTGGGGCTGGGAGATCCAGCACTTCTCTGGAACGTGGTTTATCACAGCCTGGAGGGTTCCCAGAGCAGCTTCCCTTGAGAAAACGTCTTGTGAGTTGTGGGTTTATTTGCTAAGAGGGAGGAAACTGCCCTGTCGGGTCACCAAGCGGCCTCATGTTTGGCAGTGCCGAGCTCAGGTCCCAGGCTCGTCACTGGGGCTTGTGTTCCCCATGAGCTGCTGCAAACTGTGAAAACGGGCCATCTTACCAGAGATTTCCAGGGATGATACTTTCTTCTGTTAATTCTTTTAAATCCTTTGCCTCAAGTGAGGCACTAAATTTCACGGCATAACTATCTCTTTCTTTTCTGAAAGCATTTTCTTTTATTGGAGGCTTTAAATTTCCTTGATCTTCTGTTACGAGGCAGGATAAACAGAAGCCACCATATCTCCAATTACTTCGCATGCCTATATGATTCCTGCTCTCCTTCATTTTCTCTCTAATCCGTATAATAGTGACGTGATTCTACCCGAGTTTTTCTTAACAATGCTGTTGGTGTTTAATGAATTATAAAATTCCACAGTTCTTCAAAGGAAAAAGGAAGAGGAGAAAATCAAGTGAAACCTGTTAAGATAGATTTTTAAGCTTTGGAAGACAAATTAGACAGGGACTCGCATAAATATTCCATAAACATTTTATGAAAAGGTTTTGCTTGTCAAACAGAGTGACACTTTTCATCATTGTAGTAAAGTTTTGAAGCCTGGGTCTGGATCCAGAGAATGCATCAGAATTAATAGGCTGAACAGGGCAGGGTGGAAGCAACTCATTAAACTCCTATGGAGAGAAATCAATGGGCAAGAGATGACTTAAGAGAAGCCGGGGCTGTGTCAAGGCGCAGGCCAGACCCCGTGGTGGCCCTGGCTGCCCTATGGGGTGCCAGGCTGTGACATGCACCGCCCGGGGCTGCTTGTGAGCCAGCAGGAACCTCCTCCCACCCCCAACACAGGTTTCCCCAGATAGAGCAAGGTGATTTAATACGCAGTTTGCCCGGCATTCATTATCCACAGTAATTCTCTTTTGAAAGATTATCTATATTTAATACGAGGTTTTTAGTTTAAGGAGGTAATGGATTGCCTTGAGTTTTATTACAATAACATGTAAAATCCACTCCGCGGTCGTTCTCGTTGCTGGGGTTGGGCCGCGCGGCAGCAGCTCACGGGGCGCTCACGGAGCGGTCGGGTTGGTCGGGAATATTAATTGGTTGCGGACCCTGAGCTTTTGGTGCTCTGGCTGCAGGTTGACAAGAATGATGGGTTCCATTTGCATGCAAAGTCTCCGGCTGTCCCTTCGAGATGGATGACGGGATCTGGCTTCATCCGTCACCACTTCCCTACTTTTTTATAAGAAAGAAAGAAAAAAAATTAAGCCAAAAGATAAAATGTCATAAAATGTTCTCTGCAGATCTCCTTGAAATGAAGGGTAACTTCAAGCACCCTATCTCTACTGAGAGGCCAAGAGAAACATTTTGAGTATAAATGGAATTATATGTCCTTTGTGTTAAATGCACTTCGATCATTAAATAAAGCACACTCCATTTGAGATTTTAATGAATTATATTGAGGGAAAATTTAATTTATATTTAGTGACAATTTTATAGCTGCTTTTTTTTCCTCTGTTTCACACAAAATCCTTGCTAGCTTCATAAGTGAAGGCTGCATGATCTATATTTAGGGAAAAAAATCTCGTCTGTAATATTTTCTCGTCTTAATCTATAATCTATAAACTTTTTCTTGCTACTACTGTGAGTGCAGCGGAGTTTGTCTAGTACCTGACCCCCTGCTCTGCTCTCTGCAGGGTCTGTCCGCGTGGGCACCGATGGCACTGGGAGGCCCAGGCTCTTCCTGCTGCCAGGGCTGTGACCTCTCGACACGGGTCTGTCCAAGTCTTCAACAAGTTGGTGGGTTCAACTCAAAACCACCAGTAAGGAGGCAAAAGCATCCGAGTGTCGCAAAAAAAAAAAAAAAAGGAAAAATTTGCTTTTGCAGCTGTACTTCAGCATAGACACAGCCTCTTCCTTAAAGCTCTGGTGCTTTGTCCCCCTTTCTGTGTCATAAAAGGGATTCATGTGACAGATTCCAGTTGTTTACTGTTCATATAGAACGCTCATGCTCCTTCTTGCAGAAAATTGCCCCATGGAGACCGACCAAGGAGTGTGTTAAAGCACTCGAGCTCCGAGGAGGAGTTTGCAGCAAGGTGGTGGCGCAGGGGGTGCGTGCGGCTGGTTCATCATTTCACCCTGCTGTCCCCAAAGGTGCATTTCCTGCTTGCATAGGAATAAATACAGAAAACCCCTGTCACCAGATAGCAACTCCCAGCTTCCACGCGAGCTCAGGAGGTTTATTGAGACTAAGTGTTCTGTGTTTCCTTCCAGAACTGGAAGTATTTACTCTTCGCCAGTGTTTTGTTACGATGGCTCTATTTCTCCTACGGCAAATGACGGGTGTAGTTGTGATCCCTGCGCCAGCTCGGCAGTGCCGGGGTGCAGCAAGGGCAGCCCCACCACTGCCTGTGGCGTGGAGGGACACAGTGGGATACAGGGCAGGAAATGGGATGCTATCGTTTGCATCGGAGAGCAGGGCTTGCTGGTGAACGTGTGCTCGCGGCCCGGTGCACAGAGGCCACTGCCTTCTCGCAGATCAGGCTGCAAACACGTGGGCCTTTAGAGAAGCTTTTAGCTCTGCAGCTCCACGGCTCGCTCCCCAGCAGCCAGGAGCGCAGCGCTCGCATCCACGTTCACATGGGCACTAAGGGGCTCTTACATTGGCTTAGGTGTAAGCAGCAACGTAGGAGACGGTGCAGCAGCAGGTCGGATGGCATCACTGCGGCATCAGCTGTCAGGAGAGCTGCTGGTCCCAGCCGGGATCTCAGAGGAGCCGAAGGGAGTTAGGGACACGCTTCCAGATGGTGTAATGTGGAGCTCCACCTAGCAACGTGCGGCCTGGAGTTCACATATTGACTGAGTATTTCACACAGTTAGTCCCCTTTTCATGTATGGTGTGAGCAGTGCAACGTCATTGCCAAGATTTTTAGATGCCAGAAAGATCAAAGCCGTGCCTGGAAGCGTGTGTATTTGAACTAGAAGGGAACAAAAGCTCAACAGTGGGTTGGAGCTAGTTTCGGATTAAGATCTTGGCATGCTGTTATTTGCCCCAGAGGATGCTATTCAAACATGTCAGTTTTGCTGTCAAAAGGTTAGCCAGATTCTTGATTGAATGATACCGGGGGCTCTGTGTTAATTAATGGTGGGGAAATGCCAGGTCCTTTGATTTAAGGAAGTAGTTTGGCATGTTATTATCTCACAGAACATTTGACACAGTTTCTTTAGCTTCTCTATGTTCTGCTTTGTAGTTGGATAATTGTTCTGTTCATCACTGCAAATTGCACAAACAATCATCCAGGTGATATATCAACAGCAAAATTACAGAATAGTGAATGGTTTTTGGGTGCTCCTCACAACATGGGGAAAAGCCATCCACCCTAAAGAGGAAGGAGAAAACCCTTCCCCAGCATCCAAATAGTTCCTAGCCACGTGTAAATTAGTGTGTGTAGCCTCCTGTCCTCGTCTCCCTTAGAAAGGTCTGGAGGGCTGCCTAGGCTGGAAAACATTCCGGCTGTGCTGAGCCACGAGAAGGGCCCGCGGCACCGCAAGCAGCTGGATCTCAGTGCGCACCCCGCACGCTGCCGGGTGGCAGCAGCCGCTGGGAATCTGGGAATCCTGGCGGGCTCAGGGCCAGGCCTCTGCAGGAGGCGCCAGGAAGGTGCTTTGGTCTCTACCACCCATAAACCGCAGTGAGGGACCAGCCCTCAGAGTAGGGGACACCTGGGCTGAGTCTCCTGCTGCTGGTGGCCCTTAAGGGGTGGCTGCTTTAAAAGACACCCAGGTGGGGCTGGAGGAGCCCTAAGAGGTTCCCAGGTGGTTCTCAGGAGGTTCCCAGGAGGCAAGGTAGGACACAGCATGAGGAAACAGCTCTGTCTCCCATTGCTCACCCAGGGAGGCAGTGAAAGGGAATGGATGCCTACTCAGGTACCTAGCAATTCTACCTGGTTATCATTATTTATCCCCATCCTTTCTGTTTTCTTTGTGCCTTTTATCCTTTTTTTTTTTCCCCTCCTCCCAAGAAAACTCGCTAGCGTGTCAGATTAGCTTGGATATGGAATTTGAGACTTCTGAAACAGCAAAGGTGTGGTGGAAAAAAAAAAAAGAGCCTCTGGGTCCTTGTGGTGCGCTGGCACTTTGCAGCTTCTTCCTTGGGACTGTTTTCTTCTTCAGTTGCTCTGTGGGCAATTAGATGTTGTCCGTGTGCAGCAATCCCAGTCTCCCTGTTGGCTGGAGATCACTGTGTAGCTAACTGCAGAGCTCAAATCTTTTGCAGGACTCGACTCTGCTTTCTTGAGCCGCTGGGACAGCAAATTTCTTCAGCCTGTGGCAAAAAGGGAATAAAGGTGTCGGGTGCTATGAGAGAGAAAATGCACCTGGATGAATAGTTGCAGTTGATCAGCGTATTAATTTGTAAAAGACTGCCCTTAAATGTCTTGAGAAGAGCCCTGTGTCACAGCAACTTGATTATTGTTCTGAAACTTGTGTATTGCTTCCTAAAAGGATTGGGAATTAGCTTGGGAGGCAGAAGTGCTTGGAATAATCTCCCAAGCCTGGAAATCAAAGTGCTGCTCACCTATAAAGCTATTGAGAGAACTAAAGCTGCTCCCCTTAAAAGAAGGTGCTTTTGAGTAAAGGTTGTTTGTAGCTGCCTGTCAAGTACAGAGATCATCAGTTTCAGATTAAATTTCCTTGCAGTTGAGATTATCTTGCACCATGTCCTTGTTGAAGAAGGACTAAAAGTGATTTTTTTTTTTCATGGGGAGCTAGTAATCTCCTATCCAACCTCTAAAATAAGCGAGTCTTTGTATTCTGTGAACACGTATGCCATGGAAGAGCCAGCAATCTGCTTTCATGTAGGCTCCAAACCCCCTTGGACCGTTTCACTTGCAGCACAAAGCGCTCTGAGAGGCTGCCAGTTCGCTAGTGTGATTGCCCTCCAAGAGCAATAGGGCTCTAAGTAGTTGTTTAACACGTGGCACTCAGAAACACACTTAAAAAGGGGTTTGGAGGCTGCAAGCAGGGCGAGAGGAGGCAGAAGTGCTGCCAAGGTGGGGCTGTGGTGGGTACAGGTGGGACCGAGCTGAGTGAGAGTGTGAAGGAGGGGAAGGAAGGTTGAACCTGCAGTGGAGCAGCCGGTGGCACCTGCACCGGGCACCTTCCTCCGAGGCCACATGTCGGAGAAGAACTTGGTGCTGCTACTGAAAAGTAATAGCACGAGGGAAGCCCAGGTAGTGACAAAGCCTGGAAAACTAAGAGAAGCAAAGTGAGGGGAATACACTGAAAATGAAATCCCACAGAGACCCTCTCTGTCCTGTGTGGGAAACTTTGCAACAGGCCCACGTGGGATGGCCGCAGTCTCCAGCAATGTGCTCGTCTGTTCTGTGCTCCACAGCTGGGTGCTCCTGTGCTGAGACACAGGCCAACATGTTACCCTGTTAAGGAGTCTGAATCCCTCCGAGCTGAGAAGAATTTGCTCGCGCTGTGAGCCAAGAGAAGCAGTTCAGTTGTCAGCAAAGAGGTTGTCCTATGGCTCTGGTGGCTCTTATTGGCTTAGTATTTATTGGCAGGGGGATTTTGTACAAGGAGCTGGAATATAAGAAGAGCAGAACTCCAATATGAACCCTGAATAGAAAAATATCTGTGCTGAAAAAGTATGACCACCCTTTTGCTTCTCTCTGTGAAATTTTGTGTGTATCAGTGTTAGGATTTCCAGGAGGAGAGGCTCTTTTTCTGGATTATTGCAAATGCATTTTGGTCAAAGAAGGTGTTAGCTTTATTTTAGAAATTTGCTGTTTGAATTAGGCTGGTATTTGTAGTGGAATTTTCCAAGTAGCTATTTACCTTCCCTTGCATGCAATGAGATTTTTGTGATGAAGAGTCTCTCAAGAGTCTTCAGCAATTATTATTTCTTTTTTTAAACCCATTGTTTTTTATTTTTTTTAAAAAGTGTAATGTCTGGTAAAGTCAGACATTCAACTTCGGTTAGAAGGGAGTATTAAACCATACCTCTGTGGGTAGCTTTGGAGTTACTTTCTTCTGACCCTCTAATGACATTCAGAGGACTTAGGTGCATTAGCGCAGAATATTAATTGTTTGTTCTTGCCAGAAGTTTTCTCCTCCCTGGCTAATCCCCAAATAATGTGATTGTACCGGTGGCCCTGATGTTGCCTCTGGGTCAGCCTTGTGACTTGGCACTGGATGAGCATTTTTTAGCTGCTGTTTTCTTGTCAACAGAACTTCGCATTTATCTCGCATCCTGAGCCCTGCCTGTGGCTTTAGTCTTATTAGGCTGCTGCTTAAGTCACTTAAGAGATTCCTGTGTTGTTCTCATGGGTAAAGTGTACAAGGAGTCCTTCCTGCATGATCTTGACCTGCAGTGTTGACTACTGGCTATTTGGTTACTGAAATGCATGAGACTCGTCTCTTGAGACCCATCAGGATAAACTCCCCAAGTTTGGGAGTTTTTTGAGGGTCTAAATATTAATTTTGATGAACGTCAAGACATAGCAGGACTGGTTTCACCAAACTAGTTAGGTTGTCACTTTTCAAACCAGTTCAGTACATTGGCTTTGCAAGACAGGATCTACCATGCTTGATATAGATACAGACTGGTACCAGAAATGCAGTTTTTTGCTTTGTATGGAAAACATATCTCTCCAAATAGCCCATTTCCTACAAATTGTTGGGCTACCCCACCTGCAAGGAAACCAGTAGTGCCGTGGCAGGCTAACAGCCAAAGGAGCAGCATTATATAATAAATGCTTACGTGCCATTAGATGTGCAAACATTCAGTCGCTCACCAGGTAGAATTTTTCTTACCCAGTCATTTGTCTCATTTTTTTCCCGTTGTTTTCTCGTTTCTTTTCTAGCTTTGCTCACAGACAAGCCTCCGAAGCCGCTGTTCCCCATGGAGAACCAGCCAACTGTTATAGATGTCCAGCTGGGTAAGTCCCCTTCTGGGAATAATAGATCCTAAACTTCCCCTCTGGTAGCAGATGGGGGAAATGGGAAGAAGCACGAAAGGTTTAGTGGTGCTGTTAGTGCATGCAAATCAATTTGTAGCTTCTCATTTGTAACTATAGAATTTACTGCTGTGGCAATATAAGGGAATGAACTTGTGTAACAGCAGGGAACAGCAGTACTAATTGGTTACACTGGGTATTAAATATAAACTGCTGTTGCTCTCTTTAATAGATGATTGATAGAAAAACATGTCTATGTTGCTGCTGTATTGATCAGTTGATGCTTGCCCTAAGACAAATATTCTCACAACAGAAATGCTGATTCCTTTGAAGTTAATGGAGAACGGTGCGTTTTGGGTTTCTCCTGACTGCTCACTGGAAAGGGCTAAAATGCTTGTGTGCTTTTCTCAGCCCTGTTTCCTTGTCCCCTGTGACCGCGTGTGTCAATCTCAGCTGGCAGCCTGTGTTTTCTCTTAGGTTGAGCAAGTCCATTGGCGAGTTCTGCAAACCGGGGAGCTGGGGGGGCATCTTGGTGCAGAGGGACATGTTCAGCTCTGAAATTCCATCAGTTTTTTCCTCTGGCTTGAAAATAGATTTTTAAATTTGAGAGACAGAGTTGGAGTTAACTGTTGAAGATTGAGTTGCCATGAGTTTAAATGACAAGAGAAGCACTGAGGCTGTGGATTACTTTGTGTGAAGGCTGTGCCGTTCTCCGTTTTCCTGGAGCTTGATTCTGGTTTTAGTTTTGCATCCAACTTTAGCGGGCCTTCAGTGTGCAATGGGTATTTAAAGGACGGCAGGATCAGAACACAAGGTGTAGGTGGGCTGGGAGCAGTACAGTAAAGCCTTTCCTATGGTGCTCTGTGAGGTCCTATTCAAGCAAGCTACAAAGGCACATCCTGGATTTTAAAACAGGTGTTTAGCAATTTCAGCAGAGTGCTTGAGAAATTTAAATTATGGAAGCGTTTAGAAACAAGGGTTGAATTCCTGAGTGGGATGGAGTGGAGGCAAGTGTGCGAGTCATGTGGGAGCTTGGCGAGTGCTCTTGTGTGGCTGGTGCTGCTCGGGGCTGCAGGGCTCGCGTGGGGAGGACGCAGCGGGTCCGGAAAGCAGCCGGTGCTGGATAAATTCCGCAGCTCCCCCCATGCACGTCCCCCTCCACAGGACTCGTGTGCCCATTGCTGAGAGCACACACTGATCCTCAAAGAGGCCAACACAAAACAGGTCTGGAGGCCCCATAATTAAAAGCCCATCAGGCAGTGGAGGGGCAGAGTCATCTCACTTTGGATCAGTCCAAAAGGCCGAGTTTGATCGCAGAATCCAGCTCCTTAAAAGAGAACTTTCTAATGATTTCCTTTGGGAGCAAACTGTCCCCACATGAGTCTGTGCAATGAAGCTCCCCAGGGAACACGTACCTTTGTTCCCTGCATTTTTATTTCATCTTTTCCTCTTGCAAGCCCCCCTGTTCCATTAGAGCTGTCTTGGTTTTGTGCTGCTTTTCTTCTTTCTCTCTACGTGAAAACTTTTTGCTCTGCCTGATTAAAAAGAGACTTGATTAAAAAAAAAAATAAAAACAAACAAAGCCTTCCCTCTCCTTGGAGAAATGCTTCAGTAATAGGATTTCGGAATATCTCTGGAGGCAAATATAAATCTTGCATTTTTATATCGTAGCATGGCATCCATTAGTGTCCCCTAGGATCAGGGCATTTACATATGGCACTTTTTTCTGATGTGGTAATAACTTTGGTTATTGCTACTAAACCGCACTCAGACGGTGCTGCAAGATTCATGTTTATGAAAGACCCAGAACTCCTTTCTGTAACATCACTCGTTGATTTCCCTTTTGATTTCCCATACCAAAGAGTTAGAGCTGGAAAGGTCTCGGGGAAGTCCCGGTGCAGCCTCACTCTGGTGGACTCTGCGGATCCGACGAGGGCCATGGAGCGACGGGACCCGCTTGGTAGCAATGGGGTTGCGGAGGGGGAGCTCCCGTGAGCCGGCCATGGGTACAGCTGCCCACTGTGATTCCTATCTCAAACTCGTGCAGACCCATGCTGCTGGGAGGATGCTGATGCTCTCTGCTTCGTTAGAAACCAAGGCGAGGTTGCTGCGCACTAGGGTGGCGTGCAGTCACATCAGCCAGTGCTCCTGCCGCTTTCCGTGGCTGTGCAAGCGGGAAGATGCTGCCAAACTACAAAGGAAATGGAGCTCAATGCATCTGCTTGTTCTGAAGAGATTATTTTAGCCTTCCATTGGCAAACTAATCTTTAAAGAAATGGCTGTCTTTGCTCTATAAGCACAGCAGATTAATAGTATTTACTGTCTTCATCCTTACTGATTAGCACGGTGCAATGCGGCACCTTCCTAGACCTAGGCAGAGGCTGAGCCGTTTAAACAGCTTCTTATTTGACATGACTGCAGACTTCAGTATTCACCTCTTGCCTTTTGTAAGAAGAATCAACTGAAAATAAGTTTGCACAGTTCTTGCTGCCAGCAGATGAAAGGGCACCCTCCATGCTTCAAGTGTGGCCCAGAGCCTGTCTCGGGTGTCATGCATGTACTTTTTTGTTTTTTCCCTTTTTCTTTAGAATTTGACAAAGATCCAGACAACTCTGTCAAGGTTAGACAGAGGCATAAACTAGAATTTGCCTCTTGTTTTCTGTATTTACTCGTGCTAGAGAGGGAGATGAGCGGAGAGCATGTGTGCGAGGCAGGAGAGATGACAGGAGGACAAAAGAGGGTCCCTAAGGACTACAGGAGCGGTGCAAAACAATTTCATTGCCACAGATGCTTTGCCAGGTCAGATAATCACTTCATCTCTGGGTAGACCTAGAAAATAGCTTTTTTATTTTTCATTTGCAGCTTCCTTTTCACATGGAACTTTGTTTGTTTTTATGGTTATTAGCATTGGGGCAGAGGTAGCAATACTGTTAAACTGCATAATATACAGCATGCTTAATCTTGGCATATCCTGGTTTTAGCAAATAACTTTTATTCTTATATAGAATATTTTTCTGCAAATACATCAGGTTAATCTCATAATAGCATTTGCTTCCTGGAGAGGCTATCCCTGAGGTTCTTTGCTAGATTAAAGCCCAATTTGAATGTTTGAGCAAAAATATGGTCAACCTGCAGCTTCGTTGCTTGTTGTGGTCACTTGGTTCTGCCTGGGGATGCTCTGGCTTTAGCAGAAGGCTCTTAAGGTTTCATTTGTAGAGTTTTGTACCCTAATTCCTTGCTTTTCTCCTCAAAACATGTGACTTGTTTTCTGTGTAAGGGTCTGAGGGTGAGTTTATTAGGCTTACGCCAGTGTGACTCAAAAGTAGTGACTGCAAGATCCTTATTTCTAAGGCTCGTTGCTTGCATAATCTAAGTGGGTACGAGTGGTTCATGGTTTATCCCTGAGATTACAGGACTCCTAAAGCAATCTGAAAAAGCCCAGTCGGATGGGTAGCCTGTGCTCTTAGGGTTGTTGTGCAGTAAATTCTGAAGATCTCTTATGATGTTTACGCTCTTTGCAGAGCAGACCCCTGCTCAGAGCGAGCCGCTCCACGCGGCTGCAGCGGCACCGAGGAGCCGAGATCTGATTTACGCACAGGTAGCGACGGGATCTCACACGGCAGCTCCCAGCTGGGGTAAAACCAGCCCAGTGCGACCACGGACCTTCAAAGAAGGGAGCAAGGAGAGCTGTGAACAGGGATCGCTTTGGATCTCTTAGGAACTGTAGCTCACTAGTGTGTGTTTAAGTAGCTTCCAGAGTCATTGAACTTGCCAGCCTGTGGCTGCTATTTTACAGTTAGTGTTCTGTAGAGAATCCAAAAACCTAGAAGCATCCTATCAAAACGGGAGCTAAGATTTTCTGTTCTATTAAATCTACAACATTTATAACAGTAATTGCAATGTTTAATTACTCTTTTCCTTATGATTATTGAGCTGGGTGAGATTAGAATGGATGTTTGCCTGTCTCTTCGTATATTAATTGAATATATCACCTATGTATCGCTTCTTTTTAAACTAGTTACCAGCTTCATTTTCAGACATTTACTTAAAAATGTAGCACGAGTTACTTAGAAAAACAAAACAATAAACATCTGTGTTAATCTACTTTCTAACCAAGGAAAATGGCAAGGGATTCACTTCACTGATTTTGTGGTAGTTTTTCTGCTTCTAATGATGCAGAGAAGAAACACATAGTTTATGTGGATTTCTCCTTTTTCTAATAGTTGAGCTGTTGAGAATTTGTTTCTGGGAGATTTAACATTGTAGTTCTTTGAGACTAGTTATTAAGCACCTCAATAGAGGCACTATAAAGCAAGTGAAAGGGAACATACAACCTTGTATTGATGTGTGTGAGAATATATTTAAAAATATATAGTAAATAATAATGAAAGATCTTTCCTATTTGGAGCCCTGGTTGGAAGGAGTCATTTGGGAAGGCAAATTCCGTGCATGTATTGAGATAGTGAAGATGCAGCATTGGCTGACCAGAGAGCATGTGCCAGAGCCCTGCCCTGTCCCTGCAGCACAGGGCATAGGGCTCCACTGCTATCCCAGCCTCATGTGTTTGCAGGAGGGGATGCAGGATTTGCATGTATTACATTCATTTTTGGCTAATCTATGGGAAATGTTAGAATTTTGTCGTTTAGCTTTAATAGCAGTTCACTGAATACCCTAAGTGTGTTGCAGCGGGTGCTTTGATGCTCGTTTGCTGAGGTGTTAATGGCCTTGAAGGGATAACGGTGGAATCCTGCACTCGGGAGACCCGCGAGTGGATCTGTGCCTCAGCCAGTGGGAAGCCCCAGGGGATGTTGTGACTGGTGTGGGGTTCCTCCAGGTTTCCATCAGGGAAGCAGAGTACAGTTTATTTGTGTGCTTCATTTTAACTGGCTTGAAGAACAAAGTTAAACTGGCTGCTGATTTGGGTTTTTAATATCTGTTGGGATCTGTGTGACTGGCACCAGTATCTCGAAGTGAGACTTGGCTCTTTCTGAATTCCTTTATTTTGTGTGCCTGTAAAACTCCCTTACTGTTTACATTACTACAGCAGTGATTAGGTGAATCTTATATATTCTCTGAGGCCATGGTGACACTGTCTTTATGGACAAATAGGCTTTGATGACAGATAGAGAACCTTACAGTTAGATTTGCAATAGCAGCGCTTTCGATAGACTGTGTGTGTTTGTCTGTCTTAAATTTATTTTTATGTCCTATTGCAAGAAAATAGGAAAGCAGCAGTGCCCTGTGTGTGCTGCATTGCATTCCTTCAAAGGCTTTCATCCAAGGACACCAGGTAACTTAAGATCCGGGAAGGGCTGAAGTCATCCTGCACGAGTGAGAATCGCTGTAGAGTTGTTGGTTTTGTGTGCGTGTCCACGCCGCACATCTGCAGTGCTTCCCTGGCACCGAGCTGTCCCTGCAGGACACACAGTGTCCCTTCAGCAAGCTGCACTGGAGGAGCTCGTGTCCATCTGCAGAGATTTGCTGCCTTGGGCTCGTGTCTGAGACGCAAGTTCATCTCCAGAGAACCAAAGCTGAGCCTGAAGGACTGTAGGTAGAAGAGATGGTCTAATGATAGGAAAGCAGACTGAGCTGTATTTTTTGCTCTGGTGGAGTTTTCCTGTGTGACCGTGCCCAGGACTCTCCATCCTCTTAAAAGGAAGCTCTGACCAATGCTTCTTCCTCAGCCTCCACCTTCCCAGGTCTGTGCCCAGGTGCAAACACAGATGCATTTGACTGCACAGTCAACAGATATAGGACATTGTGCATTGGAAATCAGGCAGTATTTATGTACCAGAAAAGAAACACAGGCCAGTAATAAAATGGACAACATTTGCACCATTTTTCATGCTTATTAGAAACACTGTCACTGGAAGGGATTCATGTTCTGCCGTTTTATATTCGTTCTATGATGTTTGTCATGTGAATGAGTTACGAGGCTGCGAATGCCTCCTGTATTCTGTAAATCACAGGGCCGAGCCGGTCGGCAGCGCTGGCGTGACCTTTTCAGCACGCCGTGATTTGTCGGGCCTCGGTGCTCGTTACGGCCGCGCCGACGGCGAGCGGGCAATGCGCGCGGTGACGGGCTGCGTTAGCCCTGCTCACAATGGCTTTCGTTCCTCAATGAGGAATAATAGAGAACTGTACTTAATAACCGGCTCCACATGCAGCACAGCAAGAAATGAAGAGCAAAAAATGCCAAAGATTTATCCGTTAAGGCCTATGGTGTGATCTTGGAGGCTGCAAAAGGCAAAGCTGTTGTAGTCCTTTCCTCCAAGAAAGGAGGTAAAATTCTACCTGCCTGATGTTCGCTTCATTTTTGCTTCGCTTAATTTGTTCTTTTATAAATCTTGCTCTCAACTTCGTCTTCAATACTCTTGCCTATATTTCTATCTTACACAAACTAATAGCTTGGATTGTGAAATTGAACCTTAACCGTTACAACTAGATTGATCTACTGTTTTCGTGTTAGACGCTTCAGTCCAATGAAGTCCAAATGAAAGAAGATCAAAGTAAAATTCCTCTAGAAATGAAGAGATCCCTGCTGAAAGCACCTGGTATGTGGCTTCACAGCACCCGTAAGCAGCTGGAAAGCAGAAATACATAAAGCAGTGATCTATGGAAAGACATTAGAGGCACACTCTTTTTCAACATATATTTTTAGTTTAACAGGCCAGCCTCACAGTAAATGATGATTATGGCTTTGTCTCTGTTTTTGTTATCTACCTAATGCTATATGCAAAGTGTACCAGTTTCAACATAGCTGGCCCCAGTCCCATAAGAAGTAGATAAGATTAGCCATGAAAATGTCCCCTGAGATTTCTTCGGTGCTTATTCAAGTGTGTAGAGTTGCACGCAGCTCTTTGAGCAATGCTTTTTATTGCCGAAATACAAATTTTGCTGGTAGGCTTGCCCAATGTGTTAATTAAAATACATAAGTAGATATCATTTTAAATCTAGCAGTCTTAAATCTAAATGAACTGCATACAACCCTGCTAGTGACTCGATTATGTAGGTTGCAAATAGCACTGCATGCTTTACTGGTCGGGTTTTATGTAATACTTTGCTAACTCGAAGCGTTTGCAAGACTTCTCGGAACAAACTGGGTGGTTTGAGTGCCGCATTTAAATACTTTCCTTAAAAAGATACAGACATTTGTTTTCGGGGGGAAAAAAAAAAAGATGCTGTTTCCTTGCCAGAGCTGAGTGACTAATTAATTAATGGCAAATAATTTATTCAGTGAATTTTACCTCTCTTTTTGAAGGGAAAGATTGTCCGCATGGATCTTTCTTCTGAATTATTCAGATACATCTTGGAGATGGTTCTGGACTTGACATACCATTTTGAATAGTTTGTTGCTAAGCCCTGAATGTGGAGAATTTGAGAAGTAAAAGGGCTTTGATTGGCCAGTCTGATCAAATGAAGCCTTCTGGTTCCTGATTACATTACCGTAAACTCTTTTTAATGATTTCCTGATGTAAATTGATGAATTTGAAATCCAATTTATGGAAGTTATTCTGGTGCCTATCATTCAAATTCTTGATATTAATAAACATCTCGGGCAGAAAGCTGCTTTGCTGGAGGATTTGAGCATTTGCCCATCCGCAGTGAATGCATAAGAGAACTAGGGTAAGCAGGGAGGTTTTGTGTGTGTGTAGTGGATAGTGGCTGATGGTGCTTTAGGTGTGTGTGGATTCAGCTCTCCAGAGGCAGCGTGCCCGCGCACCGAGGAGGGATGTGTCGCATCGGAGCCGCTCGGATGCGAGTGCGCGTACGGCTGGGCTCCGTTTCCAAATTTCCAATGCAAGCATCATGCGACCCACCACATCCCCTTGCAACTTGACTTCCATGTTATTAAAAAGTGCCTCTTAACACACAAAGCTGCTAATTTCAGAAGCTAAAATTTCCAGCAGGCATTCAAGGGTTTATGTACCATAGTTTTGCCTGTAAAATGAGTAGGA
Organism: Eudromia elegans; assembly: GCA_003342815.1. Lineage (NCBI taxonomy): Eukaryota > Metazoa > Chordata > Aves > Tinamiformes > Tinamidae > Eudromia > Eudromia elegans. The sequence continues at coordinate 901,621 of PTEX01000032.1, forward strand.
AATTCTCAGGTAAATTGCAGCAGGCAGTGTGTAATAACAGGCCTGATAGTCTGGAGTTACTTTAGAGTAGCTTTTTTAGAAGAAAAACCCCTATTTCCTCCCTGGAAATCTGCAAATGTTTTTTTCTGTGCTAAATATCTACCAGGTGCTTTTATCACACCTGTCATGTATGATATCTTGCACCAATGATGCAGTGGGTGTTTTTCAGTGTATTTGCAAAACCATCTTTGTAAAGTACCTGGAGACCTCCTATTTTGCTTTTCCTGTGTTATCTAAGGCTGGTGACCGTGCAAAAATAGCTCATGAATATGGGTACATGACATTGACTTGTCTCCTCTAGTGCTGTTTCCAAGTGTATTTACCTGCAGTCTCAAGCAGTGAAGTCCCCTTTGGAGATTCATCTAGTTTCCAAGTCCATGTTAATTAAAATTAGAGAAATCTCATGATTAAGAAAGCTTTTGGGAATGTCTGTGGCAATTATTACTTTAAATTTTAGGGTAGTGATCATCCTTAACAGTCTCAGAGACCCGTCCGAGATTTCACTAAATGTTTGGGAGCTGTCATCAGAAACGTGGCCACTTGCTGGCTTTGTCACGGCGAGGATTAAAGGACGAGTGGGGAGGATGAAGGACCTGCATGACTAACAGAGGTGCTTAGACAGCACTGAGGTGCCCAAGGCAGTTCATTATTCCTCCTTATGAAACAAACAGGAGGCACTTTGAGAAAAGCTGTTTTGTCTCTCCCCGTCACTGACGTTCCCCATAGATGAGAAGCAAACATGATGTCTCCAGGAGGAAGGAAGGATGCTCTTGATGGGGACCCAGGTTGGTTGCTGCCCTGTTACTGACAAGGTGTCACTCTGGGTGCAGTTACCCTCCTGTTATTGCCTTTCACCAAAGAGCAAGGGAGTGTTGATTTTGGTGTTGCCATTTTTGGCAGTGTTCAGAGGAGGTATTTGGTCTGTATCTCTGGAAATTCTGGAAGGATTTTTTGTTTGTTTGTTTTAATAGAAGTTTGAGAAACATTTTTGACCAGATTTTTTTTTAAAAAAAACCCAGACAATAATGAATGATTGTGAGTTCAAAAGTGGGCAGCGGAACAGCTGGCATGTATAAAAACTTGTATTTCCTTGCTATATCCCTGATTGAAATCACCAGTTTTCAAAGCTGATGCTGACTCTATTGAATCTAATTTAGTTGCTTCATCAAATCAGTTGAAGCATAAGTGTAACTGGGAAGGAAACTGATACTCTCCAACTCGATCGCTCAGCAGATTGCCACATCTGCAGCACCAGACACGTGAGTCCCCACAAACACCTGTTTAATAAACAGCCAATTTGTTAATGCTCAGTTATGCCCACAAAGAGCATCTGTTTCTGGCCAGTTGTCTACCTGAATATAGCATCCTTCTTAATCAATGAAAGCCTCTGTTGCCTAACTTGTCTGATTCGTTTCCCAGCCGGAGATGGGAATTATCCACTCTGCTCTCGACCCTCGATATCCTTCTTGAGGGAATTGAGGAAAATAGAAAGTCTGCCGGAAAACAGTCCGGCCCTCCCTTCCATGCAAACACAGCAGTCAGGCTTTTGGTATGTACATAAAAAGTAAGAGCATTTTTTGAGTTGGGTGGTATCAAAGTGCCCTGTTGGATGCAGTGCTAAGCAGTGATGGGTCACTGTAGCCCCAGGGCTACAGTCGCGGAATTGGGTGGCTCTCACTATCATGTTGGCTCAGGATGAGCAAGCCAGAAGAACACCCTGATGCTTTCAGGGTTGGATGCAAGTTGTGTGCTCTACAGGAGCTTTTGTCTTAATAGAAGCACCTTCCTTATACCACCGTGTCAGCTAAAACAAGCCTGGGCAATTGGTACATACAGACCTCTCAGCTCGCATTTCCTCTCTACTAAACGTGTGCCCTGCACTGGTTGCCTATGGGTTTTTGAGCTGAGCCTGGCACATGGATGCCAGGATAGATTTACTGATTTCAGTGTTCTTCCTCGGTAAAATCTTTCTATTTTTAAAGTGAGGTCTGCATCTATTAGCAAATACTGCCCCCATGTAAAGTCCTATAGCTGTGCCCAGCACTCTTACAGCGCTAATGAAGGAGTAAATAGAAGTATATTACACTATGTAATCTCTAAATAATATCCTGCCTTCTCCCTTGCAGAAGACAGCCTAGTGGGAGTAATAGCGGAGACTGAGCTAATCCTTTGCTCCTGCTTTCGTGCCCTGCTCCTAACTATACAGCTGTAGTTGAAGAAGATACCATTATTAAGCTGTTTTATTGTTGTTCTCATTAACCATTCCTAATGGATTTACAACTAGAGGCCATTGTACTTGGACACAAATAAAGCAACTTTTCTGACCTCTGCCCACAGAATTAGTGAGTAATATGTTGTCTGCTCCACAGTTATTAGAAGTTACGATAAATTAATGGTCCCATCAAGTGGGCAGGAGTGAGGAACTGGAGAGGCAAAGCAATAAAATGGCAAGATTTTGGCAATTTTAGCCTTTCAGGAGTAGTAAAGCAGCTGATCACTTACTCTGCACTAACCTGATAGAGCATAATCATATTGCTAGAGAACAAGCAAGAGCAAAGCTGTGACATGGCTGTACCAAAATCTCCTGTGAAGTTCCACTTGTGTTGCACGTTGGTGAGACACATTTCCCAAGTCTTCCATACCGATCCTGCCCTGGCACTTTGTGGATGATAAGCTGGATCGGTGGAAGCCAATCCAAACTATTGTGGCTTGATTTTATGTTTTGCAGCAATCAGCTCACACTGGGTGCTGGGATAACAATATGTGATTCCCTGGTCGCTGGTTAATAAATGTGATAGAGTTGGTTATTCAGTAATTTTTCATTAATTGCACTTTCAAATAAGAGCATTTTCACTGCTTGGATATTATCTGTTTAGTGAGAGAAGGCACAACCAGGCCTTCAGAGTTGTTCTGTAACCGTGTGATGAGCAGTCACTGGTGTCTATGTCTTGAGTTATAATACGTGGTGACAAGGCAGGCCGCTGGATAGAGGTAGGCAAAAATTAAAATTGGATAAAGCCTGCTGAATATGGGGCTGTATTGCAACGGTCTGGTTTTATTTTTGAAACATCAGGGCTCCCTGGGATTTTCTGAATGTCTCTCATTGAAGTGGCATTCTGAGTGCCTGGAAAGCAAGTGATGCAGCATGGATGGGCCTTGGCTATTCTCTGGGCACGGGGCAGGGATTTCTCATTTCACCCATCATTCACAAATTGCTGCGTGGTCTCCAGGACTGACTTAAACTGATCCCATGTAGGCTGGAGCAAGGCCAAGCGCTGTCTTGGTAATGTGTGTCCTGCTATCACTCTGGCTCTAAAGTGAGTGCTATAGGTTGCTTTACAGATGCCACTGTTAGTAGCTTGGGTGAATCCATGTATTATTATGTGGCTGGTCCCACTGCTTTTTAGGATATGCAGAGTTACTGGGCTTCAGAAGCTGTGAATTCAATCTCCAGAAATCGCTAGGCTGATGTGTATATCGGGCTCTGGGGGCTTTTGCCTTTCATTTCTTGTGACTGTAGGTTTAACTCGGATCACAGTTTAGAGTTCTACTCAGAAGCCCTCAGAATTGCACTTCAAAAAGTCCTTCGTCTCCCACATCCCGTAGTGCCTGTGTTAATGGATTTCCAGCTATCTGGAGCATCCTAACTCTCATTACTTGCACAACACAGCTGACTATATAATCATTTATTCCGGGTGCCAGCAGCAAAAAGGATCTAAGTGTTGCTGGCTGGCTAACAGCAGACCAACCCTGGCATTACGGATAGTCTGGCTGAGCTCTCCAGACCCTTCCTGGGGCAGGATCCTCTCGTAATTTAAGAGGATTATTAGATTGCATTAAAAAAACAAGCTATTGGTGAATTGGGCAATGGATGTCATCTTCTCCAACCATATTTTTTGCTAGACCATTTACCTGCAATTAACTCTAGTAGTTTGGTTATGGATTCAAAAGCCATTTGGTAGCCGTGATCTTCTTGATCTTATACATGAACATATATCAATAGAAGAAAGTATGGTGAGGGGGATTTAATCATTTATAGTCCTCTCAAATCTGCAAATTCAGGCTGTTTTGGGAGATTAATGAGGACTCCAGTCCTTCTCCTTTAGTGCAAGGCTGTTTTTTTGTCACCACTTCTCAGATAAAAGGAGCCTGGAACTTGGCAGCCTATGTAGGAGCTCTGATGGCCCCTCTTCATGCGAGGCACCTGCTTCTTGCTGTTGCATTCATCTTTTGTGCTTTAGCATCTGACTAACTCCATAGGAGAGGTCAAGGTGAGTTTTGAAAATCATTATTCCCTGTAGAAAATCATTATTCCTTGTGTTCACTGGTCAGGACAGTGTCTGGAGAACCCCGAAGCCGTGGGTTCACTTATAGCACATGCAGTGAGGATGCTCCTTCAAGAAGTGGAATTTATGGCAACTTTGGTTTTCTGCTTGTTTTTCCTTTGTCATATGGCATTACAGTCTAACTTAAAAGAATGATTCTATTTCTTTCCAAAAAAAGAAAATAAACAATGATTTAGCAAATAGCTGCCCTGTAATTCAGCATGCAGACTTTAGGCAACGACAGTTTTATGTCACTCTTAACAGTGAATGTTGCCTTTAAATATGTATATTTTAAGGATGGAAAGTGAAGCAGCTTGTTTCTGATAAAAAGAAAGACTGGTTGTCTTTGATATCATGGATAAATGCTTGGATGGTTACTTTTTAATTGCTTTATTGCCAGAAGTTTTCAATGAAGCTATAAAAGAGGAAAAGAAATGATCATCCTAATTGCCTCAAGATGGATATGTAATGCATAAATCCCTTGTTTAATGGATCTAGTAATAGACCACCTGTTTCAGTTGCCTTGTCCTATTTGGAATATGAATGAATGCTTCTCTGATGTTTGCAAAAAGGAAGCACAATTGTACCATCGGATTCAGTGATTTATCTTTTACTTTTTTTCCTTTTTATTTATTTATTTATTTATTAGGACTGTTCTTTCTCGTCCCCTTGGATGGGGATGGGCCATTGACTGGGTCTCTGGGGAGCTGTTTCCTTGCGTTAAATTTCCTTCCCGTGGTGGCTGGCTGGGGACCACCTTCTGTCTGCACTCGTACCCCTCTCTAATGGACCTAGGGACCTGCAAGGCCTGAGCCAGTGAGTGCCCTCTGCACATGAGAAGTCTCTCGTAGGGGTTTAGCAGGTTTAACTGCTGCCTGGAGTGGCACTGTGAGCAGGAGGGCTGGACGAGTCCCTGGAAAGCGACTCTACAGACTCAGTGTTTTTGTATCTGGCATCTTGGTGGGATGCCTGCAGGAATGTGGTTTCCAGTTCTGGCTGCTTCCGCTCCAAGGAAGCTGAGGAGATGGAGAGCATTCAAGGAGGACTCATTAAAAAAAAAAAAAAAAAAAAAAAGGCTGAGGGAATGGGAATGATCAGAAGAGGTGAGAGCTGCATCTTCCTTTCTACCTCCTTGCTAAGTAGCTTAGTCTGTGAATTCCACATAGAGGGAATTTTGAGATGTGATAAGGGAGAGCCCTTGGATCCATTACAAGGGAAAATGGCTGAATTTGGACTAAAATGTCTTAAACTTTCTGTTTCTACCAGCTGGTCAAACCTGAGAGTGTTTGAGAGGTGCAGACAGACCTGTGCAGCAGAGGTGTGAATTAATGTTCTGCTCCTTTGAGCTAGTTCTGCAGGTGCAATCCCTGCTATATTGCTATGTTGATATAAAAGTATTTTCTATTCCAAGATGCTTTCTTGTTCTTAGCATCGATTGTCTATGGTTGTATGTGGAAATTCTGAGGTAATATATAGCTTTAATAACCTCCTTTGATGGTCTGAGTTTACACAAAACAAATACCAGATTATGCTTGCGTTTTATGTGCGGACTCAATTTCTGTTTTTATTTCTCTATAAATAAAGAGCTGAGCTCTAGTTACATATGCCTAAACGCCTGCAAAGAGGGATTAGATTCCAGAAGTTGTTGTTGTGTAATGCAGTTAGGCCTGATTTTCTGGTAGCAATTCCGTTTTGGATCATTTTAATGTAGCAGAGGAAAATAGACTGTGAAAGTGAGCTGTTTCTAGCGTTCAGAATAACCTGCTTTTTTTTCAGTTCTATATTTTATGAAGGAAGGAGTCTGAAAAGAAATTTTTGTTGGAGCTGTTCCCAAGGAAATAAAGAGCTACATAGTCTGATTCTGCCTCTTACAAGAAAAGAAGTAATATATAAATCTCATGGTTTGATGAGGAACATGTAAAAACTGATATTGTTTAGCAAACCTCACATGTGGTCACGTTGGTTCTACTGGAAGATGAGTTTCTGTACCAAGAACTGATGTATTCGCTTTTAATTGTCGTGTTTTAGGAAGGGGCACCTTTTTATAAATATTGCTTCACCAATTTCCAATGCTATGGCAAACTCCCAAGGAAATCAGCAAATGTGGAACCAGTATTCTATCCAGAGGCTTTTAATGACCCCATTTTTTTTGGCATCAGGTGGACTGTGCCCAACATGAGTTGCTGCCTTTCCAGGCAGCACTCTAGCAATTCACAGAACTCACTTCAGATGGAGAAAATAAGGCAAACTTTAGCAGAGCTGTTGCCTTTTCAAACAACTTGTCCTTTGCCTGCAGTGCAGAATCACTGGATATTCAGACAAAAGGGATAATTTATTATGACCAAGTTACTGTGTCAAGGTTCCCTATAAATTAAAGCAATTATGTTATTATATAGACCCAGAACATCCTACATCCAGTGCTATCTTGGCTATAAATCATGTGTTCTAATGGAATTCTTTCACCCAAAGGAATCTTTGTTCTTCAGGGACCTTCATAACTATGGCCCAGCTTGCTTATTTCTGGCATTTGTCTATATTAGTCGTCTGTTTCCTCACACTACTCGGAGAATAAATAGGCTTTGATCCACACAGCAAGTTACTAGTGTTAACTGTTAAAACAGTGGCGTAAGATGTCTGAAAAATCAGGAAATGGACAGGAGGCAGTAGGAGATTGTCCTGAAATGTTTGCTGCCTGTCTCCCAAATCCAGGGACTCCAAGAAGTCTCTAGAATCATTATGGAAGTCAGAGACTTTCTCGTTTGGATGCAAAGCCAGTCTCATCCAGCCCATCAGCACAGCGGGTTCTGGAGCAATATTGAAGTGTCGGCTATTTGAGGACCTTTGGAAAACACCAAAGTCGGCAACATTAAGACCCTGCCTCTAGCAGGGGCTCCCAGGAAGGTTTCCACCCCAGGTGTCTCTGAGATGATTCCTCTGGGATGAGTGTCCCGAAAGAGAAAGGATGAGAAATGAGAATAAGAATCCAAAAAGGGATGGGGCAGGGATGGAGAGGAGGAAGGGAAAAGCCCTCGGGTAGGGGGAAGGAGTAGGAGAGAGATGGGCAAGAATGAACAGCAAGCAGAAAGCTGCAGAAAGGCTCTCTGGCAGGGAAGAAAAGCAGAACAAAAAGGTCCTGGTGGAGGAGAAAGGACCTAAAGAAAAAAAGTGAGAGGATTAAGAAATGGCTCTCCCTAGCATCCAGCCCCAGGAGATCCGTCCTGAAAAGGAGATGCGTAAATAGGATATTTCACTTCTCCTGGCCATTTACTCAGATGTATATGTTTTATTAAAGTCTGAATAATTTCCGTCAATTACATCCAAACGCTGGCAGCCGCCGTGCCACATTTATATTCCCTGAAACCTGCCAGGATTACTCTGAAATTCACAGCAGACCCTTTTAAGGACTCTTTCCTCTCGCTATAATTTATTTATTGGCAAGTGTGTGTGACTGTTTAAATTAATCCGTATTGGGTATATGTAAAGGGATGGGGCTGGGTGTCTGTGTGTGTTTTCAGGAATGGTCAAAGCAGTGCTGCAAATAGGGCAGCGAGAGTTTTGTGCGGCTGTATTATGTAACCACCTTCATACTGAGTGTGGATTATCTCCCCAGTTTTTTGCCTTGAATTGTGAAGTATTATAGTTGATTATTGCCTGTGAAGTTGAGCATATGGTCCTAAAAGGGTTCTAAATGATTTTATGTTTTCTATTTTATTGTTACCCATCTGATACATACAACCAGGCAGCATAAGGCACTTAATTCTCTTCCCCAATCCCATGTGCACAATAATAAAACAATGCAAAGCAGTGCATATTTCAGCTGTCTTTTAGAGATGAGTTATTGTTGTTTCTGCTTCATGCAGAAGCTTGGAAGAGGCTTCGAAACAGATTTCTGCATAAATATGGTGTTTTATTTACAAGTGAGGATTTAAAACTACAGTTAGAGGAGATTTAAATCCAAATCTTTTTTTTTTTAAATTTGAGATGAGTTTTTACTTAGGATATCAACAGCAGATCTGAACAAGGGGAGATCCTGTGAACTTTGCTTCTTAGGAGTTTCCAAATGATCTACCACACTAGAGAAAACAGGATTCAGAGGGAGAAGCCTCTTTCCCAGTGGGAGTTCCCATGGGCCTGGGATGTGTTGCTCATGCGCTCGTGTGCCTCGGAGCAGCTCTCCTGCCCTCATGGTGTCAGCTGGGAATTGAAGGTTGGAGGTGAGACACTGGCCTTAGTGAAGTTGCAAGGATAGTTGCAGCTGGATAAAACTGCTACTAACAGAAACGTTTTCCTCTGTCCACATATTCACATGAATTCCCCTTTTACACAAGGGGGTAGAGTCTGTCTGACCGTGCCCAGGCAAGGTCTCACACATATATTCATTTATTTGGCCTGCCCGTGGAAGCCTGGTGCCCATATACTGCACTTCTACGGTGGGGCTCCCGGCCTGTCCCGGTCCCAGTTAGTTCTTTCTTCTTCCTCTAGTCACATAGATGATGACTTGGAGGACTGAATGGATAAATCACAAAGAATAACATCGTCTGTCCCTCTGCCTCCATAGGAAAAGTCATTGCAAAGCCATTTTTGCCTTATGTGCAGTATTGTGCTACCTGCATCTTTTCCTCACTCTAATCTCTTTTTCTGTGTCACTTATTAAAAATTCTGACTTTCAAACAGCTACATAAATTTCTTTAAACATCTCCTGACTCGATAAAAAAGGGAGGAAGGGATTAAATTGAATGCTCAAGCTCTATTCCATCGTCTCGCTCGCAGAAGTGTTCAGATAAACTATGAAATAAATCTTACTGTCCTGTCAGGACATTTCAATAGCTCTGATATTATTTACAGTCCCATCTGTATAATCCTCGCTCTGGAGTAATGGGAAAGTTCCCCCTTGGTGCTTCTCCCAGTCAGGCTCCCAGGGCCTTTCGCAGTGGGAAGTGCAAATGGTTTTTGCTCAACTCCAGCCCAGATAAGGAGTAGGGATGGAGCCACAATGGTGCCTCACAATTTCCAAGCATTGATATTAATGTTCAGGGAAAAGAAAAATTTGGGAGACGGGTCCTCCTCTCTTGGTTCTGGGGCAGCAGAGCTGGGAGAGGATGACCACTCTTCTTGGGAAATGGCTTGGGATGTTCCCGGTGGACACGAGGATCTGGGATGGGAGGGCTGCTTCCCATGCGGCTTGGAGCCGGGAGGTTCCCAGAGGCTGGGGCAGGCTGCTCCCTTGTTGTGGTTACGGTTTTATTTGGTTGGTTTTGAGGGAAAAGAGAATTTCGGCATAGCTCCTAATGGGCAGGAAAGCATCTGCTGGAGGAGCCGGAGTCGCTCCAGGAGCTGCTCTCCGTGTCTCAGCCCTTTGGGGTCCTTGAGCCCAGGATGCTCTTGGTCCCTGTTGATCCAGAGGCCAATCCCAAGGAAGCCGAAATCCAGAGCTGCTTTCCTACCCCCCACTGGCCTCACGTCACTGGGGGACACGGTTCCTTTTCTCCCTTCCTCTCGAGCGGAGAGAAGCTGCTCCAGCAGGAGACCATGATCCTGGCTGTGTTTTCCTGAAGGAGGGCTCAGCTTTTAAACGTTGTGCGACATGGATTTAGAGGGCTGGACTATTAGTGCTTTAATTACGTGTGCTGAATAGATTGCCAGTATTTCTATATATAGATTTTTTTTTCTTAAATCCCCCCTTACATAAGCATTACTCAATTTAATGCTCTAGTAGGGTGAGCAAAATGCAGAGTAGCCTTTTGAAATAAGGCCATTGCTACAGGTAGCAGTTGGAAAATAGACAGATACTCTCTTCTTCTGGACTAGTCAATACTGGTACATAGATATTCTCCTTCATGCCTAAGAAAGGATATTGCTGGCTGTGTGGAAGGTTTTCGCTGTGTCTTTGTAAATGAAGAAGCTTCTCTTTTCAATACTTAGGAAAACAAAATCAAATCTCATCGCATCTATCGCGTATGGTTTTAGAAATGTGTCGGGCAGCTTTTCCGCAGGTGTTTGCTGATTTTTGGGGGGGCTTTTGTTTGGGTTGTCCCAGTTTGTTTCTGTCTGCAAATCTCCCTGTTTGGCGTCACCGGGCCCATTGTGCGGCCGTCAGCGCTGTGACGGGCTGAGACGCCGCGGTGCCCAACCCTGTTAGGCTCCACAAAGGCACAAGTGAGAATCCCGCCGTATAATCTTAGCCACTAACTCTTTTCTAAGCCCGTTACAAGCAGCCACAGTATCGTTCGTCATGTATATTACGTGCTGACAGATCGTGAAAAGAGATATATCCCCTACCATTGTAATGTGGGGTGAACTGCATTTCCGAGTTATTTTTCTGGACAAGGACGAGGAGGAGGCGTTGCACGCACAGGGGTTTGTGCCTCTTTAGTGGTTTTGGAAATGCAGAGATTTAGTAAGGTAATTCTGGGAGGTTGGTGGTTGCCCATGCCCTGCTTTGCGTTGCTGCTTTGTGGAAGGGTTGCCTCCTTTGCCCTGTATGGGTCTAGTTCTGCCGCTGCAGCACAATCCTAGTGCTGGGTTCACAAAGATAATTCACTACCAAAAACACCAGGTAGCTTCAGGGTGTGCAGGCCAGGCATCCATGAGGAGCAGTCTGCTAATTCCTAGGGGGTTTTGTGCCTTGGAAGGTGCCCTGCCTGCCCAGACACCTTGTGCAGCTCCCAGGCATCTCTATTAGGGTAAGTCCAGCCACTTACTGAAGAAAATCCCCTTGACACCAGCGGGGCTAATCACAACCTTCAGGTTAACTCAGCATGAGGCCGAATCTTGTCTTATAAATAAAAAGCTGCTGCTTTATTCCAAAACAAAGTGGAAACTTTGACTACCCCCCTTCTTTTTCACAGCCACCATCCCTCATTTAATTTCTTCTCCCATTTACTTCACAGTGACTGTTAATTACACAGTTTCTGTTCTCTTCCCTGGCATCTATTTTCCTGTGTTTTGCATGAAAGTGGTAGATAATGTGGTATGTGTGTCTCCTTGGAGACTTGGCACTTCAGAGAATAGAACTGTAAAGGGATTTGGTGGTAATCCATATTGTTTTGAATAGTTTATGACACTGGTAAAAATAGTTGTTATGCTTTCATAGAAAATTGCCGCATGTTTCATGCAAGTGCTGAATTTCTAATGGCCCTTTGCAAACTCTGTGGAGTTGTTGGTGGGGGGAGAGAACAGATAGTTTCATGTCTCCAGTTATTTTCTTCTGTTATGTTAAATCCATTTCACCATCGCAGAGCAGCATCCGTGGTGTCCGGGTGAATGAGAGGAGGCCACACTGGGAAAACAAGCTCCATTGGAGTCAGTAGCCAAACACCTGCAGCTCAGCACTTGTTTTAGGCAGAAAAAGGGCCCATCCTGGGGCCTTCTGTAGAGCCAGCACCAAATTGGGGGGGGTTCTCTTTAGCTTAGCCCTCACCCAGCTGCTCTACATTCCAACCCACAGGCAGCAAGGTGAGATTCATTATGTAATCACTAAGAGAGGGGGGAACTAAACTAGGGAAAATGGAGTGAAAAGGAGCATTTCATCCTGAAGGAAGATGAGGGAAGTTGTCTGTCCAGCACTGCCACGAGGGAGCTGAGGGTCCTGCAGAGCATCTGGACCACATCTCCCGAGCTGATGGAGCCTGGTCATGGGTGGTTTAATCCTCCAGGAAAGGTCAGGCTGTCTTTCTCCGATTGCCTTTTAGACATCAGTGATGTCTGACTTTTAAAAACCTCTCTGAAAGTGGACAGAGGGACTGTATGAATTAGAAGTGCAGCCAACTGGCTGGATAATTGTGCTTGTGTCTTTGCTGCCATATTTTATTAGCCAACAGGAGCAAAGGAGGCTGATGAGCAGTGAGTGACTTTCAAGGAATCGACTGTGTCAACCCTTAGCTACGGAGGCATCGTCGCTCCAGTGAGTGGATGTGACGTGTAACGAAAAAATCTGGCTCTAATGAGAAAAGACAAAGCCAAACTGCTCCCGTGTCACTCGGCTCTCACTTTAACAAGGCAAGGAGTGCTTGCAGATTTGCCATATCATGCTATCTTTAAGCACTTATCTTAATGTGAAATTTATGTAAGTCATGAGTGCTGTTAGCCAAGAAAACGAGAGGTTTCTGTTTGAGTGGATCCCAAAAAGGGTTTTGGTTTTCAGTATTTGGGAACTCGTTTCAAATTAGAAAGGTTAGAAGCTGCCTCTCCATGTAGCGAGGAGCTGGGAGAAGGACGATCTTCCCCAACGCAGCTGTGCTGTGGCCCAGGGCAAAGCTGTGGTTGTCTGGTGCTTTGAAACTGCAAAAACCCTCTCAGAGATGCTTATATTACAGTCTGTATTATCGCCATTATATACAGCATGCCTTAGGCTCGGTCACCCCCAACTTTGTGCTTATGGACTTAATTTTTGAAGACTGTGGTAATGTCTTCAGAAGATGTTGGATCAGCACTGGGGCTCTGGGTGTGGGGCAGATGGTGAAGAGCAATAATCAAGGTTGGACGCTGCTCTAGCCATAGCAAATGCTTGAGTAAATACATGGCGACTGAACCGATATTACTGACTTTTAAAATCCTAGCAGGTCTACCATGCTAAAAATGTCTGTTCAAGATAATTAGAAATACTAATACACTACAGAAAACTGGCATCATATTTCTCTGCGTTCCTTCTACTAAAATAGATTCTCTTCAATGTTAAAGTGGCAGTCTCTGAGGTATTTGTTATTTCCAAAGAATTAATGATCATTTAGTTAGCTAACAGCCCAAGGCAAAGCAGAAGGGCTTAACACTCTGCCAAGTGGTAGCTTCTTGTAGGAATGGCTGCTTTCAAAGAATTAGAGTTATGCAAAATGCTTTAACGATGTGCCAATCAGCTAAATGGTTTACAGCACTAATAGTATGCTTGTTTTTCAAATCGTTTACCCTGATGATTTAGTTGCTGCAAGTTAGATTTACAAATCTAATCACGGCCTGTAGGTGAGCTGGTAATTATCCAACCAGTGAGTGTGTGAGTTTGCTCTCAGTCAGAAAAATAGATGCATATGGCTGATGTTGAATGCATGGCAAGGACCGAGTCCTGTAGATAAATCAAATCCCTGGATAGGAGATGTTTTCTCGGAGAGTTGCTCCAACGGGGGATCCACTAAAGCAGAACAGCAGCTTCCTTATGGAGCAGAATTTATTCTTCACCATCTCCGTTACGTTCTGCGAGCGGTACAAGGACTGTTAGCAAAAGCATCCGAGGACTTATTCACCCCAGAATTTTTAAAGAGCTTGGAAACCCCTCTTTGAAGTGCCCATGTGCTGGAGGCGAGTTGTTTCCATACGTTGCAGCATCACTGGGAATGCTGAAGACCATCGTCAGACCTTGGAAGTTTAAGACAAAGACACTGTTCAGAAATACGGGAGGCTGCCTGCTCTAGAGCCCTGATTTCTATTTATAGACTAGTAACCTCAGTGCAGTGTTATATTGCTTATCTTCCCTTATCTAAAGCTGCGAATGGAAAGAGGGTTCAGCTTGCACCCTCATGTAATAGTCTGCAATGCCAATTAAAAACCGTGGTTCTGTTTGGTTTTGTGGGTTGGTTGGTTGATTTTTGAGTTTGTTTTGTTCTTTAGCTTTTTTTTTTTTTTGGTGGGGTGGGTTGAGCCTTGAACGGGGTTGTGGAGAGTAGACCCAGGTCTATGTCACTCCTTGGGTCTGGATTCAAATGTGGTCAACAGAAATGACAGTCACCTCAGTAGTTTTCCTCTTCTTCTGTGGTTGGGGGCTTTTTCTCATCTTCCTTAAGGCAGAGAGAGTCATCCAAAAAACAGCTTGGAAGTGGAAATGGGCCAAAAGCCACAAAAATGGTACAAAAGCTGGATTAAGGGCAGAGCGCCTTGCATGTAGTTGAATAAACTCCAGAGCCACGTGGCAGCTGCTAATCCTGAGCTGGATAATCTGCCTGTTCCCAAGCCCGGCCACTCACCGTGGGGATCGGAGATGCCCTCGGCTTCAGGACGATGCTTCCCTGCGGTTCGGCCTTGTGGGATTGGGAGCCGACACGAGGATCGTGGCCAGAGCTCCGTGCTTTGCATCTGAAGCCGTTTGTCTTATTGCAGCAGTGAGGGCTGAGGTCTTCATCACGCTGTTAATCTTGGGCACTTCCTGAGCACAAATGCGTCGTGCAATTAAATACGTAAGGCTTCGTTTAGAACAAGTGAAATTTTAAATGACGCCAAGCGTTCCTGTGGGGTTTTTTTTCTACTTTTAAGCAGTGGTTGTGTTGCAAGTGAGCAATTTTCTTCCGTTTTAAACCAGGTAATGACCACCTGGGAGCGTTGACTGTCCCAAGCAGGGACCATGTAACTCTGGGTCCAGCTATAGGTGCATGAGACACCCAGGGCCTTGGCAGTTTAAGACCTTTACAGTTTTGTTGCCAGAGCTAATCCCTGGGGTGCAGAGCTCCATTTTAACACTAGCAGTAAGTAGATTTGTTTATGGTTTAGATGCTGAAAAATATTTGGGGTAAGCTGCCTTTCTTGTCTGTCAATTGGGAACTTTTAGTGAGACCTGTCAAATCTTTAAATTATGATATTTGTGCATGTGTGTCAAGATTTGAATCTCCTTTCGCCTAATCCGCTTCCGAAGAATTACAGCAATAATCATGGAAAATGGATTTAGGAAACCATCAATCTGCTAAGCAGCAAGTTTTGTTCTCGCGCTTTCACTCACTGCTTGCAAGTTCGTCTTCTCTTGTAGCCCAGATTTAATCGATATCTAGAGCAGAATTAAACTTTATAGCTGCTTTTCTTAGAGCTACTAAAGCCCTTCATTTTGCTCATAATCGAACTTATTTTTCCTAAGATTGCTAAGCCTTCTGTTCAGATTGCCATTTACCCCCAGCTTCAGCTGCAGTGTAAAGTCGGCATAGAGGCTGTTGCAAAGCTCTGGGTAGCTCTAAGTGTTTCCCCTTCCCTTCTGTGGGCGTCAGCCTTTCTGGAGGAAGAATTATTTTATTAATTTAAAAGAGGATATTTCTGTATTAGAGCGTGATGTTTGACTGGTCTATGAGGGGATGTGCCTTGTCTCTACAGCAAAAAATTGGGGTTAATAACTGGGTTTTTTAAAAATAGCATCTGGGCGGGTCTGACACTAGTGTCACCCAGCTCGCTTGTCCCCAAGGCACTAAATGTGCACGATGGGCAGAAATAAATAAATAACCGAAGTCTTTCTGAACTATAAATGTGAGCAGCGAGTAGAGAGGAGCCCCGTGTCCTGCGAGAGCGGGTCGTTTCGCTGACTAGCGCAGCGGGAGTGACTCAGCCTGGCTCTGCACGTCCACCGAAATAGACTTCGGGAGACAAAGGCCTTTACAGCTATTTATAAAAACTGCCTTTAAAGTGCTTGTGAATGAGGTAATCACATGGCCGTCTGATTAGGCATGAATGACTTCACTATTTTTTTATATACAATTAGGTCATCCCAAAAGAATCGTAAAATACAGCAGAATTCACTGTGTTGTCCGGCAGTGACTAATAGAAAGTGGTTGAAACAGTACAAATAGGGGTTTTTTTCCCAGCTGATTTTGTAATTCCATGTCCTTTGCTTTCCCTGTTCCATGAAGTTGCTGGAAAAGCTCCCCTTGGCCTGTACCAAACCTCTGCTTCTCCCTGGTCCCTCTTGGTTCCCACATCATCTCTGGTTTTCCCGGAGCGCTGTGGTTTTAATTGTGGATGGCACCAAATCCCTTCCACCCGCTGCCGGGTGTGGAGCTGGGGAAGCAAAAAGCTGGAATTGAGAGAACTTGCGGCTCATTGGATTACTAGGGTGCACCTGCCTTTGAGGGGTCTTTCTCCTTGCGGCCCAGAGCCTTGTTTTACAGCTTGAAAAACCCGTGTCCTCCTTCCTGAGCGCATCTCCTCAGCAGTGGCAGCTCTCTGGAGAGGTGAAAACCACCCACGCCAGCACAACTGCTCGTGCCAGGAGGTTTGGATGGAGCTCTCAGCACTGCCGTGACAGAATGAGCCCAAGGTCTTCTGCAGTGGGTTCCTAATACATGAAAAAGCTGCCCAGGTTGAGTCAGAGCAGTGCTAAAAATTGTGACAGATGAAAAGACGGTGGAGAAAGAGGTGAAGAACTAAGTGGCAGTTTGATATGATACATTATGGCTTTCTTTTTACTAGTGGAAGCCCTAAACTAGGCATGGTTATGCTAGCATAAGATACCCTTTACTACTATGAAGTAGTTTATGTACTCGTAGTACTGATGTGAAACTCCTAGGTCCTTTTGCTGCTGATTGCTTGCTGAAAGCTGAAGGAATCACTCAGCCCTGGTCCAGAAGTGCCTTCCCATGCAGGAGCCTGGGGCAGGTCCAAGCTCAGCCACTTGCAGGAGCCTGAAACGAGAGGACGGGCTGGTGCCTGTGTGTAGCCCCACGGTGGGGTGTAGTAGACACGGGGTGTTTGTTAATATACATTAATGATGTAGGCATCCGTGGGAATGTCAGTGTTCCCGTAGGTTCTTCAAAATGTGTCCCTAGTCACTGTCAGGCAAACTAGGAACTTGGAGCCGACACTGAATTCGGAAGCCGTTGAGCTGCACTGTAGTTAAATAAATAAGGATACTACAGAGCACAAAGCTTTGCTCTTGCTTTTCTCTTTTTTTTTTTCTATAACCTTTCCCACTTTGTGGGAATCGTCAAGTAACTTCTTTCAGTACAAGCTGACCATGAATTCTTATTCTTGTCATGAATATAAGAGCAATGGGTTCAAGTCTTGTTCTCCCATTTGTTCTCCTGTCAAGAACAGCTCCTCTGAAATTGTTTTCTCTAGAGAAAAAGTGCAAATAAACTTTTTAAATTTTGTTTTTTAAATTTATATGGGAAGGAGCTACTTAACAAGTAGTCCTAGGGAAGAGGAGCAGTGAGATGCGGCCACAAGCACCTGGAAAGATAGATTGTTTTTCATATAATCCTTAACCATGTTTTGCTGTTCGGAAGGAGGAGGGCTGGGAGGCATGGTACAGTTGTTATACAAAAATAATTTCCTCAGAGATAGAGATTGAAGGATACAGCCTGCTTGAAGGAGCAAAAAAATGAAAACTTATTATTTGTTTGAGAATTTGTTGAAAAGAAGAAAAATAATAGCTGTGGATATAGGATCTTTTTGAGAACGGGTTTTGTTAATATCCTTCTGTTCTTGGGGAATAAGGTGCTGACTCTGGATGTAGTAAAACTGAAGTCAAAGACTAAGGAGAGCTTGATCTGATCCTAATGAAAGCAATTAAAATAAACCCTTTCACTGACAATTGTGGCTCAGGATCGCATCTTATAGCCAGAGCAGTCAGTCGGCTGAAGACAGATCCATCTGCCTTCCCTCTCCTAAAGGGAAGTCAAATCCAGTTTAAAGTATTTATTCCATTGGGGCAGGTTGTTCTGATAGCTCAGGGGGTGCTGCAGACCACGACGTGTTAGAGAATCTCGTCTGCCCAGACCGCCAGTATGACCTGGGCGGGCAGGGCAAAGCGCCTGCGGATCCGCAGTGTTTCCCTGGCACGGGATTAGGGCTCCAGGGAAATGCTAATGCTGCCAGGAGTTACCTTGCTGCAGGAAGGAGATGTGATGCCCCAGCTCAAAGCCGGGGAGTTGATCTGGACAGATACAGGTATTAGTGGAAGGTTAAATGGAGATGTACCAGCCATCAGATATGTGCCAGATCAGGAGAGTTATTAGTGAATGATGCTCGATAGGGAATTTAACCTTGCTCTGAGCTGATAAAACACTTGTGAGATACTGATCTGTTTGCCTTGGAAATGGCTGTGGATTTTCCCAGCTCTGATAAGCAAGGAAAGGGTGGGCAGCTTCTCCTGCGGCGATGCCTGACCTGGCCAGGAGCTGCAGGTTCGGTGCGATGATGTTGATGACTAATTATGAATCTGAAGCTCCTGTTCCTTCTCTCTGGCTAGGCTGCCTAGAAGAGCTGCTGGGGCGGAGCGGGGCAGACTTCTGCAGGAGGTTTGCAGCCTGTAAACAGGTTGCTGTGGCCCCTGGAGGAGTCAGTTCACCTCTCCATAGAGCACCAGCATGTAGACTACCGATGCACACTCAAAGCTAAGACTGCCTATGCATGCTTCCCAGAAAGCTGCAAGGACCAGGCTTTGCACCGCGGGAAAACCTGCACCAGCAGCAGCGTAAAGAGCAGGAATTCGGGTGCTATTTCTGGCCTTCTGCAAGAAGGTGGTGCCTTGGGGGACGGGGCCCTGGATGATTGTGGTACGTAATTACAGAGGCCACTCTGTCCACTAATGATAAATCCTGTAATTGCTGAATTTATCTTCAAGTGACCAGTAGTGCAGTTTAAGACAGCACATTGCAAGTAACCCAAAAGGACCCAAATGTAAGAATAAATTGCTTTCAAAATGCTCCAGACAATGGAAGCATTGTTCCAGAAGCAAAAAAGGGCTGGGAGTTGATGTGTTCTCTCAGAAACTAAGCCAGCAAGGATTTAAATGTTTTAATAAAAATAAATTAAAAAGCAGAATATTTAAAAGAAGCTTATTTCTATAATAATGTAAAATGTTCAGCACAGATTTACAAGTATAAATAAGAACTCAGATCACAAAATGCGTAGAGATATTACACCAGCAACATTAAATAGATGAAAGAGCAGCAGTCAATCTCCTATATAGCTTTCCTGGGCTGCTTCTGAGGCTGAAGACATGAGTATCTGGAGGATCCCCTTTGGAAAGGAAGCAGGAGAAATGCATACTCCAGCTTCCCATCCCTGCCCCAGTGCTGCTTGCATCCTGGAGTGCTGAGCTCCTGTACCGACCCCCTTTGCATCTTGCCCTGGCTGTTGCAGCCAGCACAAAACTCTGGTTTTAGAGGGAAGCGAAAATGATGGGGAAAATGTGACGGCAGCCATGGGGAAGCTGGAGTCCGGACCCACCGAAATCGATGGCAGCCTAAATTGCAGCTGCTAAATATATCTGTTTACTCCAGGAATTTCTAAAATGTGCTTCTTTTTAGTCCAAGCCCACTTTAACCATTTGGCTGCTGGTTTGCCACCCTCATTCCTCCAGAGGAACAAGAGCTCTAGTCATTCCTCTGGGCCAGCTTTGCTGTGGGTCCATTTTTAGCAGTCACTGGTGACATGTGCTGCTTTATACAAGTTGGTGCCAGGGAAACAACTCCAGAAAGATCCTCTCTTTCTGCTATAATGAAGCCACCTTGGGAAGTTAGTTCTGGATATCACTCATTTTCAAATCTCTCTATTTTTTTCCTGGGTTCCTGGCACTGCTTACTTCCAGTGACCTGGAAACCCCATAGTTGTTCCCAAGTACACGAGGGAGCGCACGGAGCAAATGGCGACCACATGGGCAGCTGTGGTGCTTGGGGCATAAGGCAGTTTGTTCCCATTGTAAGAGCAGACTCAGTAAAGCTGGAAATTTAAGGCCTCGAATTGAGCAAAACTTGGCTGAGGTTGGGTGCTGAACAGCTCAGTGTATCCCTTGGGAGACGTCACACGTGCAGCTTCCTGCTACACCTCCGTGCATGTGCAAAGACATCCAGAGCGATGATTGGAGGGCAAAAAAATGCAGCCTAGTCAGCCCTGGGCAGCCCCATAAGGCTTCATTTGTGGCTCTAATTGTTTGGCAGGCAGCAGGGGACACAGGCAGGGGACAGGGCCGGTACCCGCCTGTTCCAACTGCCAGGGATGAGTTCCCGAAGGAGCGAGCAGCTCGGTGCCGTTTCCCTCATGATGATGTTTCCCTACCGATGATTCTCCGTTTCCAAATCCTCGCCATTACGTTCCACCAGGGACCCGCCTGGATGATGATGGTGACGGCTGGCTCCAGCACTTAAAAATCTATTAATTCATTTGAGGGACTCCGAGCTAACCTTAGCCTGTTTGGAAACCCATTTACGTCACAGTGAATACAGTCAGCTCGTCACTGGAAACCTCGCTCTTTAAATAAATATCCCCTGTTTTGCCAGAACAAATGGGCTAAAGTTCCCTGTGGCAGAGAGGGGCTGCGGGTCCTGCAGCAGCTCGTTGTGAGGAGCAGTCGGACAGGGAAGGTCACGTTTGCTGCCCGGGGCTCTTGGTCTCGCTTCTGCAGACGAACTGCAGCCTTGGCCACTGCAGAAAACGACTGGCCCGTGTTTGAATGCTCTGTACCCCTTCCTAAGGCTTTGTGGGCAAGAATAAGGCAAAATGGGCAAGCTGTTACCACCTTATTTTGCATATCCTCTCATCTCCATGTTTGGTGTTGACGACTTTGCAAACTGGGCTAATTTAGGTGCAGTCAATCAGCCTTTGGGGACACGATCAGAGCTGGAACATGCGAATGTGTTTGCTGTGACAGAGGCACTTCTGTTTCTTTGGGGGTAGTTTGTTTTTCTGCAGTGGCGCATATGAAAACAAACAAATGTTTCCTGTATTAAGGACTATTCAAAACTCAGTCCTGGTTTTCAATGGTGTATAAACAGCCTGAAGATTGGGGGGTTTCCTTGGAGAAATCCAAGTTGCTGAACAGAGGTAATTTAGGGAAGTCCCTAACCATTTAAGAGGCAATATGGATACAAGGTAAAGTGGCTCCCAGCATGGTGTGCTGCCAAGTAATATATACACTGCCTTGGGTTTTCCTTTGAGATATTTTATAATGTGCCAGAGACTGGGTACTCGTGTGCATGTGATTATGAAATACTGCAGCAAGGGGGGTTTTCTGGTGTAATTTGTTGAGCGTTCAGGCCTCCTACTTTGCTACATGCTGTAGATTTTGCACTTGATATGATCAGTTCAGATGCTGATTGATGATGGATCTCATTCAGAGCAGTACTGAAGGTCTTGGGGTTTGCCAAAAGTCAACTGAGCGACTTTAGGAAGCTCCCCAAGGACTAGATTCAGTTCCCAAAGGATATGAAATTCCCAGCGAGGAGCCGTGGGCAGCACCACAGTGAGGAACTAGTGACACTCATTAAGGTGTCCTGCACAGCACGAGGGACAAGGTGTAGGGTGCAGGGCCCAAGCTGTCCCCGTCCGCGGCGGTGAGGACTGCCCATTTGGATGGCTGTTCTTTTGAAAGGTATCGCAGCAGATCTGTCTACAGTTGCCCATTGGTGCCCTGCTGTGTTTGGCAGTTAAAGGAAACCTTTACATCTGTATGGAAGTAGCAAAAGGTCTACGTGTGTTGGGAAATGTGTTGACTTTAAGGTCTGGAGGAACCAGAGCATCATCTAGTCTCATCTCTTGTGTGTGAGTTTACCCAGTTACTCTCAAACTGAGACCAAGCATTTGTGTCCATCCAGTGCTTGTTTTCAGAAGGCAGCCTCCAGCAGAATCCCCAGCAACAGAGAACTTGCTCTTTCACCTGGCTAATCGCCCTCAGCGTTCAAAATAATACCTTGTTTCCCAGGTGAATTTGTCTGATTCAGCTCCCAGCCATTAGTTGTTCTTTTGTATGTCTTTGCCAGCTCAAAAACTGCTGAATACTCGGTGTTTGTTCCCTCCTGGGGAGGAGGCTACTTGCACTGAATAAGTTAGTCACTTGTCAGTCATTGGATTCCTAAATAACTTAGAGCGGGATTTCATAGCCTTGGTCTGTGATTGGATTTGTCTGTTTGTTTGTGTTTTGCTTTTGCTTCCAGTAGCCAAGGTTTTGGGACCATTTCCTGCATTCTGCCTAGGTTTTTCCATATGAAGCATGAACACACCATAAATACGCCTTCCTGCATCTCCTTGTGGCCTCTCAATCTTTAAGGAATAAATTAGCATTTTCACTGCTATTGAGATCATACTGGACAGTATGTATTCATATTTAGTTCTTCACAATGATGTAACTCTGTTTGGGAGCCACGGAGGCGTTCCCCTTCCAGCAGGTAGATTTGCATTTCTTGCCTCTAAAACCTTGCATCTGGCTGTACTAAAATGTGCTGGAGTTGGCTTACTGGGATCCAGACCACTGACCAGCTTCTCCTTCTCGTGATTTATCAATTTATCAAATTTTATCCATGAGAACATACCATGATTGTCTTTTAAATCTATCCACCCTGACTGGATAGTAATGGTTTTTGTTAGTGATACTTAGTAAAGATGGGAGCCGAATGGGAGCCGCGCGTGCATAAGCTGTATGCTGCGAGTTTGATCAAGGGAACTATGCAGGTGGAAAAAGAAATTTAAAGAGATTAGAAGCTTGATAGGTAAAGGCACGCGGAGTTTCTGTGCTATATCCCTGCAGGCTCGAGCCCTGAAATGAGGAGGAGGTTTGCAGCTAAGCTCAGCGAGTGCTCGAGCTTTTCCTTAGTTAGCACACGGAGGCCCCACTCAGCCATGCGAGTGTTCATTTTCCTCCATAAATACTCTGGTTTAAACCTTTCTAGGTAGCAAGCGCCAGGTGTTTCAAAACTTCTAAAGCCATCAGGAAAACAAAATACTCAGACGTGTGCAAGTTCACTGGAGACTAGTTTATTGTGGTTGGTGAATACAGACCTTAAAAATGCCATTCTCGGTGCTTCTGGCCTAATAACTGCAGACCAGATCTTTTCTGACTTGCTGATTTCGATGGGATTTTAGTATGAACACACTTTGACGGAGGGTGTTTGGATGGAGTCTACAGAATTGAGGTTCTCAGATACCAAAAAGCGATTGCTGGAGGTGTCACCGGTTGTGCGCTGGTGTCACCTGGCTTCTGCCAGGAGCCTCATGGAGCAGCCCGGAGCGACCTGGGAGTGATTCTGCCAGGGAATGGGGAATCCAAAGGGACTTCTCGGCTCCAGCTCACGCCTGCTGTGCAGGAGAAGCCGCCTCGAGGCAGATCTGCTGCCTGTCTCCAGATGGGGACAGCGCAAGGCTTTGCACCGAGGAGCCCATCGTGCTGCAGGTGGGGAAGCTGCACCCGGGGGTTTGTGCAAGGACAGGCAGCCGAATGGCTGTAGAACTGTCACGAAAAGCAGATTCCAGCGGTCCAACCTCCCACTTTATCCGTTATGCCGTAGGACAAATGGATAATCCTTCTGGGCTTTGCTCGTGTCGTCTCTTAAGTGGGAAAAGTAATTGCCAACTGTGGTGGATTGTGAATTTCTCAGATAAAACACACCCATAAATTCAAGTGTCTGCATTATTCATTACTATCTTTCACGGTTAGAGCCATTTCAGATGAATCCTTATCACTAATTTAGTCTGCATCTGTACATTGGTTGCAACTCTCCTGATCGGGATTCCCTTTCTTCTCCCTGCCCTTGAGCACTGTCACACAGGTAGCACTGGCACCGGGGTTTAGCTGTGCAAAATACAGCTGTAAGGGAAGGGGGATATCAGACCCTAAGTGGGGTTGCGTTTTCAAGGAAAAAATGATGTGACATTAAATGGTTCATGAGGCAGTTCTTAAGATCAGCAAGATAGTGCTGGGAATAGGCGTTATAACTTCATTAAAAGTGGCATGTCCCATTTGCCTGTTGGGGTGCGCAAGGGCACCTCTTGCCATGTTTGATATTAAAGTAATTGACTATTAAATAAACCTGGGGGGTTGGGTGCCAGTGCCGCAGTGCCTGGGCCACCTGCACGGGACCGGGCAGCGCTGCCCGGCGGGAGCCACGAGGCTCTGATTCACATTCACCTTCTTCCACCAAAGGGTTTAATTGCCAGGTGTTTGGGGGCTCCAGGCTCCTGCCTGTCAAGAAATTGAGACCGGGCCTTTCAAGGTAAACCAAATCCTCACGTGGGAAAGAAACCTAAAATGTTTGTTTGCTCGTCCGGCTTTGCAGTGGTTTCCAGTGAGCGCAGGGAGGTCGGGCAGATTGTGCCTCTTGCATTTGGCAGCTTGTGTGAACGGCACTGCATTTCTCCGTGAAGCCCTTGGAATAGCCAGGAAAACAGCCTCCCGATTTGATTTGGGAGCTCGCTTGCACTGGAAAAAATTGCCACTGGCAGAAGTCGTCAGTACTAATTGTGAGTGTAACTTGGTTGGAGAAGCAGGTCCTCGTTCAAACAAAATTTATAAAAGTGACGGGATAAATGGGGAAATGTTTTCATACCTGAGCAAAAGTGCTTTGGGAGCGCACAACTCTGAACTGTGTGAGGCATCCAGGGGAAAAGGCAAGCCCTCATCTTCTTATTTGGAGACTATATCTGTTATACTGGGGCCAGTGCTACTTGCAATTGACTCTGCCTTTTAATCTCTAAGAGCAATAAGGGGTTTTTGGCTGCTAATACTGGTTTAATTGTCCCTGATGGCAGCTCGCACTGAACACATTTCTGCAGAGCTTTTCCTGAGCAGTAAGAATTTTATTTTGAGCATTTCAGACCCGGCTCATTCATGCAGTCCCATGTTAATACTTTGCACCGAAGCAGCAGAAACCCACCATTTGCTCAGCTACCGGGGAAAACATTTTGTAGAGGCTGTTTTGTTCCAAAGAGACATTCTAATCCTCATGGAAAACCATCCAGCAGGACTTCTAGATGAAAACCGTCATTTGTTAGTTGAAAAGAAGTTGCATTATATGAGGCTAAGCCAAACTGTGGAGTGGAGTAACGCAGGACAAACACGGTGCTTAGTGGCAGTTGAGCCCATTGACCAGATGATGTGGGAAGCAAAGCTCGGTGCTTGCACACACGGCTGCTTGCAAAGGCCTTGGCAAAGAACATAGTATCAAGTGGGGAGCTAGGACTTGTTATAGATTGATATGCATGGGTGAATAACGGGCAAAGCTAAGTTAGTGGGGCCTATCTAATGTAATCTCCTCTTCCACTAAAAGAGATACCCGGCTATAATTTCATCTACCAGAACTTACTATCCTACACTGAGAAAAGACATTTAGTACTCATTTAATCTGCATTCAGATGAAAAGACACTTGCCTTATTATTTTTAATTCCTTCATAAATTTGGAATGATATTGCTTTCATGACCTTGTTATAATTAGCAGTTGCTATTTCTTGTTAATGAGCTATTACCTGCAAATTCGCATAATTCATCTGACAGGCTGCCAGCCTGACTAATTAACAAGGTTTGACCAGTATCTCAAACGTACTGCAAAAGGATTTTCTCCTCTGACACAAAAAAAAAAAAAGGTTCTCTGAGGTTTTGTATATAAATACATTAAATGGTTTCTGCAAAGAGGTCACAAAATCACCCTGCTAAGAAGTTTGTCTGTAACGTTCATCCAGCACAGAGGCTGTTCCAAAAAATCCCGTTTCGAACCCCGCTTACCCTCTGATTAAAACGATGCTGGCAACGAGGATGTTTCTGCATGCCAGGCAAGCACCGTTCCTGCCTGGCTTGCAGAGAAGACCTTAAAACAGAGACCAGCCCACTTGGTGCAAAGAACACTTTAGACCTTTCCACTAGCAGAAAACGCACTTGAATGAAGGTTATTTTCCTATTTCCAGCAGAATGTAACATCAGCTTTGAAGGCCTGATCAGCCCATTCCATGAGAGTGGGAATTCTTTGCACTTCAGTGGAGTTTGGATCTGGCCCTAGGCTGCCTTTTTGGCTATGCGTTACTGCCTGGTTCACCTCCACCAATTTCTCTTTCCCATATAAATAACAGGAAATATATTTCTTGTTTCTGGGAGGTATTTTTTGAGTGACATTAAGGCATATCTCCGTGGCAGGATTTTTAGAAAGAGACATCTTGTAATGTTAGAACTGCTCAGCAGAGATTTATTGATACGCACAGTGCTTTACCATAAAAAACCAAAATCACTGCCCGAGACAATTTTCAATGCAAATAGACTTTGCAGTGATCGTCTGCATCATACGTGGCAATTTTATGTAACCAGCTTCAGCACCCCCACCTTGCTTCTCAGATGCTGTGAGATTAGATTTGTTACTGTTTGGGAAGCCCTTAGACATTAGAGCAATTAACTTTGTAGAAAACAAGAGGAGGAAATTAATAATTCTGCCTTCAGAGCCGTGTTTGAACGGTGGGAAGTAAATAATACATGGGACAGCACAAAAAGCAAAGGGAGGGGAGCAGAATGTGCAGAGGCTGCTGTGTAAGTGGACCCCGTTTGTCTTGTGCAATGCATGAGGCAGTGGCTCTGCGGAAGAAATGTGACATGTTCGTGTAATTAGACTGTACGGTAATGCAATTGCACAAGGAGGCCGTGTTAATGGTGCTGAGACCATCTTAATTCTGCTAATTCCTACCTTCCAAGTCCCTGACTTTGCAGCTGTTGCCTCTTGGTGATGCTTGTTGGGGCCATGTTTAATATGCACCGCGATGGTAGCTGGGGGCTCCTCTCATGCTTCAAGATGCAACTATGAGAGGAGTCCAAGCACATCTGAAGATGCTGTCTGCCACAAATAACGGCCAGAATCCTTTTTTCCCTTTTCCCTGCAGAGATCCAGTGAAAACCAAGTGTCATTTATTTATGTTTCCAATTACTACTAGTTGGTAAATTCAGGTGGATTTCAAGAATAGCTTCAGCAACTTTATTATTCCCTTGGAGCACATTCATCTAGATTTACTTACGGTTTGAGTATAAAAGAAGGATTTGCATCCTGATGGCCAAGGAGGAGGTCTCATCCTTCTTCCTTGGCTTTCTTTTTCTCTGGTTGCCATGTTCCTTCCAGTCTATCTTGGAAGGGTGACACGTTCCTTGTCTTGATAAAGCAGCAATAGTTGGTCTTGGTAGAGGTGTTTGCCTTCTCTGGTGAGAGTATGTGCTTTCTATCAAAAGATATAGGATAGAAATCCTGGGAAAAAGGGATAGCTAAAGCTATCAGCAAATTTTTTTGTAGTTTTTGGGGCTGTTCTGTTTTCTGATTACACTTGGCCCTGGGAAGGTCCTAAGAGTCTGAGCTTTTAGGCTTTGCATGAACTGGTGGCCAGCCCGGCTTTCAAGCAGCAGGAAGGGTTTGTCTGGGGACGCTGCATCATTTACGAGATGGATGTGCCTTAGCACAGCGCCGTAACAAATTACCCACGCCTGGAGGAGGAAGATGAGGAATGGCGTGTGGGGCTGCGGGGCTCTCCGGCGGCCGCGTTAGCCCGGTGGCAGTCCCTGCACTGCAGCACGCGTGTCAACGCCGCGCGTTAACACCGCGCACGGCGGCGGCAGCGCCTTCCCCGGCGTGGGAAGAGGCAGCCAACCCACCTCGCTCATGTTTGCAGTAGGTAGAGCGCGTGTTCGTGGTAATGTTAGGCTATGGGAGTGGGTTGTGGAATGGGAGAACGTCCCCTTGCTCTGGGGATGAATGCATGATGAATGTGCGGTGCGGCCCAGATGCCTACCGGAACCGAGCGTGCGCTTCTTGCATAAATGCACCATTTATCTTCTCACAAAGCATGTCGTAGCGCTCCAGGCCTGTCGCTGCAGGGATGCCAGCAAAACATGGGCCCTAGAAGCTCCACGAGCCTGGAAAGCTCTGATGTTCGCATGGTTTCCACCCTCAACCCCACCCATCTACGTGGCGAGGTAGGTGGGGGGATAGTGCCAGATTGTACTGAGTTCACCATGTAAAATACAGGAAAAATGTGAAACGGATAGCTGCTGTTCTTACGGGAGCAGCACGCACATCTGACAGGATCCCTGATTTAGACTCAAGAGAACATATGGCTCTTAGTGTGTGTCCAGATAATTAGCAAATCTAGTAAGTTTTAGCATAATTGGATGCGTAACAACAAGGGAAATCAATATGTGAATAAATTTTAAGGCACCAAGCAAAGTATACTTGTGTCTGTGGCACACCTGGCTTTTGTGTGCGACAAAATCAGAAATATTTTTGCAATAACTGTGCTTCTGTATAAACAGAGGAAATTATTATCAGAGCTCATTACAAGTGCATGATAATGTCTCTGTTTGTATGTAATTGGTTAGTCAGAAATCTCAGAAGATAAAATGATTCTGCCCCTAGATGTTGTTATGAAGAGGCCCGGTGTGTGAAAGCAGATGGGGAGAGCGGCTGGTAGGATGTGACCGTGGGCAGCTACGAAATAAAACGTGACCTGCAGCTCAGGAAGTCCTTCTATTGCAGATTGCTGGAAGGAGGAAGCGTGTTGCAGGAGAAGGATCCTTGTTTTCCCTTGGCGCTCATCCCAGGGCCCGTCAGAGATAGGAGGATAGATGAACTTCTGGCCTGAGCCAGTAGGGCTGGTTTTAGGTTGCAAGGATATTGTTAATTATTTGAGAGTAAAGAACGTAGTCATTAGACCAGTGCGGCAGTGATGAAGAATGGTAATAGACTGGGACAACATGTGGGTTTTGACTGAGTTACTGCTGATTTAATAAGCAGTCAAGACCTGAAAGGAGTTCACTGTCACTCCACAGGCGCTTATAAAGTGTGGCCTTAATTTTGGAGCAAGATCTCTCCAGGCTGAGAGCTATGGGCTGTATCATTTGTTAGCAAAGTGCCCATGTGTACCAGTAAGTGCATCTGTGAGCAGCTTGATGTGGAAGGGAACGATGGCAAAGACTTTTAAAGGCATTAATGAGTTGAAAGCAGGTCAGCGATAGAGCCTTGGCTCGTTAAAGATGTCCTCTTGGTTCAGAATAATTGCCGGTGCAGGTTGGCTGACGTCCTCAGAGCAGCCCAGCAGATGCAGATGAACTGGAGAACTAGAAATGAATCACAAAGTGTTCTCTACCTTGCAGCTGCTAGGAGGAATATGGGGAAATGTCCATTTTTAGCATTACCAGCCAAAATAATGTGTTATTATGTACACAGTTTCTTTAAATTACAAATCTTCCCTTGAATTGGTTTATCTATGTGAAATCCATATGTGTATAATTATATTGCGCTGGATTATCGGCTAATGTGTAAGTCTTGGAGAGCTGCCTGTTTACAGTAGATGATGATCTGTCCCATCATATTTTATCGCTTTACTAGGAGAGCAGCCCTATCATTCCAGACCTTCCCTGAGGCCAAAACTGCCCAGAAACAGCTTAAAAAAAGGACAATTTACAGATAAGCATTCAAGCCTGAGGACCATTTTTATATTTGCTTTTCTTTAACCTAAAACTAACTTAAAGAATTTAGTGTTTTGTATTTTTAAATAGCTTTGCTTCTACAAACAAATTGCTAAAATGGCCTTTCCCCAAATCCTATTAGTGACCTCTGTGTTTAAGGGGTAATATAGTTTCTTCCTATCAGTAAAATAGGAAAAACAAACAACGAATGCATAGTCATGAGAGAGAAGATTTCATTAGATGTGTAAAATTCTAGAGACAGGAAAGGTACTAACATTAGGTATGGACAACAACAGTTTGTTAGCTAAGCCTGCAGAAAACAAAAAGTTTATTTAAAAAAAAATAAATAAAACCCAGGGGTCATGACACATTTCCTGTGTTTTACTGTTTCTCTTTCTAAACGAGGATGTAGGTCATCTTGCATTGTCAAGAAGCATTATATCACAGAGATTATGTCTTTTGGGAGCATTTCTTACTAAAAGTTGACCCAGTGGTGCAAATTCTCAGGCGTTTGGGTATTTCTCATGCCAGTATTCCCATCGCCATCAGCCTGTGGACACTCACAGCTTCAGGAGATACAGGCTCATTAGTTCATGTAATTCCATCTCTTGTGCATTATGAGCCATTAGATTTCTCAGTCACCCTCTGCATTGAGCCTAGTAAAGTTCATATGTTCCAAGAAGAGATCCAGCCTTGATCTGTAGATACTGGGAGTTGGAGAATTCATTGTTTCCGGGAATCAGCTGTTCAGGTGTCATTCACATTCACTGTTCCAAATAAGTAATGTCTTCTCAATGAGAGTTTTTCTAGCGTCTGCTTTCAGTCGCTGATTCTTCTCTAGACACCTTTTCTGCTGGATTAACAAGGTCTCCATCATCTTGCAGCTTGCACTGAAGTCCTCTTACGTTGTCATGTAGACCCCTCTCAGTCCCCTATTTGGCAGCCTGCGTGAGCCAGGGCTTGAATGCTCGTTTGTGGAGCTCCCCTTGGAGCTCCATAGTCCAGCCCTTTCTGAGCTGCTGGCTAGAGCAACGTCTCAAGACTTGGAGGTTTTAACAGAACTAGCTGCATCAAGAAGGAAATGTTCAGAGAATCATGACTGGAGATGGTAAATTGAGGATTTGGCCAGGTAAGTAGAATAGCACTGCCTGAATTCCTGTTGGATATGGTGGGAGCTGGACCGTGTCCTTGCACAGGGAAGAGAAGAAACGTTGTTCAGCACTGGATGCTGCCAAGTAGTTTAGTGAAATTTGCCGCAGTCAGCCAGTCCACATTTGGCATACAAGGAAATTGCGCGCAACTTGCTGAGATGTAATCACTGAGTCACATCATTGAGTGCTTAATCTCGAGGAAAGTTAACTTTTTCGGCACGGGCTGGAGCACATCAGCAGGATTCTGTCTTGTTTGTCCCCAGGTGCTGATAGTGCCTTCTGCTCCTCTTGCTCGAGAGATTGTGGGCAATGCTTTGGGAGCTGCTTTGATGTCATATCACGTTGCTTTTACCACACACATCAAAAATGCAAAAGCACAGCTTGTTTACTGTAGCTCCACAAAGGGGCAAGTGCACTTAAATCAGAGAACTTGCCAATCCCAACATCTGAGTGTGTAGGTTTCATTATTAGACAGATCCCTGGGGACTTGAAAGCATGGTACCATCACAAATGGGGCTCTTCCCCTTACTGTACTTGGCAGGGATCTGTTAAATTAGCAGCTCTTCCTTTGGTAGCTGCTGCGGTAGGAATAAAATGCAAAGACGGTGCCTGTGTTTACTGACCGCACAGCTGCATTCACAGGTGGAATTGCCAAGTCATTTTTTGACATTCCTCCTTTAATGGCCGGGCTCTTGTTCTGATTTCCTTGATGTCCTCTTCCCAACGTGTGATATTCCTTTGAAACATCACTATTTATTAGTTTGACAGTTGCAATGTCGATGGCAAGGGAACAGGGTGAGTGACTGTAGCTGTGCAACAGTAAGCTGGAAGTGAGAAAGCCAAAGTCCTTGTTGAGTTTTGAGTCTTTGATTTGCGGTGTAACAAGAAGTGATGAGATTTCCCCCATCTGCAGATCCCCGAAAAGATTTGGAGTATTTCAGGTCATGTCCATTAGAGGGTCATTTTCCATCCATCAGCATTAATGTGTGTGTCTGACAAATCAGCAAGGAAATGGGAAGACCAGCCTGTAAGGCAACAGTGGTATTTTTGCTTCAGTCACTTGATTTGACATTTGTCTTTCAGAGATGTTGTCAAAAACGTTCACCCCTCTTTCTCTCTGTTAGCCTCTTTTGACTCCGAGTGGATCTTCTCATTTATTTTTCTGTGTTTGTTCTCTTTGATATCTCTAAAACAACGTCCTGGAAGTGTGAATGGGCCTGTCTGGTGGAGAAGTTTCTTGCCCCTGAATCTGCTTTGGATCTGAAGGCAACAGTCAAAGATTTTCTAAATCCCTTCTCATCTCTGTCAATTCAAGCCGCTAGCAAAGCAACCATCCACAGCACCTGTGATTACACCCTAGGCAGGATTTCTAATGGTCTTCAGCGTCCTTGGGCATTTGCTATTCTGCAAAACTTCTCCAAGCTATTTCAGGCCACAGCTGAAGTGCTTTCATGGAAAAAGATGGGGAGGGAATGCAGTAACAGAGCAGGTGTAACTTGGGCGACTATAAATAATCTCAGGAGGCTTTTCATCTTGTTCCCTGCTCTTGAGATGTATGGATTCTTTTTTTAAAAAAAAAAGAAAAAAAATAAAAGAAAGGAAGGGATTCTAAATTAGCGAGGTTTGCATATCAAGTTTCTGCTCACCTGTGACTGGACAGTCATTATCTGCTTTCAAAGCACTGTCAAGTAAGCTTGCTAATGACTCTCCTGTTTTGGGGGAAGAAAAGGAAATCAAGCTACATTTTCTACATTCATAAATTCTTTTGAGGATGCTATTCTTGGAGTGAGACCTGATGAAATATGGAATTTTCAAAGTAATGGCAGTTTAGAAATAAGAAAATAGGATGATCTAGTGACTAGCCAGATTGGAAGAAAATACAGGTAATCTCATGGGACAGCGTTTGTGTCTATTCAGCCCCTGCTTTCCAGAGAAGCAACAAGAAGTTAAATTTATAAGTGGCAAAAAAGGGGTTTATATATATATGTGTGTATATATATATATATAGAGAGAGAGAGAGAGAGAAAGGTAGGGTATTTCTTATAAAGTTCAGTTCTGAAGATGAAAACACAATTGAACATGAAATCTTGTGTTTTCTAGGCATCTTCAGAAAGACTAGTTCATTAATACAAGCATATTTGGTATTATTTTGTGTTTCATTAAAACAGCAATTCAGAATCCTGGTTGTCCTCCAGTGATTGACTTTATCCATTTTCATAATAAATTGGCTCCTGAAGCCTTTGTTAGGGATGCCAAAGGCAGCCACTGAGCGCTGCTGTGTTATTGGTGCATCCCTGTGTGTCCTAAGGAGAATGTGTACAAGATGGTACGGAGTTAATAATGGTAATAATTGGTCTAAGTTAGCAGAATTAGTTAGTTCTGGAGCAGCCATGAAGGTCGGTGTGAGCTCTGTGTGTGCTGGGGTGCAGGTAACCCACAGGTGACGGGGATGTGAACACGGTCAGCGCGTATCAATGAGCTCAAGGGGACTGTAGGTGAGAGTGTCAACGCCCCCTTCCTAACAGCCCACTAATTGTTTGCTGGTTTCTATTGATCTTCAGATTGCATAAAGTCGAGATCAATCTCCTGAGTGATGCCTCTGACAGCTGTAAGCAGTATCCAATATAATAACTGATCTTCGGTCATCTTGTCTGGAACAGACACCGTGAACATCTGCTTATTGATACCCTCCCGAGTAATGCTTTGGTGATACCTCTGTCAGAAGCTGCATCTCTCACAGAAACTCTATGCATTGAGGGAATATTCCTAATGCAAAAAGAGGGGACCCTGTTTTCTTCCTCTGTCCCTCCCTCACATCCATCTGGTTGCAGTAGAGTTGTCCCTTTTCCCTGATCCTGTGAAAACATGCAGCCCTTGCAATCCATACATGGATCTTCCTGGGGATCCTCATTCCCACCCATCTGGCCTGGCAAGGAAGAGCAAAGGGACCTGTCACAATTCCTGCATTAGACTCATTCCCCAAGTCAAGCAGACCTGACCTGATTCTCTGCCGATCGTACTTTCTTGCTGGAAGCTGAAGCGTATTCACTTTTTCCTACCATCACCAGCTCCAAGAGCTAAGAGACAGAAATCAAGTTCCAAAAATGCCATGAGATCATTTTAGGCTGTATGTAAATACCGGAACGGTCTTCAGGCGTTTCTGGGCATTTCATCATACTTGAATTAGGTCATTGAACTTCAGTTTTCTCCATGGCCATCAGGATGAAAGTCAGTATTTTCATCCAGATAGGTGCATCAAGAAGCCAGAACACTAATGCAGCTCTGTGTGTGCGGCATCATACAGCAGTGCAATTGCACGAGTTGCCATTGATGCATTTTCCCCTTTGTGAGACCTTTGCAGCATTTGCTGCTTTGCAGAGAATATAATCCAAAGCATCATCGTGTCTGCCCTTCAGCTCAAAAGTTTGGCCACAGTTGAGAGTGGATGGTTAAGGTGTGTAAAGGGAAGAGGTGCCTGTCTGAAGTTTGCAACAGCATTAAGGGAGGTCTAGACACGCTGCTGTCCCCATCTGTCTCCTTTCCTCCTTCGCTGCTTTCTGCACAATGGGGTTTTTTTTGGTCCTAATAAGAGAAGTTCACAAAGAATTGCAAATGGAAAAAAATACGCCAGCCTGCCCTGTGTTTCCTTTTAATTAATCACACAGTGTAGTAGTAAGCTCAGTGAGACACTGCTCTTATACTCAGGAAACCTTCTGGTGTGAGGAGGAAGCCTGGGTATGTTCTGAGAACCGGGTCGGAGCTCTGGGTCTTTCAGTCCTCTTGCTTTCAGGGGTCTCCTTTGAAGCTCTTCTGCCTTGTGTGTCTCTCACAGTACATTTCAAGAGCCGATGTAGGTTTTTTCTGCGATCATTAAGGTAAGCAATAGGCAGCTGTGTGCCGAGCAGCCTCCTGCTCTTTGTGATCACCAAGCAACCTGAGCGCCTGCCTGCACGGCGCTACTGCTGTCGGACTGACCGACTGCTGCTAGCTGATTTAATCCCTTCTGTCATTTGAATAACCTTCGTAAAGCCAAAGGATTTCATCATGCCTGGCTTACCTCACTCTGCCATTTGCACTTGTCCTCTTGATTTTTCCCTTTCCGTGCTTGCTCTGTCTCACTGCACCTCTTCTGGCTTCATCACTGTGTTCCACAAGTATTTGTAGCGCGGGACCACTCTTGCCCCAGATCCACTCCCTGTAGCCTTTCATGCATGTTTGTTTGGCCATTAAATAGAGGGCTAATTTCATGTCTTCAGTGGCAAATAGTGGCTCATTAGTGGCAAAAGCTCTGCTGGAGTGCACTTGACATAACGAGCCTGTGACTCTGAAGTGTGAGACGGGCTCTCAAGTGAGGGGAGATGAGAGCAGCTGGTTCCAGTCCTGCTGGCTATCAGCTGGGCTCCCACGAGCATCCCAGCATGTTACTCGGTGGTTGGGGATGAGCACAGTGGGGATTTGGGTCTAGAAGGAGTCCCGTGCAGCGACTGAAACGCTCTCCCTGCCTTTGCTCCCTAGTGAGAAAGGTTTATGTGAAAATACTTGTGCTTACTGAGATGAAACTGGTGGCAATATGCCAAGGGCTCATGTATAGCAGTGTTTGAGTAACAAGCATGTGCTTGTGAAGGGGAACCAAGAGTGAAGTGGGTCAAATATACTGAAATAGCTCATTTTCCGCAGTCTGATAGTAGGAAGAGGATCCCTCCTAAGAGTGGTGTTCAAAGCATGGGCCATATTCTGCCTCAATGAAAGCATTTTTTTTTAATTCTTACCTTTAAGTCTGAAATCATCCTTCCTTAAAAACTAAATAGGCTTCAGAAAAGAGGGGTCATTATTGCCGGTGCCTGGCTTTTGCTTTTGGCTAAACAGCGGTACCTGGCTGAGTTGTTAACATGGGCTCTGACAAATATGAAGAACTAAATACACGGAAAATTCCTCCAGCAAGAAATGAATAGATACTAATGATAAGTACAAAAAATAGTATGTCATCTGGTGACATGCTCTGTGCAGGATTGGCTTCTCATTACTGCAAGCCAAGTCAAGTAGAACTTGCAGTTTGCCCTTTACTGTAATTTATATCCACTAAGGCTCTAAACAGATTCATGGAAAACGGCAACCAATCCATATCTATCATGTTTTACGTCTGGGTGAAGAATATGGGTATTACTTTTATTAAGTTTCATGAAATATCTGCTCTTATATTAAAAGTGAGAGGTGGCTCTTTGTCAAAGCTTATTTAAGATGGGTTGGGGGTCATGTGCAGACGGAGAAGAGGAGAGGAGATTAGTTATGGTTTTTATCTTGATAAGGATAGAGAAGCCCTTAAGGGCCCTTAAACCCTTTCTCCCCTTAGGGGGAAGTGCAGGAGACTTTCCTGCATAGTCAGAGCCATCCATAACACGACAATGTTTTCTGCAAGGCTTCTTAAACACGTTTTATCAGAGTAAATTGATGCTGACAGAAGCCTTCCTGTCCCCGTGCAGTTCTCTCCTGAGCAGGGGCTGCCGCCGTGCTGAAGTTTGCTGGGTTTGTTACTCCCTACTAGGGACAGGACAGAGTCTTTGCCAATATTTGAGGCTGTAGCTGTGCTTCTCTTCCAAAATACTTCCAAACCTGTGGACTGCTGGTGGTTTGGAGCTTGCTAATGCTACTCTGAGATAATTTTCTGCAATACCGAATTACTGGAGTAATTTACAGAGGTTCTTCCTCCAGGAACACTTCAGTCAGCCAGTAGGTCAGCATTTGATCCCCTTATTGATGTGGTGGTGTCTTCCTTCTCCAGAAAAGAGAGCTTTCCCACTTTCCCAAACCACACTCGGCTCCTGCCTCGGTGCAAATCCCAGGGCTGGGGTCAAGGGTGGTGAGAGCAGAGCTGTGGGCTGGCCGGGGGCTGCTCTTGGGGGCTCCTTTGGGCCCCAACCATCCATGAAGCTCACACAGCTCAGTGCAATTGCAGGAGTAAAGCAGCGAGAGATGGGAGGGCTCTTGGCCATTAATAAAAAGGCACCCATGAAATAGCAGCAGAAAGGGGCAATTTTCAGCTGGGATCAAATTGATCTCAAGAGGTGCGTGCTGAGTGCCAGGCTCCTATGGACTTCCAAGTCTTCATTTTGAAATCAGCCTGAGCAGCCACATTCTTGAGTGTCTTCTATGTCACTACCTGTTGTGAAATTTTGGACTGTTGCTGCGGTTCCCATTTTACTCCACAACGTGTGGAAAAATTTGGTGTGTGTCTAACAGACTGCATCAGTAATGGGGTGGCTCTCTCTGGGGTGGTTTAAGGAATTAAAGTGATGTTTAACACCCGTGAATGTCCAGGTATTGGTTGTGAGTGCACAGAGGAGTCAAGTTGGAGGTACTTCTTGCAAAATGCTGAGTAAATAAATCACTATGGTTTGTCCTTTTGTTTTTTTGCAGAGTCGTAAAGCACTGCAGTGTCTAAGACTCTTATCTGCCAAATGCATGTATTTGTACTTGATAACGGTTGGCATATTTGTGTGTATCAAGCGGCAGATAAGTCAGTGTTTGGAGGACTGGCCTTAGGCAGCGAAGGGGAAGGTGCGGGGCAGGTATTCAGATTGCAACGGGGACCTCCTGCTTTCTTAGTGCAGCACTTTCAGAAACAACTGTGCATTTTATCAACTTTTATTAATTGCTTTGAAGCTGTGTAGTTAATGCTAGGTATTCACTGTATGTCTGGGCTACCTAGTAATATAAAAATAATGTTCTTTGTAATAAGATATTTAGGTGCGTCTAACCCCGATATCAAAACTTTCTTGAGAGAAGGCAGAGTCAGGAGCAAGTTGTCAGGTCTGTCCTTCAAGCTCCATTAAAGATGTATTTGTGTTGTGTGTGTGTGTGTATTTCAAGTCTGCAATGGTAAATTTTGTACAGGCCTTTTAGGCTGAAAGAGAATGGACAGTCTTGCTAATCCTTGCAGATAATCTTCCAAGCCTTTGAGGCATGTACTTCATGGGTATCAGGTGGAGGGAGATTTTGCTCATGTAACTGTTTTTTTATCAAAAATAATTTCCGGCAAGGTAACACTTAAAGAATTAAAGGGATGTGCGACCCAACTCTGCTAATTGTGTGCTGCCCTTGGACAAGAGCCCAGGTTTGCTTGGGAGCAGAAGTAAGGGGTGGTGTTTGGTTATGCCAGAGAAGTGCAAACCCGGGTCCTTCAAGGCTGGGCTTGTGGCTTCAAGGAGGTTTCACAGAGGAGGTGGGGGTTCCTTTGGAAAAATTATAGCTGCAGAGCCTCCTGCACAATGCTTTTTCCATGGCACTTAAAGTCACTATTTTCTGCTCTGTCTTGGCCTCCTGGCTTCTTGCTCGATTACGTTGAGTGAGAGCCACTGATCCTCAGCCTCTTTGTGTCATCCCAGCGCGTGGTTATGAGCGTTTACCATATGCTTCCAAGCCTGGGTGCCTTCCGGCTTGGAAGGTGGTTTGTTCACAGGCTTGGGATGCCTCCCTCAACTCCTCTGCGATAATCACGGCTTCGGGATGCGGCCTCTGAGCAAGTCTGGGCCTGCCTGTAGAGGCACCACGGGGAGCCCTTCCCAAACTGTGTCAGCGGTTTGAAAGAGAAGGGTTTCTGTAGGAAAAAAAAGGAAAGAAAGAAATGATGGGATGTGGAAGCACTGGGTAAAGCAGAAATACCGAGTCCCACAAGAAAGCCTGCTTGCTTTCCTCTTCTTTCCCAGTCCCACGGGTAAATAATGTCGGGATGAATCATCCGTATTGTGTTTCTGTGCTTACGTGAGTGCCCTTGAGCGCAGGCTGTGCCTTTGGATCCCCATTTTCAGCAGGAAGTCCTTTAAAATTTTAGACTCGCAACGGGTACAAATTGAAATTTTGGCTGGTAGCACCAGAAAAAGAAAGCAGTGGCCTAATGTGGTCTCCCAGGATCAGGACTGAGATTCAAAATGCCAGCACTAGTCACAACCTTTTAAACTTTAAGCATCACTTGTGCTTACAAATTGCTTTTTTAAGTGAGAATCTGGTACGTGAGCAGCTCTCTTCAGTCCCAGCCATAACAAGAGGTGCATTTTGTGCATGCTTTTATGGAGAGAGTTCTGGGAGATGATCCATGCAATCTCTCTGCTCATCCCTGCTCTCCACAGACAGTGTTTGGGGCTACTGAAGGGATTTGTATGAGTGAGGAAGATTGTAGAGGCTGAAGGCTCCTTCATGCTGCTGGGCAGGACAGAGGGACGTGCCCGGGTTGTCAGCCACCCCACCGCTCTTCTGAGGCCTTCAAGAGCGGATGAGCTCCATTGGGAATCAAGAGCAGTGGCAGGGAACACGTGTGCTTCTGTAATGCAGATTCAAAAGATGAACCTAAAGAACCTGCCCAGCCCTGGGAGAGCGGTTTCCATGGTTAATTTTCTCTTTGTGTTACTGATTTTTCTTATTATTACGTTTGTTCCACATTAGTAGCCAATGGCAATAAGCTGTAGAGATGAGACTTTGCAGAGATATAGGGCAGGAAGAAAGAAAAGGTGTGAAAAATTGAAATGACAAGGTCGCGTTGGTGACTAGTGATGTGAAGGAAGGAAATTTGTACCCCGTGCGCTTTGATGAGCGGTTAGAGGAGGCCACGCTAGGCAGGGCTGCCTTAGGAGACCAAGTTGGCACGTCTCGAGCGCAGATGGTGTGACACAAAAGGAGATGGAACCGTTTCCGTTTGAAATGAGTGCATCTGAGAGGCAACTGTTATTCTCTCTGTCAAGATGGAGACATCTGAGCATGTTTTCAGTTGGGAGGAACCCAAGATGAGCTACAGACGGCATCCGTTTGTCTGCACCTGGAAGGGAGCTCCCTGCGTGTGCTGGTGGCACTTCCACCACCGGCACTGGTGGCCTTGGAAGGTGTCACCACTCGGGTTTTTCTGTGCAGCCCGAACGGCCTTCTGAGGCCTTACCCTTCCAAGGCTCTTTGCACCCAAAACCTTTGGTGCCATAGCTGTCTGTGTAAGACTTCTCCTCCCTCCCGTTCAGCTGCAATCCTCAAATGCAAAGAAAATAGTTTGCTGTTCTTGAGTAGATGTGTGTTTTTATATAATTAAGAAAATACTTGCAAAACTAGACTTTTCCAGAGATTTTCCAGAGAAAAAGAACAGATTTTTTTTTTTTGGTTGAACTAATTGTGTCTTCCCATCACCACCCCCGTCAGTGTTTTGAGGTCATTGGAAGTGGAAAAGGAACAATTGTAGCTAAAGACGGACCAGCCCAACTTGTGCGAGGAGCGTGTGCGTTCCTGCGTTGGCTCTGGTTGGAGGTTGCATAAACCCTGTCTCCTTTTAGTCAGATGAGAAATTCCTGTCTGTGAAACCACCCTGAAACTGAATTTGTGTCCTTTTCTGAGCTGCAGCGAACAACCCAACCCCCAGCTACCACCTCCCTGGTGCTGCCATCTCCTCGGGGTGCTGGGGTGGGAAATAGCAGTGAGATGTGAGTGATAATTTCTGTTCTGCATGGCAGAAACTTTGGGATTTGAACCATTCTGGACCTCAGTGGGACTTCTGTTGCTTTTCTCTCCTGCTCTGTATTGCTTCATTTTGAAGAAGAGCAGGAGCTTTCCCGAGGGAGATAAGGGCAAGGCTGCAACTGTCTCTGGTTGTTGTAGATGTGAAGGCCTCAGCAAAGTTTCTAGCACTAGAAACAACTCAAATAACAGTCTTGACACTGAGGTGTCTACGTTTTCACATTAGATCTTGGAGGGAGCAGCTTCCTTCCTTTCTCGCCACTGTCACAGCTAAGAGAAGAGATGAGCTCGAAAGAAGAGCAAAGCTTTTCTCTCTCCGGAAGGGTCTTGTGAGATAGGCAGGTTGCGATGGGGTATCCTAGGGCTACGGGGCTCTGTGGAATCAAAGTCTTTCTCTTCAGGAGGCAGCTGAGAGTGCCCTGGTGCTGCTGCTCACCATGTGCAGGAGCAGAGAGCGGCTCGGGTGGTCACAAGGGGCAGAGGAGCTCGTTGCATCGACAGCCTGGGCACCTGCTGCAAAGGAAGGGCGCCTATTTCCCTGTTTCCCTTTATTTTAAAGCAGTTCTCCCCCTCCTTTTTCCTTTTCCATTTTTAACACCAACCACCTGAGTTTCAGACTAAATTTGCAGAAGGCTGCTTGGCATTAACTGGTAAAACAACCCTCCCGAAAGGACCAGGAGTTGGTGCAGAGTTGTCTGCAGCGCACACCTTCCCTCTCCTCGACATGGCTCAGATTCATGGCATCTTCTCATAAGCTCTCATGTCCCTTGCCCCCAAAACTTGTCGAATGGGCACTTGGATTTTTTTGTTTGCTTGTTTTTTGCAAGTTCACCTGTAACCACATTGACTCTGGCCAAATTTTAACCCACAATGATCTTTTAGGACTTGATTCCTTGCCAGGGATGTGACTGTCTGGCAGACCTGTGACTACATTTCTTTTTCATTTCATTTTAAGGCAAAAGATCTGGTCTCCCATCCTTACGTTTGCTTTCCTCATCACATTGAGAGCTTCAAGGCTTCTCTCTGAGCCTGTGTTCCTCTCCTGTTATGACTCATTTGTGCAAGGAAAAACATTTTGGGAAAGACCTGAGGAGTTCTGTGTTGTGAACTTTGTGATTCGGTACTTACCAAGGGAAACTCAGGTTTATTCACCCCTGTGTGACTAAAACTCCATTTAATGTGTGGTTAATGTGACTTTGATCAGCTGAATGCAAGACAGGAGGCTTAGAATAAACCTGACTACTCATCGCTAATAGGTACAGGACAATTAGCCTGTTGTCTGCTGCAAATTACAGCTGCCAGAGAAAAAAAACAAAGCCATTTTCAACATGGCTCATACCTGAGCTGATAGATTATGTCTCAAGTCACTGAGCAAGAGGGGAGGCCACCATGGCCCTTTAGGAAGGAGCAGCCATAACCCAAGAAATTGTTTGGGTTAATAGAATTCCTTACAACCCTTACATGTTTAGCTGCTTGCCAGACTCTTGTATCCTACCTGTGTTAGGTCTTGTGTCTTGGTTAAAAGATCCTTAATGCAGGGTTCTGGGGCAAAGAAAAAAGAGAGGAGAAAAACCATAAAACTACTCCTGCTTTATTAGGGAGTGTTTTCAGTTGATGGACATTTGTTTTTTGGAAAAAAGTCAATTTTATACTGCTTATTTTTTCTACCATTACTTCTTTTTCAGTAAGGAGAAATAAGTGTTTTCTTTAATTTTGATAAACGAGAAGAGATTAAGCTTCCCTGTAAGTTCTTTACTGAGGAACTGAGGTATAACACTGATTCACTCAACGAGCAGATTACAGATGGTTATCTATTGAACTGTGTTTTACCGTCTTACTCTCCTTAAGTGTTATCTCTAAATTTAGGTAAATAATAAATGGGAATTATTTACTGGAGTTGGCTTGGAAGAAAGGTCATTCCTTGTGGCTGTAGATTTTCTTCTCTGCTTTTTAAATATATTCAGTCTTTGTTTAAGTCTCACTGTTGCCCTGGCTCAGCATAACACTTAAACGCCTGCTCACATTTAATCAGCAAGGAAACCCTCCCTATTCAGCAAAATGTTCAGGCGTTGGCTGAATTTTAAGCGCATGGGTCGGTCGTTCTTCTCGTTTGAGCACAAGCTGATCTCAGTAGCTCTGTCCCCGATGGTCCTTCAGTGCAGGGCAAGTGGGAACGTGCGTCATCCTACCGGGAACCACGGCCAACCCCGTCCCCTCTGGGTAAGAACCACCTGCGTCTCCAAGGCTGAGCAGGGCCGTGGTCATTGTCAGGGGTGATCAACATCTGTCTCTTCATCTCCCTGAGCAGGACCCAGCGCTTTATTTTAGGAAGACTTGGGATGAAAGGGGTTGCAGCAGGTACCTCCCCTTGCGTCTCCCCCCTTTTCTCAGCCTTCCCATCCCGATCTCCTGCCTTGTGTTGGGAGCGCGGCCGGTCAGCAGAGAGAGGAAATGACTTGTGGCATCAAAAAGCATCAAGATTATGTTCTGGGCCTTGTTAGCCAGGGTGATATATTTTGCTAGGCCCTTACATGCCTGCAGCAGGCCACCAGAGAGTTGCTAGCTTGCTGTTTAGGGAGAGTTAGGCTTTTTATTAACATCTCAGTACAAAACTGAGAATGAAAAATACGCAGCCCACTCCGCTTTAGACCCGGCGTGTGTTTATTTCAAAGAGCCCAATCTTACAGGGCAGGACATCCACAGCGTGAAGTACAAGTTTGCATTTGCTGCCTCTTGTCTAAAACGGAATATCCATTTTACGCTCTTCATTATAACGTTAGCACTATCATTTGCGCATTTAAATATCAATGAACACAAAGGTTACAACAGGTTTAGTGTAGTTTATTAAGAGTCTATTGCTTGAATGTCCCTCCTCTCCCCTAGCAAGCGGGAACCTGCTAGGAGAGACTTTGGGTGCCTGTGATGGGCAGGAGCAGCCCAAACCCCTGGGTCTGCCCTTGCCCGTAACAGTTTCCCTCACGCTGGTAGTTTTGGGCCCCACACAGACTTTCCAGGACTGTTTCCAGCTTGTTTGACACTCTCCAAGGTCCTGTCCAAAGCAGGTACCAGGAGACATTTGTGTTCTTTGGTGTCTCAGATGTCATTTTTGGTGAGTTTGGAGCAACTTAATGAGCACCAGCACCCAAAGCCAGCGTGCATTCCTCTGGCCTCTGCAGTTGCCAGCATCAAGGGCTTGCTTTTTGCTAAATCTTTTTTGTGTTTAAGAAAATTGTGTTTTCTTTAGTAATAATTGTGTGCCTGAGAATGCCCCAAAGAACCTAAAGCAGTTCACAAAATGATGCTTGTCCCGTGCAGCCCTGGCCAGCAGTGCAGGAACCCCGTGCGTGTCCATCTGCACTGCGACTCGGTGCCACCTGAGCTCGAGTCCTCTCCTGCCACCCCTGCCCGAGCTCGCCGTGACTGAGGGCTTCAAAAACCCTCACCCTGAGGCAGCGTCGCAAATGGGATTTTAGATGATTGAGATGGGGGTAGAGGGGTTGCTCTGTGAGATTTTGCTTTGATTGATTTTTATTCTTTTTTTAAATGTTGTTTTCCAACAGCAGCTTGGAACATCTGATAAATTTTTATCAGCGATATTTCAGCCTTGTGTGTGGTTAAATTTTGTTTTTCTCTCTGTGCGAGAGTCCTGGTCAATAGCCGTGGCTGCAGGCAGTGTTTCCACTGGGTCTCAGCTCTGTTCTTGAAATTAGAAATGGGTTAGGCTGTAAGCAAGGGTGGCAAATACCCCAACTCTGTTCTCAGCAGCAACTTGTCTAGAGCGGGAGCTGGGTTTGTTTCATGTTTGGAGTTTTGCAGCTTGCCTTTAGCAAGTTGTGCTTTTTCCTGTTTTCTTTTTTTTCTATATATGCTATTTGCTCGGTTAAGTCATCAAGAAGAGCACAAATATCTCATGGCCATGTGTTTGTGCTGTCTTGGGGCCTAAGAAATAAGAGCAGAGCAAAAAGAAAGTTAGAATTAAGGTCATAAACTACTGAGGTCAAAACAAGGCCTGAAAATCTTTTGCATTTTTCTTGTCCAAGTTCTTTACTGAGCTCTTGGTGCCAGAGACTTGCATTAGTGAAAGAATTCTTACACGAGTGAATAGCCAGTTTAATATGTGTCACATAGTGCCACTTATTTTCCCCACATATCAGTGCAGCTGTCAAAATATCATTTTAGTGGCAAGCATGCAGTTCAGAACGCTCGGTTGTATTTAGGGGAAGAGCACCTCCTTTAGACCGTTTCTTTGCAGAAATTTGGAGAATGAAACAGTCTAGGAAAAAAAAGGAGGAGAAAATATGTATATTTTTAAATGCTGTTAAACTGATTTGAAATGGCTAGAGGCTAGTTAGATTCTATTTCACTATAATATGACCTTATTAAAGCAATTATTATCACTACCTAAAGCAGGTTTCTTTATGTATTAATTTTGTTTAAAATGCTTTCAGTTCATTAATTGCTGGGCTGATGTTTAATTATGCAAATGTTTGGAAGTCATATCCCGGTTAAACTCTGCTGGCTGCTGGAATGGATTTTTGAAACAATATAGGATTTTCTACCTATTTTTTGGGCAGATAAAATGATTTGTATGTGTGTATTGGTTTCACTGGATCCAGTAATGCTCA
Source organism: Eudromia elegans (assembly GCA_003342815.1). Taxonomy (NCBI): domain Eukaryota; kingdom Metazoa; phylum Chordata; class Aves; order Tinamiformes; family Tinamidae; genus Eudromia; species Eudromia elegans. Next base: position 946,122 of record PTEX01000032.1, read on the forward strand.
GACCAAACAGTCACTGCATTTCATCAGACTTTTATCTGCGTGGGGATAATGTGATTTAACTCAGTTAATTATGTATTTTGTAGAAAAATGAAGTAAAATAGGGGGGGGAAAAAGCCCCAATTCTAACACTGACATTGCAAATCCTGTTGTACCAAACAAAAGGTACCTGGTAAAGTACCTTGCAGGTGGAGTTTGGTTGTCTTTTTTATGTTTTTTTTCAATTTTATCTAAATCCGATAATGGACAAATCTGTGAAGAATTTTGCAGTGCTCCATTAGCAAATTACAGGAACAGATGCTGGAAGTGTTGCAAAGTGGTGCTGCAGTCCCTTGCTGTGGTACCAGGAGGACCAGGAAACGCGATCAGATGCACTAGGTGAGATGAGCAAAACCCAGGTGTATCCCAGCGTATCCAACTGCCTCCTGCCTTCTCCAGGAATTCCTCCTGTCTGGGCTGTGGATGAGCCCTAGCAACATCCTCTGTGTGACCTCCACGCTGGGCAGTGCAGACTGATGAACCAAAAAAAAATGGGATTTCTGTTCAGACCTTGGAACAATTTACCAAAACTCAGGGCTGATCTGATTTAGTTCTGGTGGGTTTTACATGGAGATAAGTTGGTGGCTGGGGCTGCCAGCAAGGACAAGTGAAACTTCAGTAATAAGAGCTGTTACTAATTGCTGTGGAAGACGAAGGAAAGGAGGGATGTGGGGTTGGGATTTGGGCAGCAATGGGAAGTAAGAGGACTGGAAGATCTGGGAAGGGTCTGAGGTGAAGCAGATCTAATAAGCAGGTAACTGCATTGATGCTTAATAGGGACGATCCTTTACAGCTGGTCTCAAGACATGAAGGTGGCCAGTGTCTGCTCTTGTCCTTCTGCTCCATGGGACAAAGGGTGGGATTGAGAAAAAAGGAAAGGGAATGTGGGGAAGTTTCTCTGAGTGTGTCCACGGGGAGGTTCAGGTCCAGAGCCAAGGAAAGGAAAAAGGATCAGAACCAGACTGGGTGCTGAAATGAAGAAGGCCTGAAATCCGTAGGGAAGCATGAGCATCACGGGCAAGTTGGAGAAGTAGGTGGTTATGGTGGGAGCTCAACTTAGGGGGACAAGACCGAGCTCACAAGAAAGCAGAGCCAAAGGATGGAATAAACCTAGCAGAAGCAGGGACTGTAAGTAGAAGTGACTTAAAGGGAGAAATGGAAAGGAGGCAGTTCAGCACCAGGACTGCCATCTTGATGGTTTCCTTGGGGGAGTCCCTGTTTTACTGTATTATTCATTTTCGTGGCTGGGATGACGGTTGTTTTGGGGTGGAGGGGCCACGTGAGGGTTTGCAGACTGGCTCTGATGCGTGCAAATGAGCAGCTCCACGAGCACTCTTCTAGCTGATAAGGCAGTATTACTGCCTGGTTTCTAGAGTTTTCAACCTCCCTTATTTAACACCAAACTTTTCAACATCAGTATTTATTGCTCACCACGTCAGCCCAGGGTAAATGGATGAGCAGCAATTTTTCAATCAAACCAATGCTGCTGAACCACAGGGGACGTATCCCAAGAGGTATCGTGTAGAGCTTGGTCTGTAGGAATGGATGAGCAGCTGCAGCATCCTTCAGGATTTGACTCTGGCATGGATGTGGTGGGAGGTATGTGAATGAAGAGAAATTACCTGATTCTGGGACAGCAAAATTATGGAGTCCTCTTTTAAAGTAGCGTGCAAGTCTCTGTTTTGGAATAATGACTACAAGGACCTTGATTGTCTACCTGAACCTTTGACTACCTGAAGCTTTCGGAGGTGACCTTACAAACCTACCAAGCGTGGTGTCAACCTGCCTTGTTAAGGAAACACGCGGTGCAGGTGGCTGGTCCAGGGATCCGCAGGGTTTGCTCTCAGGTTGCAGGAGTGCCCTCGAGTGGCACCGCTGCTCTCCTGGCACCCTGGCAGCAGCTCAGCACAGAGCTTTGCCAGTTCTGGGCCCTGGGAGTCCAGCAGCATCAGGCTCCCTTGTCCCAATCCCAGGAAGGTTTGGCTGGGGCTGCCCAGCATTGCCCAGCCTAAGATAACAGCTAAGAGGATGCCCTCGTCTTGCAAGGGGCTTAGGGAAAATTAGAGAAAATTTCCCTTTTCTGCAACCTGCATAGACTCTACCACACGCAGAGATTGTTTTTCATGAGTCAAGGTCTGCGTTGCCCCTGGCATTTATTTTGCCGATAAATTGCAGGCAGAAGCTCTGTCTCCCGTATCTCCTTATCCAGGATGTCCTTCGGAAGAAAGAGGAAACGTGTTCTTTACTTCATGGCTGTATACCATCCAGCCTGCCTTGCCAGAGGAGTTTAAATCAATGTGCTGCTCTTTGGCCAGTTTCTAGCACTTGTCGAGCACATTAGAGCAATAATGTTCTTGTCAGTGACACGATGATTTGCCTTGCAAACCTCACAGCCTGGAGAAGCACTTCGATCCCGCAGCCGGCCAGTCGAATGCGCTTATTGAGATGTGATAAGTGACCTGCCTTGTCCCCTGCCTCAGCGAGCTAAAGAAACGAGGCCTGGGACAGGACTGTGGAGCATCCGCATGTGTCAGGAGAGGGAAGCGGCTCATGTTGGGAGAATGGAGGCAGGGATGACATTACTCCTGTCTTTTATTCCTGTAATTATTTCTTTGAGTTTCTTAGGAAATAAGCCATTGCTCTGGGCTTTGTTGATTAACAGCCTGCACCTCCCACATGGGAGATGCCAATGCATTGCTCCGGCTCACTGTGATAGCGGGTGGATGAGGTAAAAGAACACTAAAAAAATGGAGGGAAAAAGTATGTTTCAAGCTATAGAAAATTGAAAGAAGGATCCACAAATGACTTTGATGACCTTTCAATTGAGGTAATTTGCTCCAGGAATGAAAGGCTGATTTGCTGGAAGAAGAAAGCAGCAGCAGAGTGTAGACGTGCGGGAATGTGAGTTGTGTTGCACCCTTGGATGGGGCTAGCAAATAAGCCACAAAATACATCCAGCTGCACAAAAGGAGGAAAGAAGAGAAATTAATCAGTATTTTCAAATAAATCTCTGAAAAAAAAACCACTGTGACATGGGACAGGTCTTGTAATCTGTGAACAGCTTTTGTTTCCTAGCAGGTCAGTCATTCAAGTTGGCATTTAAGTTTTTAAAGGTTGGAACAACTGGGCGTTTGTCATTCCCTTTTGAGACGCATCGAGGCCCCAGGGAGCACAGAGTCCTGTCCCGCTATGTCATTTTGCAGCCCCTTTTTCCACCCTTAGCCAGGATTCCTACCCAGCCAGGGCAAGTGTTTTGCTTCAGTAGTGGCATTTCTATGTAATTCTCTTTAGGAAATAAAAAAAGTTATTCAAATGTATGATAGAGTTCGACACACCTGTATTGTGGAAAAGGTTAGATGAAAATTTTACAGGAAGATTTATCCATAAAAGTCATTTCTGTTGTCAGCAGTTGTGGCTTATCAGCTGGGAGTTTGCAACAAGCCTGTCTAATTGACAGAGTAAGGGGGAAAAGCTAAAGTAGGGGCTGCTCTGGGAGTCCTGAGGCTTTATGGTGACCGCAAAGAAGCAGCACGACCGCAGGGGTCTACGAGGAGACTTTTCTCCTGTTGCTCTGTGTTTCTTCAGATGTTCCGTTGGCTGTTGTTTCATTGCAAATCTCTAGTCATTTTCTCTGGTTTTCAGCAAATTATTTTGTTAATTAAAAAAGCGTCTGAAGTATCTGAAGCTGCTTATAAATGGGAACCTTTCAGGATGCCATATGTTCTTGGAACTTCCATGTTTTTAATTAGATGATGCAAGGGGAGTTTTTCTTAATGGGAGCAGTTAATAGTGGAGTGCAGAACGGCAGTGATGGTTTCAGGTTGGCTGTACTTGGGATGACTTGTTAGGGTTGCAAACAGCCTGTTAATCCCTTTGGCCTGGGAAGCTGCCTCCATACAGCCTGGCTTGGCTCAGAGGCAGCCCCCATCTGGGACCTGCAGCAGACAGGTTCCCTACTAGGTGCCTGTTCCTTACCCGTGTTCATGGGAATGTTCGGAATTGGGGGAGTTTGGTCTCAGCATTAGCATCTCTTTGCTTGGGGTGAAATGTGAGGGGATGTGCCCTGTTTCTTTGCACCGCTGGATAGAAATTGGTTGGAATTCCCTGAAAAGGAGGGAAGCAGGTTGCAGCCAGCTGCCTTAATGTGGCAGGAGGAGGCCGAACCCAAAACGTGCATCGTTCTGCTGCTGAGATAAAACTGTGGTGTTCCGCGTGGTAAAGTTGCTTAGACCTTTTTGTGACGGGTTAGCACATGAGATGGACCATGTGTTTATTCAGGTGTTGCCAGTCCCATTGGTTAAATTAGTGTATTCTGCAGGTTGTCCCTGAGGGCAAAGCTGGGAGATGGATCTGCATGGCCGGTCCAGGGCACCCAGCCCGGTGCAGTGGAGGTGCTGACGCTTCCTCCCCAGCCTCAAGCCTGCCTTTGGTTGCTCCAGAAGCCCTGTACTAGCCACTGGTTTTTAGCTTCTCCTATTTGGATAGAAATGTTTTTATTTCTTCAGACCAAACGTACCACCTCAGGCTATGTACTCTGCACGTATAGAAATCTTAGATGCACTTTAGAATATTTTTGCTTCTTCATTTTTTTGTTTCTTTAAGTAAAAATTATTTTGAGGAAATATAACACACCCTGCAAAACACTCTAGCTGTAACGCTTAGTGCCTAGCATGGTTTGCCAAGTAAAGGGCACATGCTGTCCTTGCTGATAGGCCACATCCAGCCTTTTCCTTTTTCACGTTGCTGTAATTGTCTTTTTCCATTAAAATCAAACACGGGCTGAGCAGCCCCATGCTAGGAGTCACTAAGTGGTATTTCAATAGACACATATCGTGACTCTGAGGCAGGCAGCACAGAAGACCTTGCACCTGGCATTCAGCACCTCACAGACACGTGAGAGGGATGGAGCCAGAGGCTCGAATCGTCACCTTCACGTGGGAAGCACCTCGCGGGGCCGACCTCGTCCCTGTGAGCACGAGAGGCCGTAGAATAAAACCGACTGCTCTGGCAGCGTCTTGTGGTGCAGTGAAATGTTTGCCTAGAAATGCTGTTGGATTCTTCATCAGTTGATGAAGCTTGAAACGTGAGGGCTGTGGTCAATGTCGTGGGGTGCGCAAAGAGCGGGGATTATCCAGCCTTTTGTGTCTGCTGAGCATTTGAGCTGGTCGTACGGAATCTGTAAGCAGCAGCACATGGTCAGAGGCCAGCTGTGGTAGCAGAGTTCATAGTGAATATGGAGATAATGAACGATATTGTAAAATATTTTCAGGATAAACCATCTGATTTCCTTTCCGTTTTTGTCTTTCGCTTTCTTGCTGTGCACTAATGTCTGAGAAAGACCTGCAATTCTGGCCCTTGCAAACAAGGGCAGCTGATTTTCAGTGGCTGGGGCACTTGCTGCGATGCTCCACGTCCTGAATGACCAGTCTGTTCTGACAAACCTCACACTGGGCACTGAAATTATGGACAGACAACTGCATGCACAGCTTTATGGGGTTAGGCAAAGACCTCTTAGCTTGTGGCTCTGATAGGCAGTCAGTTGTCACAGTCACACAAGAGGTAACTGCTAAAGGTGTAGGAATCTGTTAGTTCATGCTCAGGCAAGCAGCGTGCTCAAAGTGACTGCCCTTTCATGAAAAGTGGAGGCCTCTTTTATTTCAGTATGAAAAAAGTCTCTTGCCAGCACTGTGAGTAGATAAAAATATTTCTTCCAAATATACCGTGGCTCCTTATTTGTGCTCTTTGTATTTGGTTCAAATCCTAGAAGATTCATAGGAGGCTTCGTTGCGATTAGGTGAGGCCTGTCCTCATTACCTGTATAAGCTGGTGACTTTGCAGCAACTTTGTGACCTGTGCCAGGTAAAGTGGGCAAAGAGAAGGGGCTGCAACAGCTGTATTTGAGTGCTCGGGGAATGGGCATGGATCTCCTCAATTCCTGGCTTCGTCTGGGGCTTTTTAATTTCTTCTGCAGGCAGACGACCATCTGTCCTGGCAGCCTAAGCGTTGCAGTGTTTGACTAGCTAGCTAAAGTCCTAGCCAAACAGAAAACCATCTAAACGCTGAATTCTTGCAGAGAAATCAAACCTAGTTTTCTATTTTTATTTTCTTTTTTTTTTCTGAATATTTCTGAAGAGCTGGGAGAGCTCTCTGCCCTAGTGCGCGAGTGGTGCTTTGAAACTGGGTCCTTTGCCAGAAGGCTGTTGAAAGCAACGCGAGTGGCGGTGGGTGATCCTTGGCATCTCGTGTTCATTGGAGCTCTTTGAGTAGCTTACTAAGACTTCATTAACGTTTGTTTTCTGTTTAAGTGAGGAAGAAATTAATACGATGCCTTTTCTGCAGGTGGATAGGCAGCTGTAGGTAAGTTGAGTGAAATAGGTGCCTCTTGAGGGCACTCTGCAGTGCTGGTGGAGCTCCCAAGAGTGTGACCAAGAAACCTCTTTCTTTTTAGCAGCCAATCTGACATGAGCCTTTATTGCCACCCTTTCCATACCCTGTTGTTGTTCACATGGTGTTTTGCCAGGAATAATGAAATGATGCATAACCTCAGAGCTCCACTCCACAGCAGTTTCCTATAAAATCAAATCCACATCATCCTTGTTCCTATGGTTTATAGTTATTCTCTTTTTAGTCTTAAGTGGAGAATTTTAGATCAAGCATTGAGAATTGTTGTAATCCTTCTCTCCTTAGCAGCCATACCCATGGGTCTAACCCCTGCTCTAATTGTCATCCTCAGGCAACCCCCTGACCGTGGCCTGCAAAGCCTTCTTCGGATTCAGCGGAGAATCAGGGCCCATGATCTACTGGATGAAAGGGGAAAAATTCATCGAAGAATTAGAAGGTCACATTAGAGAAGGCGAAGTCAGGTACTTTTTGGAGTATTTACCGTTAAGTATATGGTATGTCCCAAAAGGCCCTTTTATTTTAAATGAGCTTTTAATAGGAGCTGTCTCACAAGTGATGAATGACTTGGAAGCAGGGCAGTGCGAGTTCCTAGGGGATAACCTCTGGAGGCACAGTGCTATCCATGCATCCGAGAATCCATCACCAAACCCCCATGCTGTGGCATATCTGACTGTTTTGGGGGCCATTGGATCCTCATGGGGAAATGCTGCTGTCCGCTGCTCCCCGTGACAGCCTTTGGCAAGATGTCATTAATTTCAGCATCACTGTTAATCTTCAAGATGAATAGTCCCCTGTCAAAGTGCCTGTACTTTTTCTCTCCTGAACTTGTTGGCTACCCGTGACATGGTTTTCAATATGGCTTAACCAGAACCTTCTAAAGATGGTAGCATTTTCCCCGCCCTTGCATTTAAGGGAGAGAAAGAAGTCACTGTGGGTGGGTGTCTGATGACCAGCTTGCACTTGGCTTGTTCCAGATGCCGATTTTCATATGCTGTAGCAGTTGTGATGAAAAAGAAGTTGCTCGATCTTCTCATCTACCCTGATAAATAGTTACTTGATCAATAGCTCTTTGGGCAAGGACTAAGCTAGGATTATAGAATGAACAAGATGGTCCCAGCTCCCATATGCAGCTGAAGAATGTGGATCATAAAGAAAGCCAAAGTCTTTACATGTTTCTTTGCTCACTTTTGATGTAATTTCAGAATTTTTCTTTTCTTCTAAAAGTAATTTTGGGGACCGGATGGAGTGAAAGATTCCTTTATTGTGTGATCAGTAATTGAAAGTTCAGTCTATAATAACCACTAGTAATAACCACTGGTTATTAAAATAAACTAGCTGGTCCGATATTGCCTCATAATTGCACACAGACAAAGTTTTCCACTTATTTCCTGAAGTCTTTAAGTGTACAATCCCTTTCTGGCTTTCTGACACCAAAAACCATTGCTGGAAACTTCTGTCATTGTGAGTAATGAGCATTTGACTCATATGAGCAGAGTGATTTTAGTCACGTTCCTCCTTCCCATCAGCAGAACAATTTGAGGTTTGCATTTAAAGACCCTCCAAACTGGTCCTTTGTGTGCATTTCTGTGAGTGAAACTTGAGTTTGAAAAGATTGTTCCTGTATATTTTTTGCCCCATTTCATTGCGTATTCTTGATTCAAACCATGTTACCACTCTTTCCTCTCTGTGCTAAAATGCTCCGACTCCATTTATAGACCCCCTCGTAATTGGGTGAGACTTCAGGAAAGCCTCTTACCACGCAGCCCATCTCCTGCATCAGAGCCAGCATTAAGAGCACAGCATTAACCAAAGCCTGTGGCATCATTACCAGCACTACGAGAGGCCATCCCTTTCCTGATTTAAAAGTAGCTATGGCAACTGCACAAGGAACCCTTTGCAAGTGACTTGTCACCGTGACAGCCCTCGCTCAGGCATCCCATTATGGGTATCGGGCCTCGCAGAGCTAAGCAGCAGTCCACTCAACCAGTCCACGTCTTCCATCCAGTCGTACTTATTGGGCTATGTCAAGAAATATCATGGAGGTTGTAAGCTTGATGCCACGATGAGCTTGGCGGTTAGACATTTCCCCTGTCACTTTGCCTCTGTATGATGTTATCCACACGCTTCCATTAATGCTGAGAAATTTTACCAATTGGAGATGGTTACAACTGAACCCAAGCTCTCCAGGTGTTGTTTCATTGATGAGTGCTTAATATTTTAACTTTACATCCCCTGTCTCTCACGTTGTTATGTGAATTTGCTGATAGACACCTGACTATGTGGTGCTGCCCTTGCCCTGGATTGTTTCTGTCTCTTACATTGCTGGATTTTCTGTACTTGAGGAGGGAGCAGGTTTGCACATTAGTGCATTGTAGGGATCTAAACACCCTATTTACTTATTTACAAGTCAATTAATCTGCACTCTCATGAAAACTCTGACATAAGAGGACACGTGACTTGAGCATTGCTGTTAAAATCAAAGCCATGGCGCTGTTAGTTTTGGTAAATACACTTGATGATAAATAATATGTGTAGCCCTGGGTTTTTATGGTTATTTATGAGGCTTTGTTAGAGAGCCTCGTAACAAAGAGCAACTAATCAGCATTGTGGGGCACAGGTGATGGACCTCTCTCTTTGCCTGCCCTTGAATCAAGCTCCCCAAATGTTAGAAATTCATAGGGAGAAAAGGCAAAGGAGACTTCGCTTGGCAGGTGAGTTTTCCACGGCCATAATAAAAATGTCCTGCAAATTGAATGAGGCTGTTAAACAGGGAATTAGCCCGCGAGCCTGCCCGCAGAGCTGTCACTTGCACCTGATTAGCAGGGGAGCCCAGAGCAGATTTCCACCCCATCTCTCTGCAACAGCAAAGCAGCATTTTCAGCGATAAATACTCCTGTCCTGGCTGCCCGTGAGTTACTTCTGTTTTCATGTGATGCTGCAGAACACTGCAGACACCTCATAACACTCAACTTGAAGAGTATTTTTGTCTTTTTTTTTCTTTTTCCCCCTCCTTTCTTCATTTTTGAGTGGAAATAGTTTAACTCATTCAAGAGATATAAGTAGTCGTGAATGGAGACGTGTTAAACTGCAGCTTTATCTCCTCTTGCTGCTCAACTCAGCACTCATCCCTCTCATCCCTGCAAGTTAAGGGGTGCAGAAAGGAGATGTGGCTGCGGGGCTGGGATGCAGCAGGAGGATGGCAGGCTGTTACCATCATTGCTTGTGTGGTGTGTCCTTGGTACTTTGCAGAGAGGTAGGGAAACGAGAGGCCTCTCCTGAAAAACTTGTACTGTTCAAGTAGACAATTTACAGGCAGAGAATGAGAGCCAGGATGCAGAGAAGCAATTGAGACAGGAGGCCGCCGTGCCGAGTTGTTATTGGAGCTACTTTTCTTCAGAGAGTTCTTACACGCGAGCTAATAATCTCTTATCTACAGACTATTGTTAACAATCTTCTGAAGTAAGGGCGAAGGTTCACATCCCTGTTAACAGTCCAGATCCTCAACTATCTAAGGAATAGAAGTTTGCCTTTTGTTAGGTCCCAAGTCACATGCAGAATAGTAAAGGTTTGGGTTAATGCCTTGATCCCGTGAAGAGACCCAGGTGAGGCTCTTAGAGCCTTTAGATGATCATATCAAACATGAGAATTGCAGGAAAACATCATTTCAAAGGAGAAGTGTTTGTGACTTCAGGTTCACTTAATGCATAAACACAATGGGAAAAGCATGACAGTAAATGGAAACTCTGAAACAGTGTTTGGACATTTTTCAAAGAAAACATTTTCAGTCTGAAAGGACACTTTCTTTTTAAATTTTGTTTTCCTTAAGTGCTAAATAACCACTAGACAAAATGTTTTAGATCAAATGAAATGCTGTAGCTTGAGCAAAAATAATTTTTTTTTTTTTTTTCATTTCACCCATATTTTATCCTTTCATCCTGTTTGGGTGTTGACAAGCACCATTGATTTATATATGCATTAAGTGATCTAATTACTCGTACAATTTGTCCATCAAAGCAGTAAAAACAAGACGTTATTTTCTCAACTTGTGGGATCTGACCTATGCTGGTAACGTTACTGGCAGAGTTCCCACCAACCCTGACAGGGAGAGCACCTCGTCTGAGCATGTGGAACGAGCAGCGTTGCAGCTCTGAAGTCTAACTTGTTGACACTGTTTTCCCTCTCTTCCCTCAAAATACTGTGCTCGGTGTTCTCCGGACCAGCTACAAAATGCAATCCGTTAAAGATTGTATATATATATTATAAAATTTTAGATGACTGCATTTACTGGTGACAGTAATCATAAGCTGGATAGTATTGATTTTAAAAAAAGACAGAAATAAAAGGTTTAATCCCACTGGGAGCTTCCCACAGTTTGCTACCACCATGAAGTTTAAACGTCTGTTAGGATTTGCATGATGAAGCCTGTTTTAAGGAGTTGTCTTTGTAGAGATTGCAATTAGGGTGAAAATAAGTGGAAAAAAAAATCTCAGCTTGTATTCTGTTTTATAAAAGCAGATTCTTTAGATGATCAGATATTATTTAAATATAATTTAATGGTAGACTATTTAAAACAGATTCATAATGTTAGTTTATTCTACCTAAATTGTAGTCTCTCTTCTTGATTGTTACCATGCGTAAAATATGCTGACTGTAGCAAACACAGGACAATTTGAACATTCACACAAGTGCCCCAGATTAACGTCCCAGGTGCCTTCTCTGCTAAGGGCTTTATTTGTTCCCCACAGCATCATTTTTAGGCTACAACTTGCGGAGCATGTTGTTTACCAACAGAGAAGAAAAACTTTCTAAAGTTCAAAATATTTCCCTATATACATAGGGTATTAATAGCTAAATCAGAATTGATTTATCAGACTCTCAAGCATTTAGCCTGATGAAACAAATTTTAAATTAGAGCCTGCAAACAGATTAGGCTGTCTTGGGCAGTTTCTGTTCTGACCAGAAGTGATACAAATTCAGTGTTTCTTGCATTATTTTCAGCCCTTGCACTCAGAGGTGGAATAAGAAAGTGCAGAAACGGAGAATAAATGAGGGTAAATTTGCAAAAAATGCAATTCAACCTCTTGCAAGTTTTGCAAATATAGCAGAAGAGGATTTTGTAAGCTCCCCTAAGCTGAGGTATGAAGTCTTCCCATAAATAAGTAGTGTAAATGCTTAGATTTTTGGTTCTCAAGCGCATTCTGATTTGCTTTCCATTCTGATTTGTATTTAAATGCAGAAATTCACATTTGCTGTGTGAAGTGATTCACTGACCGTAAGAAAACACCCAGAACAACTTTGGTTTGCAGTAGAGAAGTTTGAGGTTTGCTGCTGTTAACAAAAATAAACTGTCCCAGAGAAATGGTGTCCGCGCAGTGCAAACAGCACTGGGATTAATGGCCCTTCCTTGCTTGTATCTGACTTCTATTAAGCAACCCCTGAGGAAAGCGTTTCTTACTTTGGTGTAGGTAATCTTATTTATAATTCCCTTGCCTCGTAGTGCACTCCACTGTGTTTTCTGGGTAAAACCTGCCTTTTCTGGGTAAAACCTGCCATCCTGGTGACAGTATCACGTGCACCAGCGTGTTTGCAGGCTGCGAGTGCGTCCCGCGGTTTATGTTTATCCCCTTATGCAACCCAACGCGATCAGGATCAAATGGATCTGGCAGATTATACTTGACATTACATTTCCTCATCCAAAGAAGCAGTAACTTTCTTGAGCAACTGATGGAAAGTCTTTTGAGGGAATAGGGTGTTTTATTTTTAGACCTAAGTCATCAGAAAACGCTTGCATTTACTTTGCATTTGTTTTCATGTTTGCACCGGAATAATCACATGAAGAGACTGCACCTCTGACCTGAAATTGCCAGAGCTTGCTGTTCCTTCATGAGGGTTTTGCATTTCCTTTTTGCACTCCCAGAAGAGCACAGAGCTGCTGTTCTTGCCACTGTCCCCTTTTCATGTCAGGATCTTGCCCCCAAAATGAGGAGATTTCTATGGAGCAGCACAGTTTCTGCTGCTGCTTCTCTAGGCTGCATTAAGATGTAGAATAAGATTTAATTTATTGCCTTATAATGTGCTCAGCTATGGCTTAGTAGTGCATATTTACTTCTCTGGAAAGTGAAGGCTTATTGCTATTTTAAAAAAGCAGCTTGTTTTTAGCGTGTTAATTGAGGTGGAGCTGAGGTTAATTCCGGTGTTTACATGCTAGGGGCAACTGCTGTGCTTACTGATGCTCTTCCTATGCTTGGTTCAGTTCCTTGATACAAACATGGAAAGAAAAGAGGCTTTTGGATGGCACAAAAGATACTTCTATTAAGTTTCTTCCAGGCACCTTTGATTTGCTCTAACTTCTCCAGGAGTGCAAGAGACCTGGGACACTTCATACCTTGTGTTTAAAAAGAAAAGCCATGTTTCTCTAAGGTGTCTTCCTTCCTTCCTGTAATTCAGTTAAGAGAAAGCTGTGTCCTTCCTTCCAGACTCCTCAGAGAACATCTCGGAGAGAAGGAAGTGGAACTGGCGTTGATCTTCGATGCTGTGGAAGAGGCAGACCTGGCAAACTATACGTGCCACGTGGAAAACAGGAACGGGCGGAAGCATGCCAGTGTCCTCCTGCGCAAGAAAGGTGGTGGTGCTTGTTTATTACTATTTATTATTGCTGTTTTTCCTGGGCTCTTGCCCCCCAGGAAAGAACACATCCTTGCCAGCTGCCAAGCCCAGAGCCGGGGTCCTGCTGGCCTCTCACAAGCCTGTGTGTATGGAGCAGAGCTAATGGGCTTTTGGGTTATGGCTTCAGTTTACCATTTGCAGAGAAATGTGATGAACTGTTGTTTAGTCACTGCTGAATGAGCTCTGCAGGTGGTGTGCTTGCCTAGAATCAGGTCGCTGATAAAGTCATAGGAAGTATTTCAGTCTAAACACCCTACAGATTTGACCTGGAGTTGATGGACAACTGCCCACAGGTAATGGTGTGGCAGAGAGAGAGTTAAGTGGTGCTTTTCTTAGAATATGTAGCCCAGCAGTGAGGTCAGATGTTCTCCTATTTCTCCAACTTCCTAGATTTCCTGTTGAAATTGAAAGCTGGAACTGGTTGCCATGCATTTTGATTTTTAACTGAAACAGGAATGAAAACATTGCGGTGGGAGCTATAAATCAGTGGAGAATTACCCCGTATTGTGTTACCTTGATACTCTAGAAGCGGGAGTACCGGCATTGACAAATTACCTGTAGCACAAAGCAAACCACTTGGTTTTGACTGTGGCATAATCCTAGGCAGTGGAGCAGGATCTCATTACCGTGTTCACGTTAGTTCAACAGCCTCTCCTGTTTGTAAGGAGGATGACATTTAAATTTGATTGTAATCTCTTGAAAATGCAGGATATTAGCAGGGACAAAAGGTATAAAACAGTGAGGAAAGCAAAGAGGGGTTGCACACTCGGATTCTGACCGTAATGGGAAACCACAGAGCCACCAGCACAGGAGATTAACTGGAGAGTTAATGAATTGCCCAGGTCTCTGCTGTTATGCTTGGCTATAAGTTTACGAGAAGAGAAGACACGCACAGGCTGTGAACCCAGTGATGTTCCCATGTTCTCCATGCACTTGCTCAGAGCTGGGGTGAGGGTGTCAGCTAGAAAAGCCTCGCCAGCCAGGCAGGAGCCCAGCCCAGCATCCCAGCATTTTTCTAACAGGAGTCCAAGTACAGTGATAAAATAACTGTCCTGGGACACAAATAACTTGTCGAGAGCTGCAGAATAAAATCAGTCTGTGCTTTTAATGGAAAAAAGCAGAACATTTAAACAAAAGTAAGTATTACAGTGAAGTTGGCTCAACATTTGATTTCAGCAAGGCTACCTTTGTTGAAGACGTTAAGGAAACAAGGAAACAAATTTTGGTTTTTTATATATCAATATTTTAACAAGCTAGGAGGACATTTCTAAGATATATTTGGTTCTTGCTTCTTAACCTAATACTTTGAGTATTTCAGAGAGCATAATCCTGTATATAATGTGACTGAATCCTTCTGCATTACTTTACACTGGAGTCTCTCTGAATGTGATTGCTTACGGATTCTTAGTCACTGTTATGGTTATAGTCTGGATTCGACTCCTTCCCTGGGTTCAACTCTACTGCCTTTCCTGTTGACTTCACTGAGAAGCCCTTCAGGAGAAAGGCATTAGAGGCAGTGCCCAGGTTGACCATTTTGGGCTTTTCTCCATTGCCTTCACTGTACAACAGAAATAAGAAATCCAAAAGCCTTGACCTTCTGCCTCCTTAAATTTGGAAGTGAGGACAGTTATGAGCGGAAGGATGAGTGTTAGAAAGGCCAAAGCAAATCCATACAACATAATAATAATACAGACTACAGAGATGGTTCTGTCCTTGGACCTTTACTCTGCAAGGTGTATAGGTCAGTTTAGAATTGAATGCCCTTCTTCGTTTTCTCTCTAACCTGGCAATCTTGCAATAATCTCAGTTCCCTGAGAGGAAAAACTTAGTACAACATGAAAAGTTGCTTTTTCACTGAAAAAATTGTTTTAACCAATTCTGCTCTCCATTTGACCAGATTTACCTCGAGTGCATATGCCGGCTTTACCACGCAGTGTGATAAGTCCTTTGAATTCCCTGTATTCTCAGAGAGATTAAATTGCTCTTATAATAGACCTCTTCTATCTATTAGTCCCTGACTTTTTACCAGACAGACATCAGAGATAATATAAATTGGGAATAGCTTGACATCTGATGTTAATTATTGAAATACAAGGCACGGGAAGGCAAGAATAACCCCAAAAGATACCCAGCTAATTTTCTTTTTGTCTTGAGTAAGACACGGATGACATACCAGTAATTTTTTTCTGAACTAAGTTTTACAAGCGTGAAGGTCACAAAAACTTTGTCTCTCTAGTATTACAGTTTCTACCTCTTCACGTTGTATTTATCACAGCAGTAAATGTCTCCGTGGCATCTTATCTAAACTAATATAGGCTGTTGTCATCTTGATCTTTTATGGCTATGCAATGCACCACGTGGGGTTACTGGCAATACTGTGTGCAGAGGACGTTTCAGGCCAAGCCACGATACTGTGGAAGTTGGTGTGTGGTGTCAGGTCAAGCACTGGACTGGTATTTTATGCTTTTTATCTCGGCCTCTCATTGGCTTCCTGAGCAATCCTGAGCACGTTGCTTTGCTTTGCCGTGCCTCTGTTTCCCTGGTTGTCAAAGATGGATAATTGCATTTGAATGAGTTTGTGAATGACTTTGAGGCAAACGGTTTGTGATGCTTCCTAGCAAGAGCATCCCGGTAGGAGATTTTAGCTAGTGCCAGTTCCCATTAAAATATAGTGTGTAGTAAACAAGCATGTAAGAACTCCATTTGTAACCATCACAACTCAAACAAAGTAGCTCTTAGGAGCCAGATTTGTGCTCCTGGCTTCTCACGTTATCTTGGGTGCTCTAGATGCTCAGTTAATTCTCCGGAGATTCAGCTGAAAGTCAGATTTGGCAGGGTCACAACAACCCACTGACTGATATAAAAGTGAAGATAATGTTAGTTTGGGGGACTAGAGTCCCAGAAATGGGGTAGAATATGTCTAGAATGTTTGTTCTCACGTGCCGCACACAGCGTTAGGTGCCAAGACAAGATTCAGTCAAACTCTCAAGCTCATTAAAGATTGATTAATCCTCAGTGTAAAATCACTATGTAATTCCCTCGCAGAAGAATTATGATTATAGCCTCAAATGCATCCTGGATGGCAATTTCAGACTGGCGGGAGAAGGAGTAAATCAGTAAAGTTAAATAACAAGTAATGAACAAAAAAATAGGTATCCTTAATGTTGCAGTGATTCTGACAGGAAGTCATGCAGTTGTATGGGGCTTGTACAATGGATTAGAACAATCAAAGTCTGGAAGGTTCATAACCGTTCTGTTTTTTCTTGCTAATTTTAGATTTGATCTACAAAATAGAGCTTGCTGGAGGATTGGGAGCCATCCTTCTTCTGCTTATTCTGCTCGTGACCATCTACAAGTGCTACAACATAGAGCTGATGCTGTTCTACCGGCAGAACTTCGGAGGAGACGAAGCAGCGGATGGTAAGCAGCCTCTCGGGGAGCTGAACAAACCCCATGGCAAGGTTTCAGAGACCCAAAGGGAGGAAACCGGTGGAGTGAAATGAGTTCCGAAAGATGAATTGCCCCAAGTTAAGTTCAAACTACCTGGCACCCAACAGACTAGGGCCCCCAAACCTATGGAAATCAGTGAGTCTGTTTGCTGAGGTGTCTCTGGGTAGGTCATGCTGTAAGAAAGCTAGAAAGGTAAGAGATGTTCAGCAGTCTATTAGAGAGGCTTGAATAAGTTTTGGGACCTGATTCCTCAGGGAAATTCCTCATGGGTAGTTCCATTCGTGTTGCACAGTGCCATGTCTGCCCAAGAGCGCGTGCTCCTGAGAACATGTGTCAGACCCCAGCTAACTGTGATAACAAGGGACAATTGCTATTGCAATTAACTAGTTACCTCAGTTAGCTGGGAATCTGAAAATAATGGAAATCTAGTGTCTCAGAATACCACGTGGTGCCTTTCAGTGTTGCTTCCAACCGCCCAGCTTCAGCAACATGTAATCTGTTCTGTGCCTAAAGCTAAACATGTGCTTTGCAATGGGAGATTCAGTTGCTGGGAATATAATACATTCGTGCTGCTATGAGCCTGCAGTAAGAAGTGATGAACTGAATCCAAGCACCTTGTGTCATTTCGTATATCCAGAATATGTTAATATTATAGTATAATAGAATATGTTAATATTATTGTATAATAGACTATGTTAATATCATAGTATAATTAATATATTATTAATATGCATATAATTGGTGTCTACTAGAGAAGTGAAGTAGAATATAAAAACACTGCTGCTACTTATAGCACACTGCAGTGCCTGAGTCACGTAGCAGTCTCGAATGGTGTACCTAAAAGTACTAATAATGTGCTTGAAAATGGAGCAGGGAGCACGCTTCCCCCATTGTGCAAAAGCAATGTGCAGTTGCACAGACCTCTTACTTTCTGCAATTCCCATTGCCTTTATAAAAATAATGAATTTTTCTGTTAGGTGCTCGTTGGATACCGTGTGAAAAAGTTTTGCTACAAGCAGTGGGAGCTCTGGGGACAATGTCGTCCAAGGGATTTTAGATGGTGGAAGGGCAAAAAACAGGGACAAAAATCAAGGAATTTCCTCTCTCACGTTTTTTATGAGCAAACAAGACAATGCAGAAATATAGCTTTTCATACTGTATCTCTGATTATTGTTTTCTGATTGATAGTTATTCTGATTCTCACATAGGGGAAAGTGAAAGGTGAGATCCTGTGTTTTTAGAAGCAGTTTGCCTCTGATGCCATGCGTTTATACCGAGTGACTTCCCTTTATTTGGAAAACAACCTTTTATTTTTAGTGTGTTTTAGCACTGTTCTAGCTCTGTGTTTTATTCTGGTTCTGCAGAACGAAACACGGAGGCAGGAAGTTTCTGGAGTGCAAGGATCCATGGGGACATGTGCAGGCTGTGGAAGGCTTTGCAGGTAGCTGTGCAGGCTTTGGTAGGAACATGCACAGCTCCCATGAGGGATCAGCTGTATAGCTCCAGTTGCAGGGTCAAGTCTCATTTGTACAGGTTTTTCTTTAAAATAGAAGATCTGAAACTCAACAGATTGGCTTTATCCTATTACTAAAAATACCTTATGTCAGTGGTGCTGGGGAAGTGATTCATTTCCTGCGTCTTGCGTAGCTTTGTTTTTGGAGAAGAGACTTTGCCAAGCCCGAGGGCTAAGGGAAGCCACCGAGAACTTGGCAGCAGCTGGGGCAGCATCCAAGACTCCAGCCCCCGTGGGGGGCAAGAGTGGCCAGCTCCTTCTGCCAACGTGCCACCTCCGCCTGGCTCGTGCAGGACTGGAGCATGACCCCGCTCTACTGATGTTTTCCCATCACTAACTGCTGTTTTAGTACGCTGCAGATGCCAGAGAAATAGCAGCAAGGCTGGTGGACCTCCTCCTGCCCAGCTCCCCTGCCCCTAAGGAGATCGCCTCTTACAGGAGTGTGGTTATGCACATGCTTGCTGTTGCTTTGACCTGCTTGGATCTGGCTTTGTGTAAAGAATAATAAGAAAGTAACCATCCTTACAAGGTCATCAAAGCATTGTATTATGATTAGCTATTTTTTTTTCTTTTAATCAGAATGTATGGATGAGTTTTTAACTGCTTTAATTGTCTTTCCTGTGTGCTGTTTTTTATGGATAATTGGTACTCAGCAATCCTACAGTCATGCAATTTTGTTCTCACAACATTAGCTATTTGATTTTTCATTTTCTGTAAATAATGGCAGCTGTGCTCTTCCCTAGAGACTGAATTGCTGAAGGTTGACTTTTCCAATATACTATTTTCCATTACTGCAGGGGAATAACACAGAAAAATGTTACTAAGGCAGCGTGATCCCCACATGGGTTTAGCGTGGGTATGTGTGAAGGCCTTAGACCCCTTGCTGTCTTGTGAATCTCCATTTCTTACTCCCCAGTCTCGTTCCTGGTGCCACCTCCATTCCCAGCATGGCCACTGGCTCTTGGCTCTGCTTGCCAAGTGCAGAGAGCTGGAGGCAAGTCCTAGAGGAAGAGGAAAGTTGCCCTTTCTAGCTGAACCTCTGCATGGGGCGTCACATGGGCACCTCAGCACCCCTTTTGCTCCTGATTTGACAGGCCCAAATGCTTCAGCACTGGGGCAAGTGATCCCCAAGATCATGGTTGCTTTGTTTGTTTTGGTCATTATTTCCTGCAGACCCCTATTCAGCTGAGTCGTGTTGCCATCACACAGGGCAGAGTTAGTAATTAACGCGCAGCAGGGAGCTGAAACAAGATCCTTCATCTGGGTCTGGGAAGTTGTCTCTGTGGAAGCCGGGTTGGATGTTAGTGCCTTTGCTGAAGAAATTTTGCTGGCAAGTGCTCTGTCATTTCCAGAAAGTGTGTGACATCCTGGAAGGGCCCTGTGCCCTCTTTGATAGCACTTTTGCAAACAGCAGGCTGAGCGTGGTGTTGCTTTCTTACAGACAACAAGGAATACGATGCCTATCTTTCATACACCAAAGTGGATCCTGATGCTCTCGACGGTGATAATAATGATGAGGAGCAGTTTGCACTTGAAATCCTACCCGATGTTCTGGAAAAGCACTATGGCTATAAGCTCTTCATTCCGGATAGGGACCTGATCCCTAGTGGAAGTAAGTATTTCTGACCTTTGACTATCAACTCTTTGTGATGGGCTGTGAAGGCTTGGACTGCACAGTAAATACCAGATGTGGAAAACCTCTCTTTGTGAAGTGGTTGCCAGTTTGGAAGAGCTCCCCAGTACCGCAGGTCCCCAGAACTGTGGACCCCAGTACTGCAAGTTGGAGCTTTAAGTCAGAGTTTGCTCCTGCGCCACTGAAAGCGAAGGGGAGATGGTGCTTTCAGTGGAGGCAGGAGCTGCACCTCTCCAAGGGGAAGAGCTGTAAACTGTCACCCAAAACTTCTGTTGGAGACTTTGAAAAAAGACTTTGCAGTCTCTGTCTTATCACTGAAAATGAGGTTTCTTTCATTAATTATTGGTTTGTCTACAGCAACTTTACAAGCAAAAGTCTTCTTTCTCATTAAGTCTTTCTTTTTCCTTCCTGCCCTTGAAGTATCAAAAATAATAGCTTTAGTTCCCCTTTAATGGAATGGTTTACATGCAGTTTTTTCATTAGTGTTTTGAGCAACAGTTACATTTCTAAACAGCATTGGTATTGGGTAAGTAATCAGTGCTGTGTCAGTAAAACTAATTCCTCAGGGGGCCATCTATTGTCCAGTGATCCGAGGTTGTTTTCCACGCTGAAGGACAGTGATCCATTCCCGGTCAGTTCTGCTGCAGTGTCTGAAGAGTTTTGCAGCACTTTCAGATGTCTCTAACAACAGCTAATACCTTCTTAGCTGTGTTTACGACCTCTCCCTTTCCAGATTCATTTTGGACAAGTTAAAAGAGACCCTGAAGAGTGTGCATCATGTTGATGAATTCTGCATGCGCAGTGTGTTTACCTTAACACCATATTTATTTGAAATGCTGCCTGTTGTGAGAAATAGGCCTTTTCCTACGAATTCTGCCTGCAGATCATTTGCATGAAAAATGCTAGAAGAGAGCATGAACTTCTCTCTGCATATGCTAGAATATAAGAAATCTGAGCAAACGAAGTGGTAGCTACGCTGGAGCAGACGTCCCCAATGGGAACAGCTATAACGTGGCTGCGTTTGCAGCCTGCTGCCGGAGACCTGATGCTGATGCCTTGTGGTTGCTGGATGCCGGTACCTGCCCCAAAAGCGGGAGCCTGTTTCTTCTTCAGTATTTCAAGGAGGTAGAAAGGAGGCTCTGAGCAATCCCAGTGAGGAGGTGGGAGCCAGAGCCTCATCGTGGGTTGTGCAAAGCCTCACGTGGTGCCTTAGGTTTGTCATTTGTGTTTGCATCTCTTAGGTTAATGCCACCTCCCCATTGCCTTTCACTCTGTCCTGGTGAAGCCCTAAAGTTACCTCGTTAGTCATCTGGTATGGGGTGTTTCAGAAAGGGCACTTGGATCAAAATCTTTTTAGCTCTGTCAGCACGAGCAAATAATACTGAGTTATTAGATACTATTAAGAGAAAACAGGTCTTTTTGTGTTAAATTCACAGAACTGTAGTAAATAGTTATGTTTGCCATCCAACAATGTAATAGACTTGCATGGAACAATTACCCAAAGTGAATTAAGGAGTTGAAATCTAGCCTTTCGCTGATCACTGCACTGAGATACAGATTAATCTGAAATGAGATTCTTCCTTTCAGTTGCTGTATCAACAAGATACATTGTTTTTATTTATTTTTGTCAGTCGGACATTCAGCAAATTTGTGTCATTGCTTTGGCTATTCATTAAACCTCTTCTGAAAATGTAGGGTACCTGAAAGTGTCAGTTCTCATTTAATGACCTTCATGGATTCGATACCTCCGTTTTTCCTCTCAGTCTGGGTCTGCAGCCTTTGAAAGGGCCTCATCCAAACGTGCAGAGCTCCAGGAGCGCCTGAGCAGATCAGTGACAGAGCCAAACGTGTGCCTGCGATGAGCAGTTTGGAAAAGATATGGGGAGGGAAGGACGTTTCCCCGGAGCGTTGAAGAGAGGATGAGGCAGCAGGGAGGAAAGGAAGCACCAGACGCTGTTTGTAAGAGCTCTCGGGCCCCTCGGCAGGTCCCTGGAGCAGCTCCCTGCTCCTGCCAGGCCTGGCCATGGGGCGAGCTCAGCAGAGCTCGGATTGGCCTCCTGGGAGCCTTGGAGCTGAGCAAGCCAAGTCTCAAAAAGCGGCAGACATGGCCAGGCGTGCAGCACTTCAGGGTCGATTGCTGGGCAAAAATGGGGGATATTAAGAGCAATCTTCTCCGTTTTTAGGAAACATCTCCTCTCTCAGGTACCGCATTCCCTTGTCTTCTGGTGTGTCATCCCACATACTGTACTGCTTTCCCACTCACCGTTCTGATGTGTTGCCTTCTGTATCTGTGCTAAAACACACGTGGCTCCAGCGGCCCCGAAGCTGGGTGTGTTTTACAGGGCTGGTGGTTTCTTGTCCTCTCTGCAGTGCGAAGGTGCTGCCACAGGAGGGTGTGCATTATTGCGGCCGCCTCCCGGCGCGAGGCAGCGCGGGCAGCTGCTATTTGCACTTGACAGCGAGCGAAAAATAGATTTGTTAAACTGTTTCATTTATCTCTTTCGGTGACTTTTCTGAACAAACTGAAAAGCTGACTCTGGAAAAATCCAGGGAGAAGTTGGATAATGTTTCTTTCTAGCTGGTTTCTCTGATCTTTGCAGGGAACTCTCTGATAACCTCCGCATCCACCTGGGCACTGGGGTTTGGCTCTGAGCTGAGGATGGACCCTTTAGGGGCAGCATCGGTGCCGTCAGTCCCAGCGCCAGGAGGGCCGAGCGCCCGGGGCTGGAGTTGAGGCGCCTCTTTGCTGGCTGCACAAGGCTGGTGGCTTTGGCCCCGGCCCTGCGAGCCTGGGGTGCAGGTCCCACTGCAGCCGTGTGTTTTGTGCATAGCCCCTCGTGCGACTGGGGCTCCAGCAGCCCCACGGCCCTGGGGTTAAAGAATCTTCTTTGGTCTTAACCAAAGACTTGAAACTCTGGTTGCTTTTTGATTCTGTGTTGGAAGACCTGAGGAGACTGAGCAGTTGAAGGCGAGGTGGAGGGAGATAGGAATAGTATGGTTTTACTCAAGCTGGTTGTTTCTGCAGATGATTTTAAAGCCATAAAGTGAAGAGGGCAGGTTGTGCCTTTGATGCCAGCAATACGGATTGGTTGGAGCAACACGTAGCTGCTCTCAGCATACGCTGGGTCTTCGCAGCACTGGAAGCACTGCAGGGACTCATTGCAATGTGGCCCAAGGTGCAGCCGTCGGGCACTGAAGACAGCACTTGATGATGCCATAAAAATCTCTGCTTCACCTCAAAGATGAGAGCTTGGCAGCACCGCAGGAGAGCACCTCGGGCGTGTGATACGAGGCGTCCAAGGGTCTCTCTGTTGCCATTCTGGCCCCTTGTAGTTTTGTCTGCCCCTCTGCTGCTCCTCCACCTCACGAATTTAATGCCCAGCTTCTTGGGCATTAAAAAATAACCGGACTGCGTGCCAAGGTTTCCCAAGGAGACTTTGTTGGGTATGTGGCCCCGTTTGTGTGGATTAGGCATAGGGTGGTTAACAGTGCAGGCTAAATCCCAAAATCCCTGGTAGTCTGTCCTGTACGGATATGCTATTTTGTCCGAGTGCAATTGCAAGAAAAGTAAACAGAAGTCCTGTCTTTAACATCAGCTGGACAGGCTGTCCCATGTTGTCTCTCTTCCTCGCGTGCCTCTGCACATCGTCTGACACTGGTTAGTCGGTCGTTGTTGTGCGTAAGCCCCTCTATGGTGTTCCTTAATTTCCCTGCCGTCAGTCTGCTTGCAGAGTAGGGTCTCCGAGCCTCCTTCCAGCCCGCGGTTCCCGTAGCTCACCCAGGATCCGGTAGGCAGTTCTGCATGGTTAAACTTGCAAATGTGCTGTGTGTCTCAGGCCTCTTCCGTGCCTCAAGCTACAGCTCAGCATCATTACGTGTGTTAACGGTGTCTAGTGAACATATATTTGTTGTCGGGTGATCTGTCTTCATTACTGAAGGGCAATCAGGCACATAGCTATGTCTGTTCATGGGACTGAAGTTTCTTGCTGTCCGTATTCCATTGGATGTCATGTTGGACAGGATGCAAGTAAGTTGCTGTTGGAGGTGGCCACCGTTTTGATTTTCTGACCTGTGAGAAATTCCAACGTTTTAATAACGGGTATTGTGCCGCATTCAAAACATATTGTATGAAAACAAAAAGTCTTGGGTTGAAATTAAAAGGCGTTTTTCAATAAAATCAGGTGGGCTAATTCTAATGCTGACATTCCATTTTACCTTATAATTTATGATGGAAAGTAAAAATGAATTATTTCATACTGACCTTAAGATGACTTTTTCTCCTCCTGC
Organism: Eudromia elegans; assembly: GCA_003342815.1. Taxonomy (NCBI): domain Eukaryota; kingdom Metazoa; phylum Chordata; class Aves; order Tinamiformes; family Tinamidae; genus Eudromia; species Eudromia elegans. The sequence goes on from PTEX01000032.1 coordinate 970,109, forward strand.
AATGAGATTTCATTTCAGTTAAAACTTTTTTTTTGGGGAAAAAATGAAGTTTAAACAAAATTATCTTCTCCTGTGGAAGTGTGCGTGCATTGGTACATAACTGGGATCCTACAACTGGTGCTAATTGGTCATTTGAGTCCTGAAGTCCTAGCTCTCCTCGCTCAATATTTCTTTGATTTCTTAGTCAAAACAAAGCTCTCACTAGACAAATGCTCAATAGAAAGGCGAGAGTAGCTCTCTCCATCCTAGCTTGTCATATATATAGCCTGGATATAATAGCTCCTAATGAACTGAACACTCCAGACAGACAGCTCAACCCGGAGCGTTTTGCGCAGCCTTCAGTTCTGGAGCGAGAGGAGGGTAGATTTGTGCTGTCAGGTTTATGCTGTCAGTCTGTCCTGATGAAAACTGAGGTTAGACTGCCACAGGCTTTGTGAGACAGGAACCTGCTCCCCTCTACTTTATGGAGTAGAAATGCTTTGGTTCCACACGTTGGGCATAATCTAGAGTGCACCAGCCAAACCACATGCTCTGGGGAAGGTGTCAGCTCCTTTTCCTTCCCTTTGGATGTGAAAATTGAGAGGAATTTTTTTGGCTACACATCAAGTTTCAGCCATTCAGGCCTCCCTGGATTTAATGGTCACAAGCTGAAGTTATTTGTGAATACTCAGGGCCTTTTCTTTGGGCTTTTGCCTGTGTGTCATCCTCAGTGCAGCAGCTGAGGATGACCCTATGCACAGACCATGTGAATCAGGGAGCAAGTGGCAGGCTTGATGTTTGAATGAACACCTGGTGCTAATTGTGAAGTGTCCCATATAGTCATCTGTAAAAGAAGAAAAGAAAAAAGCCTTGAAATTGTTGTATTATCCAGTAATTAAACTGGACATCCCAAAATCTGGGAGAAGAACAGAGGGGAGAGGAGTCCATCTGGGAAATTCGGGAGTCTTTCCTACCTTCCTCTCGTCTCATTCCCTGTCCAACTAACGCAAAGCCTGGTGAGTTTCTGACTAAGCTGCTACCATGGATTATCGAGGGGTCGCTACTATGAAAATTATTGCCACTGGACACTTAAAAAGATGCGAGTGGAGTGTGGTTTTGTCCTTGCTTCAGTAGAGGCGCACAGTGTCTGTGGTACTGAGTGGTATTGTGTCCTGCAGAGAACTGTCTTGTGCATGGCCCTGTCTGAGTTGCTTGACGAAGGGGTGAACATGTCTCAGGAAAGATGCATGATAGCTTGTTGTTTTACTGTATCTTGCAGATTCAACCTCTAATGATGAAGCTTCCCACCTAAATTCTTTCTTTTTGGGAGCAGAAAGAAAGGAAGAAAATGAAGAGTCTGAGCTGTTGATACATTGGGATAATCTCTTTCCATTGTATTGAACATTTCTACCTTTCCTTAAGTTTTGTTTCACCAGTTCTGCTTATCATTTTCTCACTGTTGCTGATTCTCTCCCCCTCCGCTGCCTCTCCCGTGGATTTTAGTGCCGATTTTTTTTGCCAACGAGTAAACATTTGACGCAGAGCAATGTGGGGGTTTCCCTCAAAAATATTTTAAGAAGAAAAATCAAACAACTGTAAATGCTGCATGATTAAAGAGTCATAAAACATGAGCTAAAAGTCAGGATTGTTGCATAGACATTTGTAATGTATGTGTATGTCTTAAATTTGTCTGTCTGTAGGATGTTTACAATTGCGTTTTTTCCATTTGTGAAAGAAATTCTTCTTGCTGCTAAGTGGTGAAATAAAACATTGGTAAAGGCAGATTTAATGCTAACTTATGCCTTCAGTCTCATGAAAATAAGCTATTTTCAAATGTTCCTGTTGGTTTATTTTGTAGCCCATTGCTTTACCGGGAGTGGTGTGAATAAGCATGCTGTGGTCTGGTGCCGGGGACTCTGAAAATAAGTCTTGCAGTAACAGATGTTGATCGATGCTGTTATTTGTACTCGTTGTTCCTGCTAGAGGGCAGTGTGTGTAAGCGAGGCCCTGCCCTGCGCTGAGTAAAGATCTGTTCTGTGCAGCTCTTGTGTCCAAGTCGTCATTTATAACCCCTGCTTCTCCTCTGTTGTCAGCCGGCACATCCTGAGTGGCGTGAGCATCCCGAGCTCCAGAAGCTCCTGTCGTTTAAGTAGAAACAGACCCATCTCCCATCTCTAAGTTTGGAGTCACAGTGCTGCGAAAGCACCGAATACTTTTCTGACCTTAGTACTTTTTTCAAGTGTTTGCCTTTTTTCTGGAGTTGACCCAAAACCTTCTGAAATTCACTGAAGTTTGCTCATTTTGGGTGGGTTTTGGATCAGCTCTGTGAGTAAGCCTTTTTCCCATCGTGTTCCGTGTCAGACCAGTGTAATTGGCATCTTTTCCCTGTCATCTGTGGGGCAAGTGAAACTTGGCACTGAAAACCAAAGTCCAACTTCAAGAACATTTTGCAGTTCAGTACGCTGATGTCATGGAGCTGATGATGGGGCTGGCGTTTCTGCTCACGCCAATCATTTGCAACTACTTGGCATGCATGAATAAATGAAGACTACTCTTTTCTTCGTCACTTACGTCTCAGAAAATAAACACCTCTGATATGCTCAAATCTTCCATTTGTTGCCCTCACTTGTGAAGTTTCTGTTAATACCCTGGGTACATAGAAGCACAGGTTTGCGCTATTAAAAAGACCACTGGGCCATGAGGAAGGATATTGTGCTCTGTGGTCAGTCCCTAAAGGAGAAAGAGCTGCCGAGATGCTTCTATGCGATAGCACAATTGCTGCATGTGACGAGGGCTGGTTTCTTCCTGGGCACTTGCTAGTCACACGTTGTCCACCCCGCAGCATCCTCGTGTCCCACATGTACAACACACGACCCGCTTCCCGAAGCGTGCTGCCCTCAATGCAACTTTAATCACCACCAGTGTTAATGGTAAAATTTACACAAACATCACATTCACCTTGGGCTGTAATTTTTCAGGAAGTGAACTGTGTATTTTGCGTCACCCGAATGCATCTGCACAGCAAGGATGTTATGTAAATGTCACTGCGTTGAGATGAACAGGGCAAAAACAGTGAAGGACAGAGGGTGTTACTGAGGAATGTTCTATATGTATTCTATAAATATGTCATATTGTGATATGCAGTCCTATTTTTGTTGGAGTGTATTGTGAAATACCTCTTGTCTTATATGGTGCGGAGCAGTTAAGCTATAGGATTTTGTTATACTTAATTGCAAGCCTGATGTTTTGACACAATAGACTTCTTTATTCTTTACTCTTTCTCTCTTTCTATAATTTGTAGCCTACATTGAAGATCTCACAAGATGTGTTGAGCAAAGCAGAAGACTCATTATCGTGTTAACTCCAGACTATGTCCTCAGGAGAGGATGGAGTATTTTTGAGATGGAAAACAGACTCCATAACATGCTAGTCAGTGGAGAAATCAAAGTTATTTTGATTGAGTGTACTGAATTAAAAGGGAAGGTGAATTATCACGAAGTGGAATCTTTAAAGCACACCATCAAACTTCTCTCAGTGGTCAAATGGAAAGGCCCAAAGAGCAGCAAACTGAACTCTAAGTTTTGGAAGCGCCTAGTCTTTGAAATGCCAGGGAAGAGAAAGGAGGTGGTGTCTCGGCGTCAGGTCCTGGACTCTGCAGAACAGGGCCTTTTTGGAGACCTCCAGACTGTGCCCTCTCTTGCCGTCACGGGCACTTCTGCCACGTTGGTAGAGTCGCGAGCTGATTTGACTGATTTCCATCAGACAGATTCTGTGCAAATGAGACATTATTGCAGAGGATACGAATATGACGTGTCAGCAGCGACCTTGCCGATAGCTGCCATGAGCAACCATCACACGTACTGTAACATACCTTTGACGCTACTAAACGGACAGCTACCTCTCAACAGCACCGTGAAGGATCCCCAGGAGTTCCCCAGGAACAACCCGTTGCTACCTTTGTCAGCACAGGAGCTCAGCTTCACCAGCGATATTTGGTAGTGAAGACCAGAACTCTCTTGAGATGCTTCATGACCACCATGAAGACCCATTTCTAGAGAACTTAGCAGTAGCCCCATGGGGTGTCAAAATACATTTGAAGCAGCGGCACACTTACTTGCTTTTCTACTTGAACTTTTTTGTTTACGTTTACGAATTCTTGACAAAGGGGACGTTCTTTTTGTAAGCCAATGATGTCCTTCCTATCTCTCAATGTACAGTTTTATTGGTCCTATGAAAAGGGGGGAGAACAAAAACACATCCCATCGTTTTACAGCAGGTTTACAGTCTGGGATGGATAAATGTTCACTGTATATGATCTCCAACATTCATATTTATGTAACAGTAATAGAAAGTGAAAGCTGTTGGGTTTTTTTCCATATATACTTCAGCACAGGTTGGGAATTCCAGTGTCATGTCATGCTACAAAAATGATTGTCTCCTTTGTAGACCACGAGGGATGGGCTGTTATTAAAAGGAAGGAGGAGGGAGCCTTCCCAGTAGCTTTATCTCAGAAATACATTTGAGAAGATGACCAGCTCTAGCAATGCAGATGAGGAGCTACCAGCTTTATCAGTAAAGCACATAGTAAAAGTTACTGCAATGTAAATCACCTGCTCACATCAACATCTCCTCATTTTATTATCGAGGCATGTCGTACCTAGTCAATGGTTAGCAATGTGTTTTTACTAAACAACTTACTAGACTATTGGAAGATGTTTAGAAGTATTTCAAACAGTTTTTGTGTGGGCTATAGATTATTTCACAATTTTTGCAGATTTTTAATGACTTTTTTTTAATGAATTTAAGTATACGTTTATCTGTCTGTTGGTGAATCCATTGGTTTGAAATTTCTTAAGACCTCTTGACCTGTTTTAAAATTTATAGTAAAGGCAACGTGATTTTACGCAGGATTTCTTTTTCCAAAATAAGTAGTTGCAGTTTAAAAATAACCTTTTACTGAGGATGTCAGCAATAGAACATATCTACTACAGCAATATTCAGAAATGAAGTGCTAAATTGTTCAAGTTTGCTAATAGTCTGACTTTAATTGCAGTGTTAATCACCTGAGACACTTCTGTCTTTATCTATGGGTCAGTTTATTTACCTTTCTAACAGGGGTGAAGCAGGAGTATTTCTGCTCTCTGTGCAGCTACTAAAGGTGGTGCTTCTAAGCAGCTGGTGGGATCTTGGGTTTCTCACTTAGGTGGGTGGTCCCTCAGGATAATACAGTAATTTATACAGAGGATAATACAGTAATTTATCTTACATGGAAAGTACTGTTGCTGTGTGTGGGTGAGCAGTGTTATAGATAGCCAGACTCGGTGAGCTGAGTTTTCTTCCAACCAGAATGGTTCAGGAGGATTTACTTACTCAGATGGTTAAGGATTGCAGAGCCAGGTCATGGAGACGGCAGGATTCAGGGCAGAAACTCTAACTAGTGAAGGCAGAAGCCAGTTTTGCAGCGTTTAGCAAAGCTTTGGTGGACTCACAGCAAACATGGGAGTTCTATCTCAGCCAGATCTGCAGGATCGAGCCCCCAGATGCATTTTTGTGCGGGCACCCTTGCCTGTATTCCAGTGTCTTTTCAGTGCTGGTCTTCAATTGCTTTATAAAAGTTAGCTCTGCTCACAGTTCAGTCAGCAAACGAGTCCGGTAAATACTTAACATATTGCAGAGGTTCTGAAATTGTACCCTATAGTCAACTGGAAACAAACACTGACCTAAGACTTAAAACATTCAGAATGGGCCTACGGGCCCTGAGAATCATCTCAAATGTGCAATAATCCATAGAGATTCACTATTTTTTCCATTGCTTCTTTCCCCAGTTCTTTATTCTGTGGCTTCTTATACCCATAATTATCTTTAAGATTTTTCATTAAGTTCTAAATAATGTAAGTTTCTCTGTTCATCTTGGGTTTTTTGTTTGTTTAAGTGTTTTGCATTTAACACAAACACAGAACATGGGAATCTAGCAAAGATATGAATTTATCACACAGTCTAGAACTATAACTAGCTCTTTTATGAAGTTAAGTTCAGAACATATAAGTGTTTAATATACGTATTTTTCTACCGAGAAAGTGATTTTACCTCCAGTATGAATATGTGTTTCAGCTCCCTCCCAGAAATTTAAAAATTTGCACTGTTTTATAAGTGTTACAGACTGTGTTTACACTGGCTATATTCTTTAATGCAAAGTGTAATTTAAAATCAAAAGCTAAAAGAAAACCTTGCATGAAGAGAGTTGCATATGTTTAAACGAAAAGCTGTACTTTTCATTATCTTCCTTTTCACCACAACTCTAAAATCCAGTTGATTCACATAGGATGTTCTGTGAAATTTTAAACCTACTAGTTCTGTATTAAGCATGCAAACGCCAGAAAAAAAAAAAAAAAAAAAAAAAAAAAAAAAAAAAAAAAAAAAAAAAAAAAAAAAAAAAAAAAAAAAAAAAAAAAAAAGAAGAAAAAAAAATCCATATTCTGGTTGATCTGCTCCTTTTCTTTCCGATGGTGAAGTGCAGGTAGCAGATTCGTTTACCTGGTGACGTCTCTTAGAGCAGTAGCTATCCAAGAGCGATCATGTTTGCATTGAGGTAACATGAAAAGAACAGTTTTTCTTTCCTTTTGCAAAACACATCGTGTACTATCTATGTATCTCTATATTTTAGTTATAGATGACAACTCACAACCTGCTTTAAGACTTCCAAGTGTGTATTGAGTACTGCGAGAATATATCCGTCAATCCGAATTGACTGTACCCCTCTGCTTTCGGGACGGGGAAGGGGGTGTGAGCTCCCGAGCTCGCTTGTCCGCTCCATTTCACTGGAGGAGGTTTATTCCATGCAGGACACGCAGCATTTCCTTTAGTAGCATTTAAGGATCTGGAAAACTGGAGCGAAAGGCAGCAGTGGGTGGAGGCAGTCGGTGCCTCGCGGTGGTGAACATGGCCCAGCTCCTTCATGCAAACTTTGTTGGCTGGAACAGGCGTTTGGCTTGGCTTTGCCTCACTAAAACTGCCCCAGTTGAGCCCGATTTGCTGGAGAGGCCGCCGGGTGCTGCGGGGTCGACCGTGCCCGGGCTCCTCGGCGCTGTCCAGGCTGCTCCCGAGCTGCTCTCGTTGGGGCCGCGTTGGTTCCGGAGCACGATTATTGCATCCCCTGTGTCCTCGTGCTCGCGTGTGATGGGTTACTGAAGCCTCAGAAGACTATTTATAAAAATGAGCTGGAAATTGGAAGCCAGTTCAGATTCTGCAGCTTTTATTTTCCTAAGGAAAAATTTCAGACAGAAAACAGCAGAGCTCGGAATGAAGTAACAAGGCAGAGCGAATATTAACAATTTGGGGGGGTGTCTGTGGGCTGGCCTGGTGCTTCAGTAATTGATATTTATGTCTCTAGATGCTGAATGAGAAAGCTGTGTAAAGATGCTGCTGTCCTCTGCAGGTCTGCTCCAAAACCCGCTCAAGCCAACAGAAAGAGCTCCATCCAATTCAGCCTACTTTGGACTAGGGCCTAAAATTCCAGGTTTATTGTGAACAGAGGAATAAAGAGGACAAAAGAGAGAGAAAGAAGCCAAGAGACTAATAACCATTTGCTTATTTAATCTGCCTAAAATCAACCTTTTTTTCTCTTGTTTCTGTTTGGTGTGGATGTGCTCCAGCGCTATTCAGCCTTGGGAAAGGAATTTAGTGCATTTCTTTGTTATAAACAAGATAAGGACTTGGGAATAAATAAGATACTTTTAGAAAATAACCCTTGTGATTTTTAAGGGCTTCTGCTCTGCCCTCAGTAGCTCCTTCTGATTCAACAGGCTCAGCCAAGTACTTAAGCATGCACTTAAATTCCGCCTAATTCAGTGAGAAATGCCTCACCGAGTAGGGGCCCGAAGGATTGGAAGAGCGGGGCTGGAAATCAGGGCGTTTCTCTGCTCCCAGAGCGCTGCCTTGGGGAGCGCCTCTCCGCAGCCTTTCCGGCTGCAGCCCTGGAGAAGATCCGCGTCTCACGGCAGAGCGTCACTAACGTCTCCCACGCCGCCGGTGACGTCCCCGGGTGCCCAAGGGGACCTGCCCCACGATGGCTTTTCTAGGTGTCCCGCTGGGAAGAGGGGACACCCTGGCTGCAATAGGACCTGCAAGACCCCATGGTCTGTGCATGGGGCTGCAGAGTCACTGGAAGGCCAAGGAGTGCGCGTGGAGAAGGGAAAGGAAGGAGAGCAACTGGATTCCAAGGGTTTTGCAGGTGAAAATGCTGATTCAGTCGAGCACAATGACACCGTGCATGAATGCATTACGTTCGTCTGCTTTTCCATGGATGCTGGGCAGAGTTCCCCAGAAAATACCCTACCTTGCCAGCACGCTCGCTTTAGAGCTCCTATTCCCATCCTTTCAAATTTCAGAATGGGAAATTTTCTGGGTTTTCTTGCACAGAAGGTCTGCTTCTCCTTTGTGTGTGTGGAAGTTCCCTTCAAGGAGCAGCTCGTGCTCCCTGCTGCTCCGGTGGGACTGGAGCTCCGCGGTGCCGGGAGCGGGACTGGCCCTGGTGCCTTGCAGGACATCCCGGCCATGTCCTGGTCCCGTTCAGGTGCTGCCTGTCTGGCAATGGGGCTCTGTGCTCTCCAAGCAGGGCCTGAAGAAACTGAGAACAACGGTGGATAAGGAGACTGCAAAGAGGCATAAAATAAAGCCTAAAACCAAAAGAAACATAGCGTGAAAGTTGTTAATCTCTGCCAGGACATTTGTCACGTTCATACAAACCATGGAGACCCGTCGGCACCTCGTTGCAGTGTCGCTACACGGCTACCAAGCAGGAAAGGAAATAAACAGCAGCCCTCCCTGACAGGCTGGGACTGAGAGCGCTGGGGACGGTGGAGCCCCGTGATTGGCAAAGTGTCCTGTGCCCTTTTCTATGGGAAAAATATACGCAAACCAGGGTAGAAATGAAAATTGTCACAGGAAGAATTGTGCTCCTCATTTATGTATAAACCCAAATTATTTGGGATTCAGAGCACGGCCTTGGGATTTACGCTGTGCAGGAGAATGTCGTGATTCCCGTGTAGGGAACGCGAGGGGCTTTGCCTTTACTAGCAAGGCATATTTTCCTGAGAAATCCAGCCCCTGATGTGGCCTGGCTTGATGTAAACTAGCCCCTTTGGAGGAGACTCGAGGTGTAATGAGATGTGAAGAAGCTTTTAAAGCGCTGTGTGTTCTGAGCCGCGTGTATATGTGGCTTAAAGGTAACTTCTGCTGGCACCCAAAAGGGAGCATTTAATGCATAATTCCCCAAAAACATAAAAGGAGAAGAAAGTCTGTGTTCTGCTGGGCTCTGCACAGAGCTAACGTCTCTTCCACAAATAATAACAACCTGTAAAATCCCGAGCAGTTCTTTGATTAAAGGATATCAAAAGCCCTGTGATCATGAAACAACTAATCTAACACCTCACCGGGCTGGGGAATGTTTCATCCCCCTTTAGCAAGGAGAAAACAGAGTGAGGGTCCATTTCGCTCCAGATCCTGCCAAAAATCCAGGGCAGAGCTGGGGCCACCCCCTGCTATTCCCAGGTATCCCAGAAGTGTCCCCAGCAGGTAGTTGTCCCTCCGGGAGGAATCCTGGTGGGAACTGGCGCGTAATGGAGTCAGGAGAAGTTGAATCACGGGAGATGAGTTCTGCAGATCCTTGATAAACCTGCGCTTCTGTTAAGGGATCAGTAACTGGAGATGGAGCTGCCCAGAGAGGGTCTTGCCATGGCTCTTGGGGACGCGGGTGGCTCTCGGAGAGCCAATCCCGGCACTTCCCTCTTGGACCGCTGCAGAGGGAGGAAACGCGGGAGCTCCTCGCTGGCCGCAACGGGACACGGAAGGACGCGTGCCCTAACAAACTGCTGGCCAAAGGAGACAGCAAGGAGAAAAACCGGATGGAAGAATCGTTTAAACCTAAGACCCCAATGAGAGCTGTGGCTCTGCAGGTGCCAGCGTGCGGGGAAAGCCACGCAAGGCTCGGCCTTCCCTGCTGCCCTGAGGAGGGAAGGGCCTGTGGCAAGTGGGGCTGGAACTGAAGGCCGGGACGGGGCCTCCGCATGGAGCCAGCGCTCCCTGCAACGCTCCAGGCGGGAATGCCGAGCAGCCGCAATGAGGGGGTCCCCGAGCACCCTGGGGACCGGGTGCTGGTGCGAGCTCAGCCTCCTGGCGTCCTCCAAAGACCGAAGTCCCCGGCGAGGGCGCGGGAGCAGCGGCTCCCTGAGCAGAGGGATGGGTGCGCGGGCGCGCGGCCGGGCACGGCCCAAGGGCTCTCCTTGCACGCCCGGCGCGCAGGGCGCTGCGGACGCCGCGCATCGTGTTTCCTTCCTGGCAGCCAAACAAGGGCTGCGACGGAATAATTCTCAGCATCCATTGTACCCAAAGGGTTAACAACGTGTACAGGAGGAGCTGCAGATGCAGAGCCGGCAGCTCGGGCTGCTCCTTCAGCGTGTGAAGAGCTCTGCGGATGATGGGAGTTGTCGCTTTCTTTTTCTTTCCCTTTTTATTTTCCCTTTTTTTTGACTTTTTTTTTGGAGAAATAAGGTCACAGAAATTCTCAGAGGAGCATGTGGAGTGATTAGAGCAGGAGCACAGCAGCTCCTCAGAGAAACTTCTTCATTTGAGAAGCCTGATTCTTGTTATTTTTACAGGAAGGCAGTAAAGTACAAATTAGGAGGACGGGGAAGGAAGAGCCGGAGAGAACAGGAGTGATTTGGGCAGGGAGCTGCTAGAAGAGGAGGCAGAAAGGGGAGGGATGAGGCGGCTGCAGCAGCACGTCCAGGTGGGGATGCTGATGGGGTGCATGGGGACACCTGTGTGGATCTGCCACCCGCCCCAGGGGCTCTCGAGAGCCACGAGCCCTTGGGGAGGTTCATGATCCCCAAGACACCGCGTTGAAACAAGCCACAAACGCTTCCCACCTGCACCCAGGCCGGCAGCCAGAGCCCCGCGGTGCCCAGGCAGGACTCCCTCCCCGGGCGTCCTCGTGCTCAGGCCGTCGTGCCCGGGGCTCCCATGGTTTGGCGCCCGGCTCGGGGCTTCGCTCGCGCTCGGCACCGCGCTGGGCAACTCGGGCAGCAGAGAGCCAACAGAGTGGGCAGCGTTCAGCAGCGGTTCTGCACCGTTACTGCCTCCCTGCAGGCCACGGAGGAGGTGACGAGCCCCTGAGTAGGCAGTCGGGACGTGGGGAGGCAGAAGTACTCGGGGGCCGCACGTGGCCTTGATGATGTTACCCAGAGCAACGTTACCCATTGGAGACGAGTGGTAATCTGCCAGAATGGGGGACAGCTGAAATGAATAATGAAACTGGTGTAAACTCACCACGGTGAAGCCAGAGTTAAGTCTATGTTGTCTCTAGGGATCTGGACCTGATTCCTCTAAATCACAACCTGTCCCATTGGCCTGGGGAGCTTGAAGGGTAGATTAATACTATGGAGCATTTGGTTTCAGGTGATCCAACAGCTTCTGCAGAGCACAGAGGATACCTGGCAGACACAGGGTTTGTCTTTTTGTAATTTTGCCAGTTAATGTGTGGTGGTTTGACTGACTTTGTGGTTCCTTCGAATGCTAAGAGGAGTCACCAGCCATATTTTGAGTTGGGCACCTGAAGTAGAAATTTCCCACCCCAGCTTTACACGGGTGCAACATCAAATACTCCAGGCAATTTCAGGACGTGAGCTGAAAGCCCCAGCCAGGCCCAGCTGTGCCCTCGGAGCCTGCGGAGCTGCAGCACGTTGCCCACCAGGAGCCTCCCCCTGGACCCCACTGCAATGGGGCGGCCACTTGACTGGATTCCAGTCACCCTTCCCATAGCCCCCGACAGAGCCCAGAACCCCCCGGCCTCCTGCCTGTCCTTCCCTGTTGCCTCTGGTTTCCTTTCTGATAAATTAGTGGGATGAAACTGCAGAAAATGCTCTCAAAAGGTTAAAAAGAAGAATGCAGTAGAAATGCCGGCCAAGCGAGGCTCATCCCTGGAAACTTTCTTATTCTCAGTTCATGGACATGTGGAAGAAATAAGAGCTATGAAAGGGCTAGCAGGCCCTCCTCATCTAGACAAAGAATAACCATATAAAGGGACACAGCAAAGGCAAAAACAGGAAAAATTATGATCCTCATAGCAGTTATTATAGGGAAATTAGGGTATTTAATGGCCACACGTGCATTGAAAAAGCAGAGGTGGTCACAAAAGGGATTAAATACGGCTGAAAAACCGTAACTAACATCAGCACAGGAGACGCCCCAAAAGCATCCCCAAAGAGGAACGGGAACGCACGTACGACACCAGGCTCTTGCTGCATTGCTCACACAAACGTCAAGGGAAAACACAAACCCTACCCCCACACCCCAGCGAAGCAAACGAGTATCTGCCTCAGCAGGAAGACGTGTCTGGACAGGAAGAAAAAACCATCAGTTTTGTGGGTAGCCTAGCTCCAAAAAAAGAAGGAGAGGTTTGGATGCTGCAGAGTTTGCCAAACACTTCTCATGGTGGTTTTTTCTTTATTTACTCAAAAATAAGCACAACTCCAGAGAAAAGTCTGCAGTGCTGTTGCTGCCCCAGGGCCGGCCACATGCCACATGGTGCTGCTGGAGCCGCACGCATGGGGCTGCCCCACACGCGGGAGCGATGCCTTCGTGTCCCATCATAGAACATTGCTGGTGGGAGCATATGGAGCAGGACGGGCCCACTGGGGAGGACTGTCCTCTCTATGGAGCTGAGGCAAGGCCGTGAATCCCAGGGACTGGGATGCTCTGGAGGACGTGAGCTGAAGCCTGGAGACACCCCCGTGGTCCCTGCAAGGAAGGTGCCCGTGTCAGGGCTGAGCACAGAGGCAGAAGCTGAAGCCAGGAGGGCCCATCACACTCTGGGTAGGTGTCAGAGGAGTCCACCACACCTGTGCTATCAGTCCTACCAGCCTCACCTGAGGCCGTGGGGGCAGCTTTTTCCCCATGCTCGTTGCCTAGCCCCACCTGGAGCCCATCTGGGGTTGTCCCTTTTAGCTCTTTATGGGTTTGGTTGGTATCTCTTTTGCAACCAGGAGGGCACATGCTGCCTTTGGCTAGAAGGTCTTTGGGAGTCACTGCCATGAAGGAGCCAGCCCTGCAGGTGAGTTGGGGCAGGGGGTACAGGCCGGGGTGGTGACAGCAGAGCAGCCCACGGGGTTGGTTTCTGGGGCCAGTAGATGGAGCAGTGATCCCCATGTGAATGTGGGTCTGCTGCTCCTTGAGAGGCCATGAAGATGTTGCCCTGGCAGCGTGGCCATGGCCAATGCTTACCTGAGGCAGGAAGGCTGCTCTTCCTGCCACGCTGATGTCCCTGCTCCCTTCCAGGCCTAGGTGTCTCCACTCCTTCCAGGCCTGACCTGAGGGGTGCCTGCACCTGTGTCTCATTGCTCCAAAATGATGCCCAGTGCCCTGACAAAAGCAGCGTGGGCACTTGTGGAGGTTCTTGATCGCAGAGAACTTCTGTGCTTGCTGAAAGTTAATCCACAGCTGCTTGCTGACTTGCCTTGTTATTAAGGAGTGCTGATTTTCCTGTGCAGGAGCTTAAAATTGTGTCTCTTAGCCCTCTGTTACAATGTAGGCTTATTTATCACCAAACAAGAATGTCTGGGATGGCGACAGTTACAGCATTTGGGGGAGTCTGCATAATTTTCTCAAATATATATTACCTATGGTGATGTGAGAGAGTTCCTACAGGAAGCCAAGGAGCCTGGTGAGAGATTTGCAGAAAATCTTATGATGTGGCTCTCTGCCTTTTGAGATGTTGCTGGTTTGCTTGACAGCAAGAACTACCTCTGTTTCAAGGCCTCGGGTGTAAGCTCTTGGAGTCAATATCAGACGACTGTGCTAACGTTTTCCATCTTTTAAAGTTACTGAAAGGGGGAGAGGCCATCGGGGCAGCTAGGGCTGAGGGATGAGACTCTAGATGGTGGTTGTTGCACATCCAGCAGCGCTGCTGGCTCCAATGTGTCCCCACGAGTGCGGCTGTGCCTGCCTGCCCTACCATAACCTGTGCGTAGCGGGGACAGGGGCTGCCCTCTTCCCCTCTTGGTGTGAGGTTTATGAGCTCATGGCCAAAATCCATCCCTTACCCTGGAGCCTCCAACTCGGGCTTTGGGGAAGGGAAGGATTGAAAGTGAAACGGGCTTCTCCTGAGCCTGCAAGAAGCCTCTCGCAGGAGCACGGGCCTGGGAGTGACACATCCCGGATTGGGAAGACTCTGGCCTCGCTCGTGTGCCAGGGATGGCTCGGCCTGTGACCTCGTAAAGTAATCGGCTGCGTGAAACCAGCTCTTGCTCAGGAAAGCGGCGCGAGCTGCTCAAAGAAGGCACGAGGCCTCGCGCAGCTAGGGATGCTTAATTGGCTTATGGAGCTAATCTGCTCCAAGCACTTAGGCCGCTGTGAAAAGGGAGGCTGGCGTAAATCCCTGCTGCTCCCTGCCGGAAGCCTGAGCCTGGATAGGTGCTGGGGAGCCCACTGGGGCCGTGGGAAGCCCTGGGGAGCCCAAGTGATGTCCTGAGGACCCTGAGGTCACCCAGGACCTCTCCTCCGCCAGAGGAGGGCCCGGAGGCCGAGCATCCTCCTTGCGCCGTAGGAGGCGGAAAGCAGGAGCCCCGTGAGACACAGGCACCAACCGGACTGTGCCAGTGCGGGGCCTTTATTTCTATTTTGCTTTTTTTCTTTGGTTTCTGTTTCGTCTGCTAGTTTTCATTATATCTCTTGTGATTCTCCTTAGGAGAAAATATGTAGTCACCTCTGTCTTAATGAGGTAAGAGCTTTAGCTCTTCCAAATGGCTACAGGAAGATGCTTTGACCCCAAGCTGTTAGTTTTTGTGCCGCTTCTTTGCGCTGAATCCAAATTCTGGGCATGTTCTGGATAACGTGCGGAGCCGAAATGGAGCTGGCGCTCCGGGGTCCATCTCTCCGGAGCCGAGTGCCATGGCATCGGCGTGCACTGATGTTAGGGCTGCGGTGTGCAAAACCCCCAAACTGCCTCCCCCTCCAAACACCCCACAAAGCAGCAGGCAACATCCCAGGGAGAGAGCAGCAGCTCCCCTGAGGAAGGAAGAGGGTTTAAAAGGCTCCAGCGCTGCACTAGGGCATCCAAATGTGCTTGAAATGTTCCAAGCTGACAAAGCACTAGCATGAAAACCAGCTTGGAACTGAACAGAAATTGGAGCGAGACGAGAGGAGACCTTCCCAAAGATGTTTAATAGGTCACTGAGGCCAGTTCTGTTCCAAAGGGCAGAAGGGGGCTCATGAGCTGCAGTTCTTCTCTTCCCCTTTTACGTATTTCTCCACTAAGAAAAGGAGAAGTGAGAAGGGAAGTGCAGCTGCGTAGGTGCGACTTGAGCAATGAAGTAGGCTTCTTGCAGCCTTACAATTGTGTAATCTTGTGGGGCACAGGTTAGGCTTGCAACGGGACTGAGCGAATCCGTAATTACGGAGAATGTGCCCAGACTGCACGTGACATTTAAAAAAAAAAAAAAAAAAAAAATCCTTTGACCTGTTTTTGAAGTATTTTGGAGGTCACCCCTGCACTGCAATTCCTCTTTCAGAGGGGAATGCACAAACCCAACGCCTGCTGCTCTTTCTTATCAAAGTTAAAATGATATTTATCTCGCATTTTCCCCAAACCACGGGCAGTTCAGATTTAAGTTCCTCCTTTGGCTAACCATCAAACTGAGCGGTTTAGACAAAAAGGAACCCTGATCTGAGTCATCCCAGGGCAGGGTTTGGCTGGCAAAAGCCTGCCTTTTTTTTTTTTTTTTTCCTTTATTTTCTCAAGTCAAAAAACCTCTGCCAGTCAGCAAAGATACCACAACTTGTCTGGGATGCACAAAAGAAATGGGTAGTGTGCCCCACAATGTTTTGACTGGTCGATGTAACGTGGTAGCACTAAGCCTGCTGTGTCAGTTCTCTTTATATTTGGCTTTTATTACTGAGAAATCTGCCTGCGAAGAGGCAGCAGCAGCTATATTTTTTTTTCCCTCCTCTCCCAGAATTGCATCTGTTTCAGAGAGTAGACAGATGTTGGGCTGAAATTCATTATGGTCTTCATGAAATCCAGGGGGATGCGATGACCTACTAACACAGAGCTACTGCTCCTTGCAAAGCTTTTGAAACCGTCGCCGCTTTGAACGGATCCCTGCAGAAATAACTTTGCTAATTGCCCGTCATATACTGTAATATATAGTAATATTAAATTTGAGTTCAGTTTATTTCTATAAATCGTGGTGCTCTTTTGCAGGATTTGCAAGCCAGGCCTTTCTGCATGGGTGTTAGCACAGTGTGCAGATACTGTGTTGATGTTCAGGCACTGCATGTATTCTCAGAGCAGATTTTCCCCCTCGAAGAGGAAAGAAAATCAAAAGAAGGCCAAGTTTTAATGGGAGAAAACAGAGTGGAAACAGCATTCGCACAAGGGAACAGTTATTTGTATGATTCCTGTGTTAGCGTCAGAAATCACAACCAGTTATTTGCACTGAGAGCCCAAAAGGCAGAAATGCAAAACAGGATCAGTCCAGGAAGAGAAAACCGGAGTTTTCTCACTGGAAAGACTTGCTGGGCCCTTGGCTGGGATAGTAGGGAAGTGAACAGGGCTGAAAGGAAACAGGAAACTTCCAGGGGCCGGGAGTTGCTGGAGAAAGGGTGAACGGGGGCGCTGGAACAAGGCCAGGGTCGCGCCGTGAGCGGGATATCAGTGCGATGGGGAAGGGGCTGCCCGTGGGCACCGGGAGCTGCTCCGTGATGCAGGGAGGGAGCAGCAATCCCTGCGGGGCACTCGTGCATGTGGGAGCTTTGGGAAGGTCTAAACGTTACCCCGGGAAATGAGCGGGATGTCCTGGCTGCGGTGAGGGTGGCGAGAGGCGCTTTTTCCAGCGTGCCCATCCATTCAGGAATCGCTTGGGAAGGAAGCACTCCGGTCCCGTTTTGGATATCCTGTGAAACTAAACTCTCGTGGCTGCCAGGAACTGGAAAGAAGTTGTTATTTCTTTTTAAAGAGCTGAAAACTACTGTATGTGCTACCGAGAATTGTATGTGAAATGCCGGCTTTGTTTGGTTTGTCAGGACCTCTGGTATTCCCAGTTTACCAAAGGCAGTAACGCCGTCCCGCAGCACCAGCCCCAGCACGCTCTGTGCAGTGTGAATCTGCATCCAGATTAAGATTTAAATATCACCTTCCAGCCCAATCCTGGTATGTTTGGAACAGAGTTTAACGGTGGAATTTTCTTCAGTTCAAATAGAAGAAAGCACGAGAAATATTCAGTGCCTGGTCCAAAAAATCCACTGAAAACAAAAGGCAGCGTCCCCATCTCAAAGAGCTGCGGGGATGAGCAGCGAAATCCTCAAGAATAAAGCGGGTGGAATTTCAGAGGGGTTTGTTTGTCTGCTCGCTTTAAAGGTTTTTAGTTAAATGGAAATCTAAATTACTGGCTGTCTGTGGTCTGAAACCTAAATTTCCCACCACCACTGCAATCCAAAGGGTTTTTTTCCTTTTTTTTTGTTTTTTTTCTCACTGAGATAAATTGTACCATAAATTGCAAACTTATGGTCTGGGTTTCTGTATTCCTGCAGTGGTGCTTATTGGGTGCATTGTGGGAATACCACGGCTCGGGCTGCACAGCTCCAGCACAGCGGCATTCCCAGGCTCCGCGCAATCCTGTAATCCCGGTCCCGAGTCACCCGTGGCAAGAAACACTGCTATAATTAGCAATGGAAAGGGAGAATTTGAGAGCTGGTGCCTGGCCTCCTTAATCAGGATTTTCAGCAGCTCAGACTTTGTACCCCAAGACTTCCTAAAAAAACATAGGGAACAATAAATCACTTCCAGGATGACGCTGTAAGGATAAATTATTGGAGCGGCAGCCAAGAGGCGCCGCTGATGGATGTGTGTGGGGATGCTGGATGCGATGCCGGCTGTTGCCTCCCAGTGACTCCGCTGCAATCAGCGGGTGACAGATGTTTGGTTTTGGGGCAACCAAATGAGGACGAAGTGGTTGCTGAAGCACGAGGGTGGCAGAAAGATGGGCTGAAGCACCTGGATGGAGCTTGTGGCCCTGCTGGAGGTGTGGGGAGGGAAAATCTGTAATTACCAGGAGACTTTATGGGCTTCACTGTCACTTCATGGCCGCTCGGCTTACCGTTTGCCCTAAAGACACATTAGGGAGAGATCTAAAAGCTTCAGTCTGTGCAAAACACGACCCTGGGGGCCTTGGAGGGGCCCTCCCTTGGGCAGCGAGGGGCGGGTGCCCGAGCCCTGCACCCTGCGCCAGCCCTGCTGCGGGTGCCCCGGGCTGGCAGAGGGCACGGGCCTCGATCAGAGACTCTGCAGCGAGGCGACGCTCTTGGGGAACGATCCGGTGCCGGGGAAAGGGGTGCGCAGGGATCCCGCTTCCCTGCGGCACCGCTGCCGAGAGCGCAGGGCAGCGTCCCGGAGCAGCCCGGGCTCCAGCCAAGGAGCTGGGAGCGGGATTTGCTTCCATGCTCCATAGCAGGAGCTGAGCCTGCACTTTGGGGCTCCCCGGTGTGAAGCTGGAACGTGGATGCTGAATGTGCTGGAAGGACTTGGAGTGGGGATGGCTCCAGGGCTCCGCGCGAGCCTTGCTGCTCCCACGGCCATGGAAGTGCTGGGAATGTCCCCCTCCCAGGCAGCCGCAGCCTGCAATATCATGGGGAAGGTCCTGTGCACCCCAGTGTTTTCCAAGTGATGATTTATCTGAATTTACAGTTCAGAGAATCCCAAAATGTTGCCAAGTGTCCATTTGTGTAATTCAGGCTGGAACCGATGTTTAAGAAGCCGATGATTTCCTGCAGACAGGAAATCCTGTGCTGTTGTGGGCCACTTTTTTTTCTTTGAATTATTTTTCTGCCAGCTTCGCACGTGCTCGCACCTGTAGCCAACACCCCAGCGCGGACGGGGCTGAGGGCAGCAAGCCAGAGAGCCGGTTCAAGCCTCGTCTTTGAGCACCGCTTCCTTGGCCGGGTGTCCCCTGCGGCTGGTTTCATGGCAGGGCAATTACGGGCCCAAGCTCAAGTTCAGCGGGTCCTTGGTTTCCCCCTCACCCTCTATTTTTCGGATTTGGCTGCAGTGTTCTTTTCTTGCTGTTGGAAAGATGCTGTTACCTGATGGTTTTTAATTTTCTAATTGAACTTGTATCAAGGGATTATTTTCCTCTGTTATTATTCCTGAGAAGAATGAGGGGTTTTAGTGGTAAAACACACAGCAAAGGCACCCTGAGCTGTGCCCACAAAACCGCAGGCCAGGCAGGCCAGGCTTTTGGAATGAGACTTTGGGCAGAGGTGCCCGGGGAGCTGTGGCCCCTCCTATGCACTTACCTTGCGGTGCAGCAAGGCCGGACAAGTCACTTTGGAGTTGGATTTTACTCTGAACCCCTTCTTTTCCTCTCTGCTTAGGGGAAGAATCCCAGGAATATGGAGGGGGAGCCAGCGAGGGAGGGTGGTTGGTGGATGAGGCCCATGAGCTTCCCACCAGCCCCCACTGGGGAAGCAGGAAGGAAGCTGGAAGCGGCAGGAGACAAAAGACAACCCGGAGGGCAGGGAGGAGATGAGGGGGAGTGTGAGAAGCAGCTGGGCATGAAGGTTCCTGATGGATTTACGCAAGGCAGGAAGAGCCGGTGCTGGGGTTGGGCTTTGCTGCACCCATGGGAGGGCGATGCCAGGGCTGGGATGTTCCCGCCGGTGCCGGGGGCTGCCGTGTGTCCAGCTGTGGGAAGCCCTCGTGCTCCACCAGCCTCGGGGCTGTCGTGCCCGCGTGGGCTGTTTAAGAGCAGTTTAAGAGCAGTGCTTTGCAGCCGAGTGCCACCTCGGTGGCTCTGCAGGGAAACTGCCAAATGACTTCATTCCACGCTGTCCCCCGGCTGCCGGCGTGGCCCTCGCCGCGGCACGAAAGCACCGCGGCCGCCCTGGCCCGGCCGCATGTCTGCGACTGTAAAACGGTGATTCAGAATTTGCTCACTTTTACTGCCCGGGGACGAGGTCTTGGCCAGTATCCTGGCTCCGAGGATCGCTGCAGAGCGTTCAAGGACGTTATCGCAGTAATTTCTGCTTTTTTTCGTTCCTTTAATTTTGAGAGACGAAGTTACCCCCTGCCCTCCCGTCCCCCTCCCGGGCAGGGGCAGGTTGCGGAGGGGACCGCAGCTCGTGGTGGCCGGGCCCCTTCCCCACGCTTGGGGACCACGGGCACCGTTTGCTCTGCCGCCGGTTCCCTGGGCATTGGGGTCCCCCCCGCCTGGGGTCCCTGCGTGCGGCTGGACACCCAGGGGCTGTGTCCATGGGCATCTGAGATGGGGGGGCTGCAGGGGGTGACACGGGCACTTCTATAACTGGTTATGAGAAAGGGGGGCAGCTTTGTCCTTACGGGGCTCCAGGATCTGCTTTTAGGACACAGACACTTTTGAGCTATAGGTTTTATATGCATTTTTTTTTTCTATTTTAGTTATTTAAGGACTAACACCCTAGTCTAGTCTCCATATGTTCAATGCAGTACTTTTAATTTCAGTTTGTGGACCCCCCCCCCGCCCCCGAGGCTCCCGGCAGCCCTGCCGCGTGTCCCGGGGCCGCCGGCACCAGCGCTGCG
>PTEX01000032.1:990897-1077639 GCA_003342815.1 Eudromia elegans
GGCGCCCCGGCGGAGCCGCCACCGCTCCCGCCGCGCCCCGGGCGCTGTTGCTCGCGCCGAGGTGAGTGCGCCCGGCCCGGCCCGGCCCGGCGCGCCATGGCCCGGGAGTGCGCGGCGCGGAGCCTGGACGGCATCGAGCTGGCGGCGCTGCGGGTAAGCGCGCAGGTGCCGTGGGGGGACGCGGAGCCGCCCGCAGCCGTGCGGGTCCTGCGCGGGGAACGGCGAGAAACGGGCGGTTTAAAGGGGGAACG
Source organism: Eudromia elegans (assembly GCA_003342815.1). Classification (NCBI taxonomy): domain Eukaryota; kingdom Metazoa; phylum Chordata; class Aves; order Tinamiformes; family Tinamidae; genus Eudromia; species Eudromia elegans. The sequence goes on from PTEX01000032.1 coordinate 991,149, forward strand.
CGTGCGCGGGGACTCGGTTAGTTCTTTCTCGCCTGGAGAAGTCGCTGCCGCCCGGTCCGTGCGGAGCTCTTGGCACGGCGCTCCCGGGGCTTGCACGTTCCAGGGGAGCCCACAGGCTGGGCCGTGCTGGGGGCAGCCCCGGTAGCGCTCGCGGCTGCCGGGCAGGGCGATGCCCCTCGGCGCCCGGGGTCCAGGGCGATGCCCCTCGGCGCCCGGGGTCCAGGGAGATGCCCCTTGGCTCCCTTGGGTCCCCTGTCTTGGAGGAGGACAATGGTCGCCAGCCCCATCCCACCAGAATGGTGGGTTTTTCTGGAGCGGGGGGAGAAGAGGGAGAGTCCGGCCGTGCCAAACGCAGGCAGCGCCGGGTGGGAAGAGCGAAGGAAGCTGCTGGCTAAAAATACCAGAGAAAGAGGGCTGGGAAAGTTGTGCTAAATCCCAGGGCTGGGAGGGTGCTCCAGGCTCCCGCGGGAGGCAGAGCGGCATCGGAGTCAGTCCTGATTAGACAGGTGACCTGAGCCCCCCGGCTCTGCTCAGGGGACACGACATGACTTGGGAAGGTCTTTTGGGCTCAAGCAGATGGATCTCATCGTGCTGCGTAGCTGATAAGAACTGGGTGCACGTTTGCAGCAGCACCTGCTCCGTGGGAGCCACGCGCTGGGTGGGAGCCTCCCGGAGGCTCCGGAGCGCTGCAGGCTCCAGCCCGGGCAGGGGAGACGCATCCGTCCGCAGGAAGTCTGGATGTGGCTGCGGGATGGGGTCACGCGCGGCGGGAAGCGAGGGCGGAACGGGGCTGGGCGCCACAGACCTTGTCCAAGGAAAGGTGCTCCTGGCTCATAGGGGCTCCTCGGGGCACCCAGGAGGGACGGCGGTGCCACCAGGCCAACGATGCCACCAGACCAGTGGTCTCGGCGCTGCCTCCTGATGCGTATGACTTGCAGGAGAGCGAGAGGTCCAGCATATGGTGTATTCCATAATGAACCTTAATCCATTAATTAACCTTCAAGGGATGCATACGCAGGTCGGGATCTTGGCAGGCGGGCGGGCTGGCCGGGGCGAGCTGGGGCGCGGGAGGAAGCGCCGCCTCCAGGACGGTGCCCGGTTGCTCCACGATGATGAAGGAGTTGGCCCGTTGTGAGGGCTTTGCTGGTGGAGGCTGCAGCGCTGGTGTCCAAGCGAGCAAGGGCAGGGCAAGGACCCAAGGCTGAGCCCAAAGCAATAATTTTTATGACTCCATCAGGCTCTGCTCGCTCTCGAGCCCTGGCTGAAAGGAGGGACAGGGACAAGCAGAGTGACTGCAGTCAGTGCTCCCCAGGCCTGAGGTGTTAGGGCCAAGTTGGCTAGCATGGGCAGGGGGAGGATTTTAGCTATATTAACACAGATATTTAGCTGTTTATTTAGATAATTGTTGGGTTGTTTTCTGGAAGTGTTTGAAACCTTGCGAAACAAGCTATCTGGATGCTAAGTCAGAATTAATGTGATTGGAGGGAGGGAGGAAGCTGGTCTTGAGGCATGTGAGATTCATGTATTTGCATAAATAGATGCGGACGGATAAAAGAGTGAGGATGGAACACGTATTTGAGTGCACAGGACAGTGGGAGATAGTGGGAATTAATAAATGCGGTTTAGCTGCCTCCAGACGTGGGTGCCCGTTGCCTGGGGAGGAAGGCGGCACGTTCTCCGCATGGAGAGGGGTGTCCCGGGACAGGGATTCGCCAGCAACCTGGGGCACGGCACGGTCACACGTGGCTCAACCTTTGTGACACCCTCCAATAACCCCGTGGGTTATTGCCGAAGCCAGCAAGGAGTGTGGCTCGTGCATGGCCAAGACTGGTGGAAGTGAAGAAATGGCGAAGGGGCAGAGTCATTGACGAAGATCCCAGCGTTGGAGCCCTCTTGGCCTGTGCCATGCTCTGTATGCCGGTGGTCTCCTTGGTTTCCTCTTGTGCTAGAGGAGTCGGGATCTAAGTCTAGGCTATCGGGCCCTGCTGCTTTGGCTTAAAAATGAGAGATGGAAGAGAAATGCCACTGACCAGCCATTGCACAGGTCAAAAAGTGAGCAAATGGGCCTGGTAATGCAGCGTTAGTTAGGTTTGGAAATATTAATAAAAACAGAATCTTGTGAGGTTGACAGTCCGAAAAGCTTAAGATTAAAACCCTTATAACTTCAAGAAGAAGAAAAAAAAAAAGTTAATACCTTCAGTGTGAGACTAAACTAGCTCCTTGAGAACATCAAGAGCACTTGCATTTTGGTAGCAGTAAAGCTGTGTTGAAGAGCTGGTCATTGAGGCAGAGGGGAAGTGTCTGCTGTGTGGCCCTGCCAGCGCACACATGGGCCTGTTCATCGTGGCAGTCGTGCTGTTAAAGGCAGAATCTGCTCTGAGAAAAGTCCGTGCATTCCCATGGTTATTCTGCCAAAATAAAATTTTCAGATCAGATATGAGGAACGCAAAATATTTTTAAAGGTTAACACGTAATTAAAATAGCATTTGCATGGGGAAGTAGTTTTGCATGTTAAAGATGTTTTCCAACCACAGTTGTAGAAATTGTGCTTCTGAGATACGGAATTTTAGTTGTTGTCGCGTCCCTCCTCAATACCAATAAACATCAGCCGACGTGACAGATGGCTGGAGCAGATGTGGCAAAACTGACACATGGAGTTGATAATATTTTGTAGAAATCTCTCAATGATATCATCCGAGCACGAGCCGGACTGATGAATGGCTCTGTCGGATACCAAGAAACTGGTTCCTGGGGTTCTTAATGTTTCCATATGAATCTCCCAAGTGAGTTTGAACTGAGCAGCTGATGTTTTAATGCGAGCACAGCCTTGCCGGAGTGTGGCCTCGGGACGTTCCTCCCGTCCATGGGATGCGACCGGGGCTCGCTGCCGGAGCGGGATGTCGAGTGCTACGCTGGCTGCCTGACGCACCCATCTTCTGGGTAAATTAGCAGCGATTTGAAGCCCAGGCTCGCACGCAGCAGTCAAATTCACCTTGTTGTGTTTGCAGAGCAGGGCGATGGAGCGTTCTCGGCCTGTGTTTGGTGTTACCATTCCTCTGGGATGGAATATTTCCCTTTGGAAAGGTAATGGGGCTCAGCTGCTTCATCTGATATTCATCAATTTCATTATTTAGGTTCTTTTCTTTGTTACATTACTGGTCATAAGCACTTCACAGCAGAGGACAGCAGCTCAGCCTCCAGATTAGCTCTGGATTTTAAGGTGTAGGAAGCCAGGATTTGAATCCTGACTCTACCACTAAGTTGCATTGCGAACCGTGGATGTTTCGCTTAAATTTCCATGTTCTTCTCATATCTCCGTTTATTTATCATGTTGACAGTATTGACATGTTACAAATCTTCATTGAGTTGGTCACTGTAGAGTTTGGAGCAACTTAAATCTTTAAAATCTTAAATCTTTGAAGCAATGCGTGGCCTACAGCCTAATGCCTGCGGTTGTTCTTGTGTCCCTGTTAATGTGCAGTGCAGATCAATAGGAGATGTGCCACAGATGTTGTCATTCCCAATGCGAACCATTCTGCTTCTTTTTGAAGTGGTTGGTTTGATGCCAATAATGTTATTTTTTCTGCTTTTTTGCAGGATCCTGCAGGAATATTTGAACTGGTGCAGGTTGTTGGAAATGGGACGTATGGACAAGTCTATAAGGTTTGGGCGCCTCTGTAATTTTTATGATGCTGTTCTTGGTAAAGCTTTTGTTCCTGAAGCAAAAATGAGCAGCGTTTAAGGAGCAGAAAACCCTGTCCTAGTAATAGGGTGTTTTACCTCACTGTTACTTCTATTTGATGTGAGATGGTGCTGGCTGAGAAGCTCTGTACCCCTTCTTTCTGATGAGTTTTTGTGTCTCTTGGCTGCTGCAGATCACATTAATGTATTGCTCTTGTACTGACTTTGCCCTGCTTTTTCTGTCTTGTGGTTATTTTCACTTCTTTTTTTCTTTGAAAATCAAAAAATTTTAATAGGTGGCTCACAAAAATTAATAATGATAGTTGTTTTAGGTAGGATTGGGTGGAGTGCACAGTATAGACTAAAATAGTAGCACTCTGCAAGGCAAAGGTATGAATTAATTGTGCTGTGCAAGCACAAGAGTTTTGAGGTTCCGTTATTACATTTGTTGTGTGATACCAACGCAGCCCTGGCATCAAGAGGTGGTCCCAGCAGCAACATTACCACCGTGTGCAATACCCCATGCAACGCACGCCTTAACTGTGAGAGCTGGTCTAGCAAAGTGCTCCTTCATTGCAAGGCCCTTCTCAAGAATCATCTAAGAAAGCACAAATAGACATGATAAAACCTGGACCCGAGCACGCGTCATTCCAGTTTGGAGAGAAAAGATGGGAAGGAAAGGCAGCAGTGCTGGCCCGTTGGAAGTGCAGCACCGGAGGGAGCTGCCTGGTCTTGAATCTCCCTCAAGTCTCCCTGCAGACAAATTTTTGTGGTGTTTATTTTTTTCTGTCTGTGCAGGCTGTTCCTGCACTGATCCCTCTGCACAGACACGCAGAGAAGGGCCCTCTGTCCCTCTCCAATTCCAGAGCATGGATCCTTTTTCACACACTCGCTGCCTTTCTGTGTCCGTCTTCTCATGGCTGATCTGCTGTGATGACATTTTAGTTCGTGTTTGAAATTAGTTTTTCAAAAAGCATCAGTAAAATTCTCCTCAGAAAATTGATGTTATCTTTTTCTTTCCCATATTACATTATTTTTTGTGTGTGTGTCAGAAACGGGATCTTCCTCATGTAACTATTTGCAGCTATGATTAAGCCTATGTTGTTTGTGAAACAGACATTCAGATAGTGAGGTCAGGATTACTAAATCAAAAAATAAAGATTTAGGGGTTCATTTAGGTGCATTGGGTGCCCATTAAATCTAGGGGTGTTGTTTCTAGAGGAAGCACAAAGATTTCCACCAATGAAAGATCCTAAAATCCCCCAAAGTGCCTTTGAAACTTTTTTTTTAAAATCTCTGGATTTATTTCATATAGAAAAAGGAAAATTTTCAATCTGGACATCTTTTAAGGATGTTGAGGGTGTATCAGCTGCTGCTTAATCATGCCAGAAACAGGAAGGAAAAATATAGTTCAGCTTCTCTGCTACAAAAGAGAATGTTTTGAGCAATCATGTGGTTCACTTGAACATTAAATGCCAGAATGCTTAAGAAATGTTGACAAAATCAAAGTTTATACCCACGGGCCCAGGCGGGTCGCTCTCTATATGTGCTGAACTCGTGACTGCTCCTCACCGTGCACAGAGGGTCCCACAGCTCGAGGCAGCGGGCGCTTGAGCCTCTGCTCGTGCTCCTGAGCTTGAAGCCAAAGGCACCAAGAGCCGAGGCCTCGTGGAGCTGTGGGCACCTGGGGAGCGTTTTTGTGCTGCCCAAATCCAGAGTGTTTGCAGGTAGCTCTGCTGCAGATGCTGAACCTGGCTTAATAATCCTAACAAAATTCCCTGTTTCCTCCGGAGGAAGGCGGCTACCAAACGCTTCTGCAGTGACCACAATAGTTAGTCCTTGGTGTTCCCTTCTCTCTTGACTGCTATATAAGACATCTCTTGATCTATACAGTGCTAGCGTGGAGCTAATTGGGCGATGCTGGAATCATGCTGTAGTTTGTCTAGTCGGAGTATAGGCGTGTGATCATAAATATTTAAGTTAGAAAGTAATCACGATTATCCACGTACTTAGTCATGCCTCTAGTGCATGTGTTTATTCTTCAAAGGCGTCAGAATTTTCCATAAATTCAGAAATAGGCACGCATAGTAGTTTGCACATTATCACAACAAAATGGACCCAGGATCACTGAATTGCCTGGCTGTGAAGATGGCTCATTAGGATGTGTTTTGATATATGCAGCTCCATGAGAATAAAAAAAGATGGAGGGTTCATCATTAGAAACATTTTCTAAAATGAATTTATCGAAGGATGATACTGTTCACGTTCCCTCATTACAGACCAGGTCCAGTTTGGTGTCATTTGGCACTGATTAAATGAAAGGGACATGAATTGCATCCATGATAATGCTAGAGCTGTCTAGGGAAGTTATGAAGTTAGGATGTGAAAATAGTAACTGGCTGAAAGCTAGGGGATTTTTTGACAACTTGTGGAGTAGTAGGACATAAATACACCAGTACTAGCAATTTCAGCCTTTTCGAAGGTATGAATATGAAAAAATCTGGTGGTGCTCAGAAGTAGTGAGACTTAATTTATCTCTTCAAATGAGAGGTGTTTTTCAGCAAATTGCTTGGTTTCTGGAGCTGAAGCCTGGAGAAATGACTGAATAAAAGAGTGGAACGTGGCAGCAGCGGGTTTCTGCAAGGGCAATGGAAGGTAGTGCCTGGGCTGGCAGCTGGAAGAGTAGGAATGTTCTTGTATCCTCAGGTTTAAAGTGCAGGAGACTGGACCGTGTCCGGTTGCCTCCACTAAGCACGCAGCTTCTGCACTGTTAAGGGTAGCACCTTTGAAAGCGTTGTGGAGCTAACATCTGTGAATAAGGGTATTAAGGCTCTTAATACTTTTATATTCTGGCAGCCTAGGCTTGTGTGTTGAGATCTGGCAACGCTGTGTTTTGACTAGATCTTTGCCTGCTCCCATTGCCACTAAAGGTTCCATACTGCTGTGATGAGTTTGGATGGTGCTCAGCTGTCATCACCTTGATGCAGTTGTGATTTCGGGTGTGCTTGTGCTTTTGGTAATAATATTTGAGCGTTTCTGTATGGACTTTAGCTCTTAGTGTCCTATCCATTGGTGGGCAAGTCTGCAGTGGGTGTCAGATAGTGGAGCCTTTCTTTTGGATTTTCAGTGCTCTGATTAGAGGGTGCAGAAGAGTTGGGGTAGCCTGAAGTGAGTGCCTTTTTTGAAGCATACTCGATTCATAGCTTAGTTTTTTGGTTTTGTGTATTTTTTTTTTGCTAATAGGATAAATAAAACTTTTTCAGCTGTGTTTTGAGAGTGCTCATCCTTCTAAGAAAGTTTTCATGGGTCAGATGAGGTCATCAGCAGCATCTGCACAATCTGCTAATTTTCTCGTGTTGAAAAGCACCTGACTGGTGCTTTTTACTTCCTTTCTCTTAATGATGCAGATCAGCCCCTTTCCTGCGCCAACATTTTTGGTTAGCATGAGGAATGAGAGGTCAGTGTCTTTGGCATGTTCCCAGGGTTGGAGCTCTTAGAGTATGATCTTGCAGACTGCTGATAAATCAGGACAGATTTACAGCTGTTTTGTGTACAGAATGATTATATCTCTAATGGAATCTGAGGGCATGGGGAATTTGAGAGGTGCTCTGGGATTCAGGATGGAGGTGGGTTCCCAGTGATGTGACTGATGAAGACCAAGCAGCATTGCTGCCATCCTCTCCTGCCAGGGCTCTACGTGGCCAGTAACTCTGTTTCTTATGTAATAACATTGGACTCTGGATACATCTAAAGGAAGTGGGTCGGAGTAAGGAAATTCCACTTTATTCAGCTGCTTCTTGGCACTGAATCACTTCAATGGTTGACAGGAGCTATAAGTTACTCTGCTGTTGATATACGGTGGCAGGGATGCAGTAGAGCATAAATATGACTTTTCGGCTTATCTTAAACAATTTAAGCATCTCTTAAGTTCTACATAATTCATTTGATTAAATGAGTGGCTGAAGTGATTGAGGCCAAGCAGGAAAAAATTTAAAAAGCAGCGTGGTTTATTTTCGAGGGATAATTGGTGCTATGTGGAAAAAATTCCATGGCCGTGCTAAATTATGAAGTGTGAATGCCTGTGGCCTGTATTAAAAGCCTTAATTGATGGTAGTGCCTCAGGCAGTTACTGGAAGGCTGAATTTAAGAAATGCTGCCGATCTGTTTGGTGCAATCCAGAGGTGACCATGTGGAAGCAGAAGATTTCCAAAACCTCCCTCCCAAGGACTGCTCACAAGCAGCCCCTCTTGAGGAAGGTCTGGCCTTGCTGAACTGTGATTTCAGGGTCTCCAGACTTCTGCAAACTGACACTAAAGAGTCATTTCAGCCCTGGGTGTTTTGCTATCGTTTTTGGTCAGTTCTGGTTTTCAAGCCAGTCATAGCGTTCAATGAGTCAAGTGGGGAAATGACTTATTTTTTTTGTACAAATGACAAAATGCTGCTCTGATTCAAGAGCAGTTGATGGAAGCACTTGTTTTTCTATTTGTTTTCTTTATTTGTTTTTTAACAGCATAGCTGATTAGCTTGTCTATGTGAAAGGCTAGTTCCATATCGTAGACTAGAGTGTGTGAAAATGTTCTGCTGCTCACAGCTGGATGGAGTCAACTCATTGCATGTCTCCTTGGTCAAGCAGGGTTACAAATAATGGAGATTATCTGCTAATCCTGTCAACGGGATCTGGTTTAAGAACAAGCCTTAAAAACAAGGGCCACTGTATTGAGATGTGAAATGTTGTGGTATTGATGAGCAGATCACCTTGTCATGTGAATCTGGGTGGATACAACCAACCTACGGTCAAGCCAGCCTGCTAGACCCTGTGTGACTGATTTAGAGCATCCATAAAGACATAGCGACAGTGGCTTTTATTTGAAATATGGCCTGTGTCTCTAGTGCTCTAAGTCTGAATGCAGGAACATTTTTTTTTTCCATAGGAACTTTTAGAAATGTGAGAGGGTTTTTTTGTTTTGTTTTGTTATTTTAGCTTTTATATCTTGGCCTCTCCCCTTAGCTGCATGGCAATGCCAAAGTACCTTCAGCGCTGGCGTTTAAACTAACGGATCACACATGTGAAATTAGTTAGCAAGTCATAAAGCCGTGGTTCTAGTTAGTGAATATTTCAGAGGATTTCAATTAAGATTCTTAAGTGTAGCACTACTTTATCAAAAATGGAAGAGTAAAGATGGAAAAAATTCTCGAGCTGTGTGGTGCTTCTGATACAATAAAGGCTTTTGGGCACAGCAACGTGCAGTAATTCCATGTGCCAGATCAGCTGTTAGGGAATAGTGGAATATTTGCATTAACATGCAGGCGGGCCTGCCACTTCCAGCTCTCTGTGTTTTGCACCTGACTGTCCGTATGGGAGAGCATTTCCAGCCTCAACCAGGGGCGTTTTGAGTTCGTGTTGTGTAACACTGAACGTGTCATGGGGGCAGCCTATTTTAAGGTAAGAAAACACGCTAAAAATGCACTGGTGAGCTTCAGAGCACAGTAGCAGGAAGGAACACGTCCAAACTCTTAAAACCCTCGCTGGATGCTGCGTTTTAATCACGTAGCAAATGACATTGATTTCAATAGCCCAACTTCTCAGCAGCTCCCGGAGTCGTTCCCCTGTGAAGGCTGGAATGGGAAGGCCCAGCTCTTTCCAAAATGGACCTTACAATGCCTGACCAGCTCTGAAATACTGCCCTGTCTGTATCCTCTGTTCCTCAAAATAAATGAGTGGACTTGGGGCAAAACTTGTGAGAAGTGGCCTATTTGCAGTCAAAAACTCATCCCGACATGTAATGAGCCACCGGAATAAATGAATGCAATGATCCGTTTTTAAGAGCAGCCTTTAGCGTGGTGTTTCTAGGTGTTTGAGATAAACCCTGTTATAATTTGCCTTTAACTGGACCTTTTTCTGAATAAATTATAGGTCTTTAGTGCCTTGCAACCTGCATAGTCTTATCTCTGCCTCTGTGACTGCAGGAGCTCCTTGTGCATGTTACCTTGCAGATCTGTTTTAATTATCTGAAGGGTGCACATACATTTTTGAAAGTACCTCCTTGAGGCCACTGGGCTATAGCTAGTGCCCATCATCTGGTCTCTGAGAGCATTTATTGGTACCCTGCTTTGCTCTTTGTGTTATTACATGTATTTCATGGACTTATCCAGCCTATGATACAGAAAACTTGACAGCGTAATGAATCAGAATAACTCTAGGGAGTGTGTGTGGTGCTTGCATCCTTCCTGATGTCAATATAAACAAGAGGTCACCTGTGGGTTCCCCAGCAGTAAATATTCTTTGAGGTTTTTTGGCCATTCTTCAGATATTTTTCATAAGAATGGCTTGAGTTTGTTTATGCTTGAGGAGCCCTTGTTTGTAAAAGAATTATCCATGGTAGTGCTTTACAATTTACTTTTTGAGCATTCAGAGAGTTTGTTTCACTGAGCTGAGCAGTTAAGCGGTGCTAGAGGGGGTCTTGGGGAACAAGGGGTCATTTCTGGTATGTATTTTAGAAAACTAAAGAATCATCCTGCTCCAAAGGGTGTTTTTGTATAGATGGTGAGTGAGGGTCTCTACTACTGCCATAGCAATAGTGCTTTTTTGGAGCTGTTACGTGTTGTATGCCAATATGTGAATTGGTAACGAGGCAGGTTCTCTAGCTGAGGCTTGCAGTGGATTGATGTTTTCCCTGGATTGAACATGGCTTTGCATCTGTGATGTGCATGGACCAGGGACTGGGACAGTTGCAGAGATGTTTGCTTTAGCCCTGAGCTCAAGAGTCTCCTGCATGAGGGTCTCCTGCCCTGGTATCACCACCAATACCTAGAGCTCCAGCCTGGCCAACTCCTGCTCGTCCAAGGGTGCCCACAAGTCCTCCCAGCGCCCTGGCGAGGGATGGAGGGTGCACAGCCTGCTTCAAAGGGCAGGTTTTGTTGTCAGGCATTGGAGACAGGCACACAGCAGCTCAACCCCTTATCCTCCTGTAACGAAATTTGCAGTAAGTCATCCTAGATGGTAATGCAAAATTTGTAACATTTTGTAAATGTAAAATTCGTAAAATTGGAGGCTGCAGTCTGGCCTGTGGCAGCTTTCCTGGCCTGCACAGGACTGCAAGCACAGATCTGGGGAATAAAGTGAAACTATAAACTGTTTTTCAGTCATTAGAAGTGTGGGGTTTTTTTCCTTTCTTTTTTTAAAGCCCTGCAGAGTTATAGTCCTGCCCTTGTAACCTTCAAACATTGTGAAAGCCTTTTAAGATGTGTTTAAAAGCAGCACTTTTCAAAGGTCATTCCCACCCTCTTTCCCCACTAAAGCCCAGGGCTGTAGTAATTGCTGACCATTAAGGAGCAACCCGTGTCCAGCAGAAATTCCTTGTTGCCGCCAGTGTGGCCTTTCCAGTCCCCTAAAAGAGTAGTATTTTGGGCTAATAGGTAATAACTAGCGCATGGTCCATGTCCATGCTATCAGGCATTCCCATAATATAAAGAACGCGTCTTTTTATAAAGATAAAAGAGGAGGGGACGTGGGCAGGTCAGGAGATCCAGCTTTTCTTCTGGCCTCTGCCACCCGTTCTTTGCTACCCAATGGGTATGAGCAGCAGTAACAGCAAGTAACTTAGTCCTAAGGTTTGGGACCGAGCAGTTCTGCTTGTGCTGCTGCTGCTCCTCATCGTGTTTTTTGTAAAGGACCTCAGGTTTCTGTTTAAAAGGAATTAATGTAATTACAGAGCTGATTTATGAGCATTAGTTGGCAACCGCGCACTGAACAACTGGCTGTTTGAGAACTTGGTTTCATCAAAATCAAAACATGTTAGGTTCAACAGAAATGTTAGTGGGAAAATTTTAAGAAACGGGTTGACATTCATGTTCAGACTTTGTTTTAGAAATGTCAAAACATTGCGTTTAATTTGCCTCGTTTCATTGGGGCGTACACTTAGTTCAGCGGAATATTTAAAACTTCGTGGGTTGCCTTCAGGATTGCACAGCTAGAAGGAGGCAGTATCAAACTGAACTAATTTGGCATTACTAAAATAAACATGTAAAAACCACTTTGTGTATTTCCGAGTTGCATTGTGTGATGAATGTTTACACTTCAAAGTGAAAACAGTTGTCAAAATACTGACATTTTGTTAAGCTTTATGGGATACTGGAATTGACTGAATTCCATTTTCTGACTCTACCGTTATTCAGTTATATCGGAGACCAGCAATTTTCATGCAAATTCTTCTTGTATTGCTCTTGTTTAAAGTGGAACCTTTTGAGCTAAAGAGGATAAGAAAAATGTTCGATGGCATTCTGAAAATACTTATTTTACTGAACTCCAGGGACTTGCTAACTTTTTTTTATTAAGCTAAATTTTAGCATGGATTTTTCATAAAACTTAAAACTAGCAACAAGGAAAGAGTAGCCAATTTACTAATTATTTCTGCTGTAGCAGATTTGTCTAATCTCTTGGTTTTACTCTGCTTTAAACCTGTGAACAATTACACTAAAATATGTAATGAAAGCAATATAAATATGCATATGGTTTAGATAATGGACTCTCCAATGTATTATTTACACAGATTGTCCATGAGGTGGTTGTGTAATGCGGAAAAAAAACCAAAGAGCCAGGAGAAAATAACTTCGCTTTATTATTTGCTTTTTCCAGTCTAACATGAAATATTTATTGGAACAGGCATCTTTGCAAACATTCTGCATCCAGAAGCCAAGTTGTATCAGCAGATACACGATTATCGTTTATTAATATATGGGCTGGGGCGAGATGTTTGCTTCTCCTCAGGAGTTGCTGGTGGGGTCTGGACACACGAATGAGGACACGCGGTGCTGACGGGCGCTTTGGGTGCCCCAGACTGGTCCTCGGGTAGGATTCTTTTTTTGGTGGAGGAGGACTCCTTTGGGATATGTTTTGTCGTGTCTCCTGGCAGAAGATTGCCGTATGTCTCTGGAGCATCCCTGGCAGACACACATTAGCACTTGCTGAACCCAGCACTCGTGAAGCCAGCCCTGGACTCCTTGGCCTTGGCACTGCAGATGTAGCACGGGCCAAATGTGGTGAATTCAGGATTCTTTGGGCTTGTGGGGTGGTTTTTTGGATCAGTGTGAGCGGGTCTGACACCTCCCAGATGTGCTGAGCCCCGTGGGCAGGAGGGGTGCACGTGTGCCCTGGTTTCCGTGTGCCTCCTGGGATGGCTTCCGAGGCAGGAAGAGAGCGTGTGTCCGGAGAACCTGAATGTACTCCAGCCTAATCTCCCTATGGAGATAAGCCTGGATGTAGAGAAAGAATGAAGGAATTGAGAAAGGAAGTTGGTGCAGCTCTCTGGAGCACTTGAAAGATTTCAGTTAGAACTGGCTTGAGTAGAGGAAGTGGCAAAACAAAGGCTGGAAAGAGGCCTCTGCTCCTGCAAGCTGGAGAATAATGGTTAGAGAAGGAAGATTTGGGATGCACCCGTTCCCATCTTCCCCTCTTGCTTTCTTTGCATTGTGTTTTATGTAGGAACCTTCCTGGCAAAGCCCTTCTGCTGGTGTGTACCCAGGTAGGGCCCGGCTTTCGGTGTGTGTTTGCAGAACACTTGGGGCATCTGTGAGGCTGTTCAAGGGGACGCTGCAGACCCCCTGCAGTTGGTGGGGCCTCATTTGGCTCCTTGTTGTACAGAGAGTCTGTCCAGGTCACGCTTCTCTGGCCAGCAACAAGTGGAAATGGCCTTGCTGGTGTGGGGTGATGCTGGAGATGCTGGTGGGGTTTGGCATGGAGAGGACAGTGCTCTACAGAACCTGTGGTTATGAGTGTGGATCCTGCGTGGTCAGAGCCTGCTGAGTGCGAGCACTGCCTGACTGTCCAAGAGGGATGTAAATGTCATTATAAAGTGCTCAGTTATCCAAGCTGTTTGCTGCCTATAAATGTGGTGTGATGGGAAAAAAAATCCCCTGAGGCTGCAAGATGCATTTCCAATCCCAGGGATCCCCTTATAAAATTGGGAGCATGATCAGCAGGAGAAATGAGGAAGCTGCAGCTTGGGAGTTGTTCCCCTGGAGCAGGCTGCAGCCAGGGACGTTCCCTAGGTGTTTTCCCAGGATCTAATAAGTCCCATCTAGTCTGAGTCTAGGCTGCTGGGCCTGGCAGCGGTTGCACATAAGAGCTCCCCAAAGGACAGCCTGAACAGCACAGGGCTTGAAATACATAAGCTTGTGCAGGGGGCTCTTCCTCTGGAATTCTTTTCCCATATATCCTCACCCTACCCACATTTACATTCAGTATAACCATCCATTTCTAGTTCAGAGCCTCGATGCTTCTGACCTGATGCTCTCGCCTTCACCTGGGTGCTGGGGCTGGTACGTGCTGGGTGTGTGCAGGGGCTGCCCACGAGGCACAGCAACAGCTCTCTTGAGGTTTGGCAGAAAATAGCTTTGCGATCGTTCTGTTTTAATTCTCAGCGTCGTTCTTGGTGAAAACAAGAGGAAGCTTCAGCAGGTAGAAGGTGGTTGCCTCGCCGCAGAAACATGTTCTTGCCTATGGCTGCTGCGAGGGCGAAACCACAAGCTGAGCCCAGCCCTAACTGTGGTCAAAGTTTGCCATTCTGGTTAGTGATAAAAATCCTTTTCTCATTGGACCATGAGACATACGAATATTCAGCTTGCTCCAGTCAGCTTTTAAATCAGTGTTAATAGATGGCTTTCTTGAACCAAATTGTTTTCTTGTTTTTTGTTTTTTTAAAAAAATCTGCTAGCAGAAATAAAGGGGAGTTTCCAAAGAACTCAGTGTTAATCTCCCTCTTTTTGTTAAAGCCACTGTGAAATTGCAGGAATAGAGTTATGCAAAAGATAAGCACTTTAGGAAGTGATGCCCAGTGTAGCTGGGTTGATGAGTGGGAAATGACGAACAGAACTGATGCAGGCCAATGAGCATGTCCGCGCTTAACAAAACTGAACTGGAAATACATTTCTAATTAAACTGGGTCAACCATGTGTGCAAACCAGGTCTCCAAAGATAAGGATTTGGAGCTCTATTTTTTCCAGTGCTTTGCACATCGAGTTATTTGTTTTACCTATTCAAGAGGAGTGTAAAATGCTAGCAGTGATGTGCTGGGGCTTTATGCTCACCCTGCGCTCATCTGATCACAAACTAAGTGGTAAATGAGGGTGTGTGCAGGTGAGCCAGTCCCTCGAGGTGAGCAACAGACTAGTTTCAGAGCCCAGCCTTGCTTCTGCAACCCTTCAATTGCTGAATTTAATTATCCATATAGTTTTCTTGTGCAAGCAGATATCAAAAGTGCATTCTTGTCCTAAGTCTTAACGGTGCAAACTTGAAGGGCTCTTGCGGGTGCCTGTGTGTTTGCGGTGCGAGGAGGGTGCTCCTTGGCAGCTGGTGCAGAGCACAGAGCCCCTGGGCCTTCATCTTTGGGGGTTGTCTGTGTTTCCCACCGCTCTGCTCCGTGTCTGATTTGCACAAAGCACAGAGGATTTTAATAATCTCTGGGACTTCTGTCCTTCTGCCAGTTGTGGTTGGAATGGGCTGGCAAGGTTAAATTGTGGATGGCTGCAAGGACAGAACAATCATGAAAACCTTTTTTTTAAGAAACCTGGTCAAGGAAGCTTCTGATTTTGGTACTAGAGGAAGATTTGCAATTCTTTGTAGCTCTATATCCCTCTGGCAACCCGAGATTCAGAACCCAAGCAGCAATACAGGTGCTCAGGAGGCAGGTTTTTTGCTGTGTTGTTTTCAAATACTGTTTGATTTTTATTTAAGGCGCACTTTGTTGTTTGTGGAGATACAGCCTGTGATATTTAAGTATGTGCATTGGCAATGCTATAGAGTTTCAGCTGATCTTGCAAAAAAGAGTCTCCTGTACTTATTACCAGATTTATCCTAAGGAGCAATGAGCTGTTGGTGGTATATTTTGGCATCTGGATGTGGATGACAGAATGCATAAAGCTGCTGCCAAAGGAAGTTATTTTGAAACTGGTGGTTGATTAAACTTTCAGAGTCATCTTTGATGTGAATACAATTAGAAGAAGATGTTAAAGCAGGGATGCCAGGTTTAAAGCTTGCATTGCACCCATAAACCAGGCTACAGCTATTTGCTACTCCGCTTTTCTGCAAACTGGGTGCCAAGTGGGGTGTTTAAGTTGCTTCGCTGTTTTGTTCCACTTTGTCCTTCTTGCCAGATGTTCTGTGATGCGATGCAGCTGGTTGCACTGGCTGTTGCCATTCCAAGCTTCAAGCAAGGAGGTTCTGTTCATTGCGGAGCAATTGAGAATGCAGTTTGCAACTGAATCACAGGAAAGGGTCTGGGGAATGTTCTCGGACACTTGCAGCTTCATTGCTGAGACCGGCGCATGTCAGCCTCATGGTTCTTAATAGCTACATGGATGCACACACATTTGTCTGTAGGACCTTGGACCCCATGATATTTGGTGCTATACAGCAAAGATGCAATTCCTGCCTGGAAAACTTGGTCTGATAAGCCAAGTGATGAATCACGAGTAAGAGAGAAGAAATCCAGCCAGATATATGTGCCTGTGAAAATATATATATTTTTAATTCGCAAGCATAGCAAGTGTCCTCTGTTCCCATCTGCCCTTTGTTCATGGTTTTATGAGAGAGCAATTTCTGTGGGCCTTGAGTAATGAGCTTTGCAATGAGCACCAGATAGAGGTAGTGCAGTTGTGTACCGGGCACAGCATCGCATCCACAGGTGCTTTCTGTGCAGACGTGTACAAGCAGGATTTGTTCTATTTGAGAAATTTGACCTTTCATGGAGAAAACTGGAGTCTAAGAAATTCAATAGTAGAAATTCCCATCGATTTGAGTGGAATGAGAAGAGTCACCAGCATTCAAGAACTCAAGCTTTAGGAAACGCCTAAGGAGCTGTTGTTGGGAAGTCCTGCAGGAAACCATCAGAAACTGGATTGGGGGCGAGTCTAGTGCAATCAAGAGCACATCGGCCAGTCCCTGGGCTGTGCAGAGGCTTTGCTTTATTTTTCCTAAACTTATAGTTCACTATACACCAAACTTCATCTTACATGGAACAAAATGAATGTGAATTATTTATTGTTATTATCATTATTATTTTAAAAATTTGGTGATATGGTTGCTGAGAGTTTATATTGTATGTGCAAAGATGTATTCACGTGAGACAGAAGCTGCCTCCTTTGGTGAATCCAGGAGGGCTGCCTTGCTTCCAGAGTCACACCGTAGTTTTCCCAACATGAGATCTGCACTTGGATTGTGCAGCTTCACCTTCCAAGCCGCACAGAGACGAGAGGCCAAGAAAACCCCTCGAGTCCCCTTGAGTGGACGAGTCGCTGAAATTCCCAGCGTGGAGGATTTCTACCTCACCCAGGGCTTTCTTGGCAGGTCCCAGGCTATCAAATGAAGGTTTCCAAAGGCCGAGCAGCCTGTGCATCTCCTGCCACCGGCACCCCCGAGCCCTTGGGAGGAAGAAAGGCTCCTGTGTTTGTGAAATCGCTGCTTTCTTGGCACGCTTTCCTAGCGGCATCCTCATATAGCTGCATTTCTGAGGTTGGGAGCCCTACAGTATGTTTCAGCAGATGTTAAGAGGCGTGACAAATGTTTAAGCCCGGGTTGAATGGCGAGGCTGTTTAAACCATTACTTATGTAAATACTGAAATTCAAGCTTAAAGAAATCGGGTTTTATGTTGCAATAAATAAGAAGTGAGGCAATGGGATAAGCGGAGCAGCCTGCTTTTCACACCTCTCCTCCCGTTTGCTCTCTAGGTTGCTCTACATCTGTGTTTAGCCCCAAAACGTGGCTCTCTTTCTGCCTGGTGCTGGCCTGAAAGCCGGCGCGGTCCCTTAGCAGAGCACAGCAGGAATTTCGGAGAGCTTTAGCCTTCCTCTCAGCCTCCCCTGAAGCATTTGCAGTTTAGCCAGGCTAGCCTGGTGTTTCCCAAGCATTTACCTTGTGTTTTGGCCAGTGCTCATGAACCCTCGCAATGCATCTCCAGGCTGCAAAGATTTGGCAGGAGCCTGAAGGGGTTTATGGGCTGCATAGGGCTGGTAACAACTGAGTATCATTCTGATATTGCAAAAACGTAGATAGTCAAATGCATATTTGTTAAAGGGCTTCATTCCTTTGTTTCATTTTCTTTTCCCACTGGCCCGCAGTCAAACCCAGACAAACATTAGGCAAAGCAAACAATCTGCATTTCCACTTGTACAATGGGAGGAAATGAGAGCTGAGAGGATTAAAAAAGAAAGAAAACACACAAAAAAAGGACACAGGAGCTGTTCCTCGTAGGAGAGTGCCTCTTGGGCTTTGCAGTTCAGGAGGGCTGTGGTGTAGTCATTTGCAGCAAGGGTGAAAAACTGTCCTTTCCCTCCAGTGACCAAGGCCGAGTATCATTCAAACGACCCCGATTTATCCCTCCCCTCTGGCCCATGTGGACTTTGCTAGAATTCTAAATAACCCAGGAAGGTGATGTAGTTGTAGTCTCTCCTCTTGGCTACTCTGCTGCTGTTTCAGTATATGGGAAGCTCTGTGCTTCTGCTAGCTGGTTGTTTGCTGTAGTGGTGTGAGTTGCAGTGATTTTTTTGTTTGTCCATTTAAGCATATGACATAGCACTTGAGAGGAACTCCAAATTTTGTTCTTGTTAACCCTTAGACTTTGGAAAGCTAATGTTTTCCCCTTCAGATGAGTGAAAATATTTATCTGTTTCTGAGAGATGAGAAAACAAAGCTGGGGGGAAGAGCAGTGGGAAGGGTGGTGTGGAATAAGGCAATGGGGTTTGATATGAAGTGAGCTCCTTTTTCACTGAATACTAATTTTTGATGCATACATTTGTCAATCTTTACAAAATTATCTTTTTTTTTTTTTTTTTTTAATCCAATGTAATTTTTGTCTATTTGGGGTTTTTAATAAGAAAAATGCATAGCTCTAATAGTTATGCATTGATGTAGCTTGCTTTGCCTTATAGCCCATTGAATGTTATTAATTAACTTCCATTCTCTATATATCTCTGTGCAAGCTTGTTAGATTTCACTGTTAATGTTTTACGATCTCAGTTGAGGGGCATGCAAAATAGTGTCCAGCTTTATAGTTTGGCCCATATTTCTTCTGGAAGTGTGATAAATCTTACTAACTGGAACTTATCCAATGAAAAAGCAGTGTGATAAATGGCTCATAAGGGGAAAAAAAACCACGTAAACACCAAGGGGCATATCTTAATTATGCACAGTGTATTAATATTTATGTCATCGACCACATTGGCCAGCTGTGGACAAGGGTGGCCTTACTTTATGTGCTTTATCTTCCCTGGTTTTGCAGAAGTCCCTGCAGACCTGGGACTAGCACCACCAGAAACAGAGGGAAGAAGGTCTGGAGGAATATGATGGTTTGATTTACATCTCTGGGATGTGACAGATGTCCAGGGACACCATGACAGAAGTGTGACCAAGACCTTGCAGTGCTGGTTGAAGCAGGCTTGCTTGGGACCATGGTCAAAGCATAGCCTTGTTAGCACAGGCTGGTGTCCTGTGTTCTTAATGGGTATTAAAAAGAAAATAATTGAAGGTCTTTTTTCATGAAGCTGTTAGGATTGTTGTTGTAAATTGTTCATTATCATTTAAAATGATGTAATCATGGAGAATTTGATCATTAATGAAATCCAGTGCTGGTTTCCATGCATGACCTACCCTGAGCTCTGCCTTAGTTCATTAATTAGCAAAAACGAGCTATGAGCCTCCAAACCCTTAATATCTTGCTCCTTAGTATTTATTCCTGTCCCATTTAAATCCTCTCATTCCTGCTGTTTTTGTAGCTGGAAGGCTGCAGCTATGACTGCAGTGGGTTATCTCACATCCTTCCTCTCGGCTCTTCTGGTACCGCTTGCCAAGAGGAGGCGAGCAGAGCAGTCTTCCTGACGGAGCTTTCCTATAAACCATCCCAGAGCGACTCTGCTCAGCACCAAAACGCTGCGGCTCCAGGTGTCCAAGCCCTGTACGATCGTTCGTGCCAGGCAGGACCCAGGGGAGAAGAGGCTGTGGGCAGCTGTGCGCGGTACAACGGTGGCTGTGCCTAGGACTAAGCAGAGAGGAAAACACAACAGAACTTGGTGGGTGGAAGGGGAAACAGAAGGATCATGACTCGGTCGAGGTCGTGTGGGGCAGAGCATGGGGTTTCCTGAAGAGCCGTGCAAAGGGCTGTTCCTCTGGCACACAGTTGCTTGGAGGCTTCCCTTGTGTTACTGCATGGGAAGGGTGGTGAGGAGAGGGGCCCGAGGGGGGTCCCGTCCTTGGGGACCCGGTTGACCCCAGCTCGCAGTCTGTCAGCAGCTGCAGGGCCTTGTCAGAGCTTCCTGAGCTGGGCAGAGCTGGGCAGGCGGTCCCAGTCCTTCGCGTGCACTTTCTCCTGCTGCACCTAAATGGGGCAGCTACATGGACAGACCCATAAACATAGAAATAAATGAGCACCTGTTGCCAGAAAGGAAGGGTGGGATAGGACTGCTGCGGGCACTGAGCACAGCAGTGGCAGGAGAGATGGGGAAGGACATCTGCACCATGTGCCCTGTCCTTTGAATTGTCCATCTGGGATCTATCAGGTCACTAGCAGGGACAGTCCTGTGGGAGCAGTTTCCCCCCATTAGGAAGAGAGGGGAGTGCAGGATGTGGGAGAGGAGTTATCAAACCAGACCCTCCAGGTATGATCCACTGGCAGGAGCATCTCACCACCTGAGGTGCTGGTTTCTGAGAACGGTCACCTCGGGTCTCTATTTGTACTGGCCCGAGCCTGAGAGCCACAGAAATTTTTGCTTGGACTAGTAGGGAGAAGTGTTGTCTGTGAGGGAGGGTGTCTTTGTATAAATATATACTTAACTTCCCCTTTTATCAGCTAATAGCTTGACAACTGATACTCTTTTTTTTTTTTTTTTTTTTTTGATATACATAGAATAATGCATATCTTGACTCTCAGCAGAGGACCTAGATAAATGTTGCCCTTATCTAGCTGATGTATATGTACATATAGTAGAGATAGCATCAGACGATCTGCTGTTCCATGTCTCCCTGCCGAGCTAATGCAGCTGGAGCTCAGCAGAGCCAGAGCTCTGGCACGAGGCGTCTCCCACTAATGTGACTGTGTTGAGCAGCACACAGATTGGAAAAACCCATATAGGTGGCTGCAGGTTTGCAGTGTTACTGTAGTGACCGAGTGGCAATTGCAGCAGGCTTTATGTGGGGGTATTTTTCCAGGGGTCTGGAGGAATTTAGGTGGGCTCAAAGCTAATTGGAACTTCCATTTTGGAAAGTCACTGAGCTTCGGAATTGTTCAAGCCTAAACTGTATCTGAGCTTGGTAGTGTTTAGTGCTCTCTTCTTGGGTAGGAATATGCATGATTTGCAGATGGAGCTGTTGGATGTTCTGGCTGCATTGTCAGGCGCTGCAGTGCTCTCAAACTGAACATTTGGAGGAAAGATGAAACCTTTTGTTAGCAAAGCAGGGTCCCACAGACCACTCCCCTCCATCCAGGTTCTGCAGAAATGCTCAATGGATCTTCAACGGCAGCAGACGGAGTCTCCTTAATGATCTGGAGAGGATGAGCTCCCATGAGGGCTGGTAGCACAACGTCCCTTGAATATATCTCTGTATTACATCAATGAGGATGAACTTCCATGGGTTGTTTTTTTTCTCTGCAGGTTCATCTGTTGATCTCATGCAGTCAGGAAACAGTTAAAAAAGTCAGGGGCTCCTAGGAGTCTTGAACAGCAGCAACAACAACAACAAAACAGAATACTGGCACTCTGAAAACAATTCAAACGTGCTCAGCCTTGTGGCTGCTAGAGAGGTGGCAATGTGTATGGGTTCCCATGAACTCTGCCTAACCCCTGAGATTTACAGATAAATGAAAAAATAAGGGACCGGGCTGTGATACCTTCCCTTGCTTAGGCACTGGTCTCTGTGCACTAGCAAGAACTCCAGGGCTCAGCTCAGGGTATTTACTGCGTTTAAAGAGATCAAGGAAACCAAAATTGGAACAGTTTGGAAAAAAAAATAATATAGAGGCCAGAAACCTGTGATTTGGAGTCTGACTGTCACAATAGTCATAGTCCGTGCATTAAACAGTGTAGCATGCAATTTGTTGGACTGTGTGCCGTGGTGTGTGCCATGGCTCGGGGGGATGCACCTCCTTTATCTTACTCCTGAGGTCCAGGATAATGTATGAATCCTATCGTTCCCGATGATGAGAAAGAGCTTTGCAATCCCAAGAGTACTTCCATGGAAAGAGGACACTTAAATATACAAAAACTCAGCAGGATTTAGTTTTTTGTAAAAGAAAACATGACTGTGACATATTGCCTGAGAACAAGGAATCATTTTTCTTTGATGCAAAATTGCTTATTCCTGCAAGTAACACTTGTATGAAATTTTGAACAGATAGGACCTGCTTTTTAAAATGACATCAGCCCAGCTTTTAATTTTGCAGGTGTAAATTGCACCTGCAAATCATTTTGTCTGTGAACTGCAGCATTTCATATTTGCTTTCTTGACTTCCTGTGGCTTGCTTAACTAAGCCAGTTAGTTATTTTGATGTACAGCTTTTCAGGAATAAAACTGCAGTCTCAAAGCTTCAAACCCATTTGGAAAATTGGGATCATAAGGGAGTGATGGAGGGAGGAGGTAGGATGTGTAGCTGGTACTACCCTTGTGCACTATGAGACTGGTGTTGGTTATTATGACAGGACACTTGTACTGTTCATCTGTTGAGCAACTTGATCTAACCAGAGTGAAGAATTGTGCAATTTACAGCAAGATTTCTGGTTGTTTCTGGGTTTCTAATTTACAGCCTTATGAACCACATTTGGTCAGTCTCAACACCACGCTTGCTCTTTTTGTGGCTTTATTCCCTATTTCCTCTCTCTCACGGACTTTATCTCCAAAAACTAGCCACTTACTCTCAAATTACCCCTTATCAGTTGCTTAACAATGATTTTGAGGTGTGGGCATTTTGTGAGTGAGGTGTGGGTATGCATCAACCCCAAGTGAGTTGCTTCCCACCTCTGTAGAAGACAGCAGTTCAAGTGCAAAGTCTGTGCACGCTTTTCAGGAGGTAGCTGAGCCATAGGTAACTCAGCTACAACAAAAGTATTTAAAACTAAGGATTTCATAGAAGAAAGCTTTGGAAAAAAACATGCAGAGCTTTAGTTTCCTCGTGACTACATAGAGGTTGTCAGACTGAAGCACTGAAGCTCATAACGTTCTCCTTACCCTGAGATGGGCTAGAGCAGGGTGGATGGGGAGGTGGGAACAGGCCCAACTGTGGGACACTCTGTCCCCAGTGTGTTGCAGTGCTGGATCCCAGGGCAAGGAGGTTATCCTGGCTGGGTCCTCCTGGGCACGGCGGAGATTTCACAGACGAGTCTGTTCGTGGCATGGCAGATGTTGGATGGGAGCTGGATGGAGAGCTATAAACTCTTTCCACATCGTGCTCTGAAAACAGAGGTTTGCTGCCGTTTCTGCTTTGCTTGTGCTAACAGGGAAATTCAGTCCAGGAAAGACTTCAGAACGTGGTAAAGCCATGGGCCCATTAGCAAACTTTGCCTTGGGAATTCTGCATCACAGGGTGGTTACTGATATGTCTTTGAAATCCAGTACTCAAGTTTAACTTCAGATGTTCTACTACTACTTACACTTTGTGAATACTAGTTTTACCTACAGTATTTTGTTATTTTAACAGGGTCGGCATGTTAAGACTGGGCAGCTAGCAGCAATCAAAGTGATGAATGTGACTGAGGTAAGTGCAAAAACACAAACACAAATGCCGTGGTCAAGGACAGCGATCGTGGCAGTGTATAGATAATTCTGCAAGATGATCCGGCGGTATAAATTGTGGCTGCTGAGAACTGGTTCTTGCTTTTCAAAGGATCGGGAGGTGTTAGCACAACCAGGTTCTTTGTTTTCGCTCATAAGTGAGCAAAGGTGGCAAGGCAGTCGGGCTTGCTGCAAGCGCTGCTAGTCTGTCATAATGAAGGGGAGAAGTCGCTTCCTGCTTGTCTCTCGCTGATTATCTGTTTCCAGAGATAGTGAGTAAAAGGTTTCCTGTAGTTCTGAGCTGGCCCTGCTGTGTGTCATCACATCCTCTGCCCTCGCATGCCAGCCGTTCCTCGGGGCCGCTACCCTGACAGCCCGCGAGCTGCAACATGCGAGAAATGCAAATGTGGAGCTTTTTGGTTTTTTTTTTTTTTTTGACAGATGAGGAAAGGAGACACTTTAATTGGCACTGTCCCTGCTCACATTTATAAAGTGGTGTCACTGTTAGAACATGATGTCAAAAAAGTTGCTCGGTATTGATTTTTGTTCCTCGTTTTAAGAGCGCAGCGAAGCAGCTTGCCTCCTTAGGGCCACGTTAGCTGCTGCAACGTGGTGGAGACTCAAGTTTCTCTTGTCTCGAGGTTTCTGGAGGCACCTACCCTCCTGTAAGGTGCCCGTTGGGCTCCTTGGAGTGCTGTAAGGGAGGAACTGAAGGGGCAGAGCCTGTCAGGGACTCGAGTGGATCCGGGGCTTTGTGGGGATAGTTCTCCTGCCTTGCTTGGTTGGTCAGCAATGTTTGAGGGCTGGCCAAGGATGCCTCTTTGGGGCCATGGTGTTGAGGCGAGTGGCAGTGCCTTCCTTGGTGAAACAACTGAAGCAAAAGCTGTGGGAAGGGACCCATGGAAAGCTTTCCTTCCCTTTGCTGTGCCTAACACAACCTTCTTGTCTGTAAGACACAAGATGCAGTGTCCAGCGCTGGCGTGGCAGCAGAGGTGGCATGGAAGATGACCAAGTGGTCCAGATTCAGGGACTGGCGTTGACTGCTTCGCATGGTTTTGGCAACCCAAAGCAGCTGTAGGCTCACACGGGCATCTGCTTAGGCTTGATCTGCTGCTGCTTTCCAGGCTAGAAAGGCGAGAGAATCCCGAGGAACCTGTCCCCTTCTCGAGGGTTGAGCAGTGGTGGTGACAGAGCTGCTGTCCTCGTGTTGAGTCACCTACATGAAGGCAGCTGT
Source organism: Eudromia elegans (assembly GCA_003342815.1). NCBI lineage: Eukaryota > Metazoa > Chordata > Aves > Tinamiformes > Tinamidae > Eudromia > Eudromia elegans. The sequence continues at coordinate 1,015,815 of PTEX01000032.1, forward strand.
GATGGTTGAAGGGTTTGATGGAGAGCACGTTGGTGCAGCCACCTGGGGGAGGTTTCCCTGGTGCTCTCCCCTCGCCAGCCCTGGACAGCAGGTTTCTGCCCTGCAGACCCAACCTCATACATGTGCTGCATGTCCCGGCCATCTCTGAACCTCAGCTCCTCCTCTCTAGACAGGAGGAGCCCTTCCCTGCTTCCCTGCATCTAGGTACTGAAGCTGCTTGCAGTGGATCCTAACTGTAAAGTAGAAACAGAAATTCAGCGTGATAAAGTCAGTGCCTCCCAAGCATTTGGTATGGCTTTTGCATTGGTAGTCCACTCAGGTTTAAGTTATTTTTCTGTTCCTTTGGGCTTGAAAAACTGGCTCGAGGCATTAAATAAGGTCTTTAAAATATTGAAATCCTCGTCTGCAACGTCCTGCATGTAAATTGCACCTGAGAGCAGCATCTCACAAGGTGCCTGGCCTGTGCAAAATGGAAACTGTCACAGTAAACCCGCTTGAGTGAGATGGGAGGCTCTTAGCTGCTGTGGTCATTTGCATCTTTGGGTGGTTATACGGTTTGATTAGTGCTGCACAGGGAATAATTTTTCTAGGGAGTGAAAATTTCATGTGGTAGAAAATGGGAAGATTAAAAATAAAAAGACAAATGCAATCTTTTTTCCTTCACTGCTGTCCATAAAGAAGTCTCCACTTCTAGAGCTGAAGGACACCCGGCCTAGAATGACCTTGTGATTTGGATCCCCTCTCAGAAGATCCCAGCAGTTCAGGCCTCCAGTAAAACTCTTTCTCAACATGGGGCGGTTCCAATGGGCAGGTTTGACAGAGCCCTGTGTCAGTTCTGTGGTTCAATCCCTCACCTGGAAGGCTGCTCAGTAGCAGGGTTGGCGGCGTCCGACTTGGGGAGAGAGGGTTTGTACCAGGATGTACCTCATACCCCAGATGTGAGGTGCCTCGTGGATCTTGTCCGATCAGTTTTTCTCCCCTAGCATCTACTTTCCACCAGTAAACACAGGATAAGAAGAATTTGGGCTAAAACTGGTTCATTTCTGCCAAAAGATTCTGTTTCACCAAATCTACATTTGCTTTTTTCCAGCAAAAAAAATCATTTCATCAGAAAATCCCTGCCCAGCGCCAGCTGTGATTGTTCAGCTCCGAGACCTGAGTAAATCTGCCCTTGGCCGTCGTGAGCGGCAGCCCCGGGCTGCTTTCTTTAGAGCAGCAGCAGCAGGATGCTGTGGTCACTGCGGGATCCTCTGGACATCTGTCAGGAAGTGCTGCAGCGGCGGCTGGCGGGAGGGGGTGGCAGGAACCCTTTGAAATCAGTGAAGGGGAGCTGAGGGCAATGTGTGCTCGTGAGCTTCTCCATGCAGGCTCCTCTTCCTGTCGTCTGCCGGTGCCAAGCAAGCTGAGACCTTGCAAAAAGCTTGAATTTTTGCAGCTTTTCTTTCAGGCTGCGTGTGATCTATGGCACGGGGGGTCAAGGAGCTGTTCTGCAGCAGACCATTCCCTGGCATCTGCTTTCAGACTTCTCAGATATCACAATAAATGAGAAACTTGTCATTAGCGCTGCCCCGTTGCTGAGAGGGCTCCCGGTGCAGAGTTACCGGCCGCTGCTCGTGTTTCTGTTTCAGGTTGGATGCCTTTGCCTTCTAGCTCTTTGCTTCCTAGTGTCAGCAGCTAGACCCACATCTTCAGAAACAGCCTTTGATCACAAACCTGTCGTCTTTGCACATGCAGCCATCTGTGCCCTGAAACACGTTGGTTTGTGCAGGCAAACAGCGTTTTGCACCTGCACATCTCTGAGCTTGTTTCTCACCTAGGCAGTGTGGTTTAAGAGTAGGGTTTGGGACCCTTGGGAAACAGAGTTGATGGTAACGCTAAGAGAGGAGTTTTGGAAATCCTGAGCGCGACCGTGCATTGACACAGATGTGGAATGTGGGACAGAGTTGCTCTAAATCATCCTCCTGCCTTGCTGCTTCCATCTGAAATGGAGCTGTCTTTCCCCAACTCACTCACTCATGCCCCGCGGGCCGGCACGGGCATCTCTTTGTTCTTGGAAAAGCACCAAAACGGGATTGCAGGGGAGTAGAAAATACTCCAGGAGGAGTCGTGCCAGTGTCCATCCAAAATCCATCCAGTAAACGGGACAGAGAGATGAGAGGAGAGAAGGGGTTGAGATTTCCCAACTCCCAAAGAGGAGCTGTGTGAAACTCCACATACCAGGGATATAACAGACAAACTTTGAAGTCTGGCACAAGCAGTGAGCAAGTTCATGCGGATAGAGTTCAAAACAAAAAGCCTTAGGATCTGAAGAGATCTTAAGTAATTTGGAGAAGGCTTTTACCAAAGACTAATATTACTCAACAAATTTTGTAGCGCTAGGAGGAGTGGAAAGATGCAGGAGCAGGTAGAGCAGGGAAAGGAGTCCTCTCTTGTGTGCCCATTTTTCTGCCTTCTTCCCTAATGATCTACTTGTGTTCAAACCTGGGGCAGTAGTTACGTTATTTATGCTCTGCCTCTTATCTGCCCCTTTGCACCCTTGCATGGGAGCTGCCTGGAGTCCCAAAGCAGGGAGAGCCCTTTCCCCTCGCAGAAAGCATCAGCTGCCTTTGGTCCTGTCCAGGCCACGTGCAGAGCGAAATCTGACCTTGCTCACGGGTGATTTCCTGCATGCTGTCTGGGAGTCAGCTCTGATTTCCCTTGGGGACTCCAGATGCTGTACGGGGCTCCTCTTTACCCTCTCTAATTAAGTCATTCAGCAGCCAGGGCCCAATCAAGCCCAGGATTAAGGGTCCTTTTTTTCTCCTTAATTGCAAACATAAGACAAATGAAATATCTGATGTAATGAATGCAGCTTGAGAGCCCGTGTTCAACAGAGGGGCTGTTGTAAAGTCTGAATTAGCTGATTTTGCTTCAAGTGGAGTTATTTTGCATATCCCATTTCCTAAAGTGTGAGACAGCTAAGCTTTGGTCTGGCAATGTTTTTCCTGTGGATTGATATTCCTGGGGAAGTTTTTGGCCCTTTCTGGGCTGATGTGTTTGGTTTTTTTCGGGTAGATTTTAATAAGAAATATCTTGAGGGAATTTGGTTTCAGCCTGTCCAACTGTACTGTTTTAGTCTGGGTAGAAAGGACAAAGCTGCCGGTTTTGTGAACAGTCTGTTGTGATGGTTAAAGGAATGTTTTCATGGCAAAGCTGATGGAAAATTGTAGAAAAGTGCAGAAAAATGTCCTGTGGGTCTGGGCTATTCTTGTTGCCTTCTTACAGATCACTATTTTTTTTCCTCCTTCAGCTAGAAAGTGCTGGATGGGGTGTTTCGCAGCAAGGGAAAGTAATCGTCAGTTTTGTCTTAGTCCTTTTAACTTAAACACAGGTATTTTGCAGCAAATGAGACAGCAAAATCCACATGCGTTTAACTGAGTATTGTGTGTCATTTCTCCGTGCAATATCATCGCAAGGTTGGGTCTGAGAGAACCTTTTTAGGTCGGGGGGAGTATTCTCCTCTGAGAAGCAGCATCTCCCTGCAATATCATTATTATAGCTTGCATTTCCATTAGCACCCCACAGCTCTGGCTGCCTCCCGTCTCATTGCACAGGGTGCTGCTGTGGGCAAAAGAGAGCAAACTCAGAGCCTCCTTTGCTCTGAGGAGGCTAAAACGGAAAAGGTGAAAAAACAGGTAGCAGAAAGAAGAGATTCTGGGACAAGATGTCTAGGGTGACGTGCAGGAGCCTCAGCACACCACTGACTTAACTGCAGGCATCATTGGAGGAGGGTGAATAGCACTGCACAGACTCGTGCTCTCCTAACAAGGAAGGAGCAGCTCCTAACCTTGCTCCAGCTCTGGAGGGTGATTTGTGGCGAGTCGCTTCTTTTTTGGCTTTGGTTTCTCCAAGCAGGGCTCTGCATGTGGGACTGGGAAGATGAATTGGCTGATGTGTATGCTAAGTGCTTGCCCGAGTATTTAAGTTATGGAGTGTTAGAAATATCTCTTTTGTGCTTAAAAGTGGTTAGTTTCTCCACAACTAAATTATTGCATACAGAAACCCTAAGTGGGGAGTTGTAGGTCCTGTCTAGGTGGTGGGAAGAAAGAATACAAGTTTGTTTTAGCCACATCAGGATGGTTTTGATCCTTTAGGTCAAACCTTAGCACCTCCTACTTCAAGGAAAAAGGACCAAGGTGATTCAGACTCCTGTTTAAGACCCTGCTCTTTGGTTGCTGTCTTAGAATCACAGATTAATTCAGGCCAAATGAGGCCTTGGGAGGTCTCTTACTCAACCAGGGTCAGCTGTGGGATCTGACAGGTTGATCAGGGCTTTCCAGGTGCAGCTGGGTCTTGAAAACCCTCAAAAGCAGAGATTGCTTCAACCTGCTCTCTTGGAGCCATGGTCCTTGGAGATCCCTTGTCTCTGGTGAATGTTCTGCTCCGCTTTGTTGCAGAATGAAGAAGATGAAATCAAACTGGAGATAAATATGTTAAAAAAATATTCTCATCACCGGAATATTGCTACGTATTATGGTGCATTTGTTAAGAAAAGTCCAGCAGGCCAAGATGATCAGCTGTGGGTAAGTGTTTACCCCCATTCATGTTCTTTATGTTTCCAGCTCCTTTCTGGAGAGCTTCAGGATACCTGGCCTGGATCTTGCCCTGGTGAACTGTGAGGTGCTATTCTGAGGAGTGCTTTACAAAAGGGAAAATCCCTCCTCCCCACACATCTTCCATCTCCTCTGATTTTCCCTGAGAATGGGCATAAGTTTGGGATGATGCTCATTTTGTCACACTGATTACTAGTTAGGACTTTTTTTTCTAAGTAAATGCTTCTATACTTTTTTCTTTAATGAACATGAGAGTTCTGCACCACCACCTTTTCCTGTGAGTTCCTCCAAATTTTCACAGTTGGAGGAAGAAAAAAAAAAAAAGGCAATAAAATATATTTCCTTTTTTTTCTGCAGTACTATTGAAGATTAGCATCAATTAAAAAAAAAAATCAGCAATTAAAAATTTCAAAAGCTTGAAATTTGGGAAAAAAAAAACAAACATAATTTTCAGTGCTGTTAATACCTATCTTTCTGAATTTGTAGCTTCTAGAAGGAAAAGAAGTGCCCACAACCAATAAAAGGAGAGGAGCACTGCTGAGGTTTTTATTTTTTCAGCAATGTGAGTCATTCAGGAAGCCAGGAGTTTTATTTTGCTTGTCTTCTGGGAGGGTGGTATGTGATTTGCCACACCTCGCTCTGGAGCGGGGGACAGGTGACACCGGTGGTGTCTCTAGCAGGGCCCCGCGTGCACCATGGCCAAGGTGCTGCTTTCTGTCCCTGCAGTTGGTGATGGAGTATTGCGGTGCCGGCTCCGTGACTGACTTGGTGAAGAAGACCAAGGGGAACTGCTTCAAGGAAGACTGGATCGCATACATCTGCAGAGAGGTTCTCAGGGTGAGTCGCGCCAGCAGAGTGTCGTTGCTCGTTTGCCATACGAGACGTTTCCCAGCCTCTGGTCACTAATGGGACACCAATGAGCAATGTCATGTTGAGGCTTTGAAGCAGGAGGCTCATGGGCTGTGGCCCTTGAGCCCAGAAGGGCCCAAAGATTCATCAGCCAGCACAAAGGCACCTTGATATCACGTATTGCCCTAGCTATTCCCATGCCCTATATGAAAAGCACATAGGTTATGGTTTCCTGTGGCAAACAGCCACTCTTCCACAAGTCTAGATTTGGGCCATCTACAAAAGTAAATAGATTTTCTGTATTTACAAGTCTGTCCTCCACTTCGTTAGACCTTAATGCTCTTAGCTCCAGCTATGCACTCTGTATAAGCTCTTTCTTATCGCAGTTCATTGATGTGTGTGGTTCAGGGCCAGTTTCCTGCCCTGTGAGGAGCAATGTTGACTAGGCAGCATTCCAGACTCCTAAAGGTAGCCCGATTGCAGCAGTATTCCCCAAGATAATTCTTGGGACTGTATTTCATTCTATGCAGACGTTGGGTTTTTTTTGTTCTTGGAAAGTACAGATTGCTGGGCGTCTTCTGTGAAAGCATAACTCATAATATAGTGAAGCTCAGAAGAAAGTGTAGTCTAGTGAACTAGCCTGGAAAAAAGAAACTGTTGGAACCCTTCATTCTAAATTCAAAAACCATTACACAGCTGCTGCTCTGTCTTCCTTGTAATGCAGTTTTACTTCTTTTTTAAATGATGGTAAAATAAGCGCGTATTCTGGGAGCTGTAGTTTAAATGAGTTATGCCAAACTAATGCTTGAAATTCTCTGCTTCTGGAACAGCAGAGATGAGAAACGTGCTCAATAGAGAATATCAGACATCTCGCCTGGATTTAACACTGGATTGTAGACTATAATAAATATAGCTGGAGATCATGGGGAGAGCTCTTCTGGCAGGCCTTCTTAATGGGCTGGTTAGGTTACCATCCTTTTATTTGTGTGGCTGTAATACCTGTATTGAAATTATATTGATGTAGAAGCTTGTTTATGCCCTTGCAAGTGAAAGCAGTAACAGCATGCTTGTGTAATGAAGAGACTGGATTTAATCCTCTTTGTTTGAAAACAGAGAATGACTTGATTATATGTGGATTGAATATTATTTCTTCTGGAAAATTTGGCATTTTGGTTGAAGCTCTGTTGGAAGTCAATAGTATTAGAGAAGCTAAAGAATCTGAGCAAAGCATCCCTGTGCTAATTATAATGTATTATTTTAGTGTGTTCCGTTATATCTGTGATAGTTTAACTATGGATAATTTTGAAAGAGAAGAGATGCCAGAATATTGCAAATATTAGTTAGATTAGGATAAAATTTGCTATATTCAAAACCAGCTTCTGACATGGTATTTTGGACTCTGTATTGTCCATTTACCATTGAATACAATTAGAGGTTTGCCACATGCTAGCTCCGTATCCCATACAAAGCATTCTTCATTATTCTCTCTATATATGTGCATGTGCTATGTACACATGGTATAAGAGGCATCCTTTGATTCTGCAACTTAAGTATAAAATACTGGAACCTCATTCTCTTCACATTTGATGTCGGAGGTGCTTTACTACTGTCATATTGGAGATGAAAGAGGATCAGGGCTATGGTTGCTGTTCTCCTTGCCAAAATTGGGATGGCGATGGCACTTAGCATATCTAAAGAACTTTCCCAATGAATGAAGTCTGAGGAGGGTGAAAATGTACAATGACAACGCTGCAGAGCTTATTGTAGTGATAGGAAGAAAGAATAAGGAAAGTCTGGTTTTCTTTCAGGGCTTAGCACATCTTCATGCTCACCATGTCATCCATCGAGATATTAAAGGACAGAATGTTCTGCTCACAGAAAATGCAGAAGTAAAGCTGGGTAAGTTTCCTTAAATGCTTGTTAGAATCGTGGGCATTAAAATTTTAAAATTTCCATCTTGTCTTGGAAAGAACCTTCAGTAGCCCAAGGCAATAGCTGTGTCAAGTAGTGTTAATGATTTGTCCTTATGAGGTGGCTGTCATGTAGAAAAGGCTAAAAGACATGACATGTTCTGCAAGGTTGTCACTCACAGCGTGCCAGGAACCCAGCTGCTTGTGGGGAGTCAAACCTAGGAGCTGTCTGATGGGTCACGGCACCAGCAGGCCTTCGTAGCCAGCCCACTGCATACAAAGTTTTTCTTGTCCTTTCTCTCAAGATGACTTTAGAGGAAAAAGCAAAACCGTGTTTGGGAATAAATGCTGCTCATCATTTCTCCAAGGGAAGTGGTTTGAGAGATTTTTGTAAATCTGACAATAGACGCTAAGCTTCTAACACAGTATTACTCATGTGCAGAGGCAATCGCTGAAAAGTGGTTGTTTCTAAAAGTCATCGCCCAAGAATGTTTGAAAGTTTACTCATTTCCTTTCCTAGCTTTGACATGTCGATGTTGACAACTTTAAGACCAGAATTGAGTGTATATCTCTTTGGGGTGTGTGTCTGTCCTATCAGACATCACAAAGAATGCCTGGCAGTGATTTAAAGAGCAATCTCAAGGAGAACCTCTCATATTGGATGTTCCTTATGCCCCCTCTCTTTTCCTTAGCTGAAAGAAATCACTGTAGATTTTGAGCGTGAGGGGGAAAGTCCCTATAAATGTAGGGTAAGACACTTGGCTGGAGCGAAGCCAAATAATAATTTAAATCTTATTATGATTTAATTTACGATGAAGTCTTGGCTTCACTGACTTCAAAGGGGAGTTCAATGGAGGCAGGATTTTGTCTGTAGTCTCTCTATGTATCAGCTTTTGCTCTTTTTCTCTCAAAGCTAAATTGTTGTCTATATGTGTGTGTTTGCCATCTGGTTTAGTTATTAGTGCTGCTGCTCTTCCCATGTTGGAGCAAAGAATTGAACCTTTCTAACTCTGAGTTTAAGTGGGTAAAGATGAGACAGATTTACCAATTACAATAAACAAAAAAAGAAAGAAAGAAAAGAAGCAGTGTTTCCAGAGAGGTTTAGCTCAAACGTGTTTTAAGCTTGAAAGCCCAGAGGTCCTCAGTGTAGTGGCATTTCACTTCAGCATAAGTGTTATTTATAAATTACTTCCACATTTCCTTTTGGAAGCACAGAAGGCATAATGATTCCAAGGGTCAGGTCCACCTTATTATTAGAGAAGATTTGATAAACAGGCACATTAAATTATGGTAGTGCAAATTATCGTTTTATGTAGATGATCGGTGCTGAAGAAGCAAAGGTGAGAAAATTGGCTCCTTGATGGTAACAGTAGTGCTGATCCCCTTCGTGGCCTTTCCCTTCCCTATTATTTTTGTCTTCTCTGTAAATAGCGCTCATGCTGTGCCCAGTGGATCCAAGTAGTGTATTCTAGAGGTTTGTTCAAAGAAAACTGAAATCACATAATTATTGGTTGTGTGGGCTGGCCTTGTATCCGAAGAAAGCTATTTTGCTGTACACTCCTGATGAGCAAGTAATGTCTATTCAGCACAAACAGCACAACACAACTCTCTGGTTATAATAAATCTAAGGGCTGAATAAACTAGTATATGATCCAGCCTATTCTAAGAGGGGGCCTCAGGGGAAAAATGCAAGGAAGAACTTCTTCAAAGTGGTTCAGAACAAGGCGGCAGTGATAGGAGAGTTCTCTCCAACTTTAACAGATGGCCTAATTAGACCCTTTCAATTTTGTTATGTTCCTAAGTATTGTTTTTCCTTTCACATAATAGATAAAGATCTCAAGTTCTTCTCAGTGTATTATTTAGACAAAGCGTAACTTGTTCTGTCATGTCTTTGTAGGATAGTTCATGTCAGTTGTAACCTGACTGCTGGATTTATCATGTTGTTTCTGTTCTGTCAAAAGAGCAAAACCTAGTTATATTTCAGCTGCTGGACACCACTTACTGCAGAAACTCAGATATGTTATATGTTGAACCCCAAAGGTTTGATATCTAAGCAGTCTGAAAGTAACTGAGCCAACTTTACATAGATACAACTGTTTATTAGTGTTTTGTTTGTTTATTTTTTACCTCTGTTTGGCTTTTCAGTGGATTTTGGTGTAAGTGCCCAACTGGATAGGACTATTGGGAGGAGAAACACGTTTATTGGAACTCCATATTGGATGGCGCCCGAGGTCATTGCATGTGAGGAGAACCCAGACTCTACCTATGATTACAGAGTAAGCATTACAGCTCTGCGGAGGGTGGCAAAGCGTGCAGGGTGTTGCAGAAATCCTCTTCAAGGGCTGAACTTGAAAAGTTCGAGCTTCCTTCCTTTTAAACTGCAATAGTATTGCGACTGTGCAAATAGAAGTGTTTGTAGTGTGTGGGTGGTTGTTTTTTCTTCTTTTTCTAACAATGGAATTTCACTATGACTACCTTTGTGAATTGTTGATACGTGAAGCGCACATCTGTGAGCTCCCCTTCAGTGCAAAAATGCAATATTCTGATATAAGGAGGTTGCTGGTCAGAACAGAAGAGAGGAGGTAAACTTGGGAAGAAGACTTGAGAAGAGTAAGGCTAATATGACTGGGTACTGCATCCCTCCTTTTACTCTGTATTCAGCTGTAAATCCTGAGCTAGCTGGCAATAATTTATATCACTACATCCATATATGAGCATTTTAACTAAGAGATTTCCTATCCCAGAATGATTTCCAGTTGTTCACAGAGGTGCGGAGCAGCTGAGGGTGGCGAGCGCCTCTGGGCATCATCTCCTCTCCAGGCTGTACAGTCCCTGCCCACAGCCTGGGGCCTCCCAGCTCCAGTCCCTTAATCATCTTTGTGACCCTTTGCAGGGCTTATTCCAATCCCTCTTGGCTTTTCACGTGCTGGGGAGCCCAGTCCTGGATTCAGCATGCCTGATTCGGAAGAATCTCCCCTCTTGACCTGCTGGCATCTCTCTTCTAATGTAGCCTTGTCTTTACTCTGTCTTTTCTGCGTGACAGATGGGTAGTGGAAAAAATTGCCTTTATCTGTTGTTGAATATCCTCATGGGTACACTGGCTAAGGCGTCCCTGAACTTGTTTTTGCTCTTTATGGTTGTCCAAGAAATAGGTCACCTCCAAAGGATACAGAAACTATGTGTTCTGCAACCCACGTGCCAATGCTAGCTCTGCAAAGTCTTTCTGGTTCTTCTCCTACCTGTTATAATACTCTAATGCTTCTCTGAGGAGACCTTTGTGTTTTTTGTCCTCTGGCCTATTCCCAGTGGTGGTGTCTGTCTGCATTCACCATGCAAGTTGTTTTCCAGGGATGACTTTCTGGGCAGCTGTTCACTCCAGAACTTCTCTTGCTTTGGATGCTTTGTTACTGCTTTGAACCTTTGATTCTAATTGTGGTTTCAAAAAATGTCCGTTTTCTACTGAACCAGAGGCTGTGATTCTCAGTTGTTAAGATCTATGCTGTGTTGGCAGGGTGAAGTTACACTGTGTGAATGGCAGTCATGACCAAAGAATGTTCTTGGATTTTATTTTATTTTTCATACCATATGAATCTATGCAGAAGCCTTAAGAAATGGATCTCTTGTCTTCATTGTCTGTCCCCAGCTGATTTTCTTTCCAGAATGTCGTCTTTTCAGACCATTTAAGTATTGGGGAACATGCACCCTTAGTTTTTGAAGTTTCCCTGCCTTGAATAATGAGCATGGTTCATCTGCTTGCATTTGTCTTTGTGTCTGCTTCTGAATGAATTCTGCAAATAGTGGTTTAAACTGATCAACAGGGACTTTTGGAAGTGCTGGTGTGGATGATGCTGTGACCGAGAACGTGGCAAGGGTCTGATCTTTTCTAATATGATGAGAATAGCAGAAGGAAGCTGTTGTTTGGGTCTGTCTTTATAACTTCTTCCTTGCCCAGCTCTGATGGAGGAAAAATGATAAAAATAACAAATGTATAAAAAGAGAGATGCACACGTGCATCTATACAGGTGGGCCTTTACAGGCACGGCCGTCGTTTTCCTGTTTTGTCTGGTGGTCCCTCACACTTTAAAGGCCCAAGCCAACTTCTCTGTAACCTGCTCTTCCTGGTTTTCTCAGAGTATGTCCATGTGATAGTCATTCTTTCCATATTTTTTAAAAGACTTTCTCTTTGTTTAATTACAAGTAATGATCTGAATCTATTACATTTCTAGCAGTTTTGTTCTCAGGTCCCTCCCCAAACCACCATGCAAACTGTTTTTCAGCTTGCATGAAGCATTTCAGAGCAGCTGGACTGAGAAGGCACTGTTGGTAAAGTTATAGAGGGCCATATCTCATACGAGCCATCATTATGTCATATATACAATCATACTTATGCAATATGATACATCTTCATGTTCTTACTGTGGTAAATCACTTCTGATTTTTGAAGGCTTTCTTCTGTCTACCACTGCTGCTTTTAAAGGGTAATTTTAGAGACACCCCACATGTTTATTTGGTCAGGTGTCTTTCATCTGGCTATATTTAGATGCAGAAATAGAGAAATGATGAGTGATCAGATGAAACCTGTGAAGTTTTTCCATCACTTGTAGTGCTCCCACTTCACCTTCTGTAAGCAGAGCCTGACCCTTGGCATCCAGGGAAGCTCCTAAAGGAGGCTCCAGTCTAGGATGACTGAGCTCAGTGTATATGAAGGCATAAATTTGACTGCCTAATTGTGCCCTCCTTTCATGTGCCCAAAAACATGCAGTTGGAGACTGTAGATAGGAACAAGTCAGACCTTGGACCTGACTAAAATTTCTTCTCTATCAGTATAGAAACTCGGTAATAGCTACTCTGAAATGAGCAGTAACGCCAGACTTTTACTGGTCTGTAGTAAGAGTGCAAGGGAGGGTCCTATCTCACTGCCTTATGATGACAGTTTGCTAACTTAGTATGTATTTGCAAACAGTGCCTGCTATATTCTGCATCTTTTATTTTTGAAAGTGAGAGGTTTTCGTTTTGCCTCTGGCTGCTTAAATGATGAATCGGCTACTCTGCATTGCATGGGAAGTGGAATGGAAAGCTTGGGACTGTTAGCACACATCTCCTAAAAACTCTGTAGGGAGTGGGAGGGAGCAGAATATATGTCATTCTCGCACTAAGATGACCTGATCCAGAAGAAATCTAGGAAAACATAATAATAATTGAAAACAAGACTTAAATGCTGCTGGTTGCCATGTGCACTGTTTCTTTCCCTGCAGAGTGACCTGTGGTCCCTGGGAATCACTGCGATTGAAATGGCTGAAGGAGCTCCTCGTAAGCAATGTGGGATGGGGAAACGGGGACATTTCTAACCTTCCCGAGCACGTTCTGTATTAAAATAGCTTGTGCTTGGCTACTTTGCTTTCCTCTAGCCCTCGAGTCTTGACTTTGCATTTTCATCATTTTCATGCTTTGCCTTCACTTCTTAGGGAAATGATAAGTTTTTCCCAGAGCCCTGATTATCGTCACTTTGTACATCACTGCCTATGGATTCAGATAAGCAGAAGTGATTGATGTATTAGCAGAAATATCTGACATGAAAGACTTTAAAGTCTCTTTTTCTTTATTTTTTAATAAAAGGGGGGGGGGGAAGGCAGTGGGGGAAGCTAGGCCAAATTTTTATTTTTTTTCCCTCTGGGGATGTCTTGATTTCTCCCTCTTTTCTTTGCTTGTGGACTGGCTTGGGTCCTTGACCTTGTCCTCAGTCTCAGATTGCCCTGGTTTGACAGCAGGCACGCGCTGTCACTGCTGTCACCCCAGGAGGGAGACCCCAGCAGTGCCATCAGGCACTAATGTTAGTTAACATTTAGATTATTATTTATCTGGACCATAAACCAGACATAGTAAGATGGCTGTGTGTTTTGCTCCCAAATTTAGTAGGCTGTAGTGCATAGCTATTTTAGATATTAGGTTTATTTAGGTAAAAATGTTCTTTGATGTACAAGAGAGGTGAGATTTCTCATGACCCACTGAATCCTTCGTGACCCACTGAAGCTTTATAGCTATGAAAAGTACAAGGCAAGTTGCACTTGCTGTTGCCATGCAGCAAGTAGCATGCTTTCATTTGATGAAATCCTTGTTAATTGGCAATAACAATGTATTGTCATGAAGGAGTTCTTGGACTCTGAATGTTTCTTGGCTGTAGCACGTGTTCAGCTGGTGGGAGAGCCTGTGTCAGGCGTGCTGATCCAGGGGCCATTTGCAAAGGGTGGGAACTGCCCTGCTGGGCTTGAAGCACCGAGAGGTGGGAGGCACATGGTGGGGGTGGCACCTCCTCTTTAATGGCTTGTGTTTCCCCTTGCAGCCCTGTGTGACATGCACCCCATGCGAGCGCTCTTCCTCATCCCCCGGAACCCGCCCCCCAAGCTGAAATCCAGAAAATGGTAATTTTGGTCATTTGGAGATAGTGCCTGACGCTTGAGTGGAAAAGACCGTTCATTTTCTCCTACTTTTTTTGAACTTTTTCAGGTCAAAGAAATTCCTTAACTTTGTTGAAAGCTGCCTTGTGAAAAATTACTTGCACCGTCCATCCACAGAGACCTTGCTTAAGCATTCCTTCATCCGAGACATGCAGAATGAACGGCAAGTGCGCATCATGCTGAAGGACCACCTGGACAGGACCAGGAAAAAAAGAGGAGAAAAGGGTAAAGTGGCAAAAAAAGAAATAAAAAGCATGCAGACAGTGGGCCCTCTTCCTACCTTTGGCAGCTGAGGACAGGGTGGATGTGACTGAAATAAATACTGGCACCCTTAAAACTGTAAGGAAATTTTGTCACTGATGGTGGTGGGAGCATGTTGCAAATCTTTTTGCCAAACCCAGGTTCTTAGTGGGGTTTAAATGCTGAAGTCTTTAGAGCCTGCTTGATACCGATTTCGCCAAAAATAACCCTAATGCTAATGTCATCAAGGAGTCCAAATAAAACCAATGCCTTTACTCTTTTGAATGTCTAATATTCAGCAAGCCTTTCCCAATCTCTTAGTTCAACCATCTACCCACTGTCCACTTAATTTACCTACCACATCTACGTATAATTTTAGCTTGTGAGATCTTTGAGGACAGAAAAGCTTTTTGTGGTGGAGTGCACGAGTGAGTCCTTGAGAAGGCCTCCAAGTTGCAGCGAGATACAAATGGGTATAATGAGTCATCTCTCTTACAGGGTGGCTGAAGGAGAAGAAAACGTCCGAGTTTGCAGCAATTTCTAGCTTTATTATTCAGAGCAAAGCCCAGGAGAAGCAATATTGGAGTGACATAAATGCCTGCACGCTGCCCACTAATTGCTGTGCAAAGTGGAGAAAGGGCTGTAGCCTCTTGACCCCTTGCGTTCCCGGCCTTCCCATGCCCTCTTCCCTTTGTCCATATGATGCCTGCAGGAGGGATATTGTAAAGATTATTGACTGTGAGGACAAACTTGGAAAGCACTAAGAAGTTGGGGAGTAACAGAAACTCTAGGTATTGATTTGACAACTGCACTATTGTTACCTAGAATGAAACTGCTGTTTGCAGTGCAAATTTCCTGACTGTAATATTAATAGTCAATTCCACGATGGCTTTAAGCTTTCAAAGCACATTTGAAAGGAAAGGCAACTTATCAGAGGTTTTCACAAATGCACTTAAAGGAAGAAATGTAATAATCATGATCAGTTAATGCTAGATAGTTATATTTAGATCTGAACAGTGCTGTTTTTACTCTGGGTTTACCAAAGGCCTCAGCCATAGAACAGAGAAGCGCAGTATAAGTCCCTTATGGTCCTATCTTGATTTCAATCTGGAAGAACCTCTCTGCTAATGTTGTTATGGAAGTTGGATTTTTCTGCAGGTTTATCTAGTTCAGATTATGAAAATGGGTTAGATTGATAAAACTCAAACATCTCATAAACATCTAAAACTTTACAGAACAAAGATTTTAGGTGGAGTGCATAGAGGGGCTGCCCACTGAAATATTAGCTGAACTGGATTCTGTATTACCTTTATGTCTTTATATCTTATACTGCATCCCTGTAGCCTCCTTGTGCAACCTGTGGCTCCTAAACTCCTTGAGAGCTGCGTGTAGCTCAGAAGGAAAGTTCTAAGTTCGAGCTAAATGACCATAAATGACGCCATCCGTCCCTGGGATTTACAAACTGTTCTCTTTGTTTTAGAAGAAACAGACTATGATTACAGTGGAAGTGAGGAGGAAGATGATGAGCTGAATGAAGATGAAGGAGAGCCAAGGTGAATTTTATTGCTGGAATATAAAATTGGCCCAGCCAAGCTGTTCTCCTTGCAGGCAACTCTCCTTGGATTGGCTTTCTTAACTTGTCCTCAATTCCTTATCTCCTGTATTTCCTCTATTTCTTTAACTGTTTTGTAGCTCTCAAGCATAAATGCTGAGTGTACGACATCCGTAATAAACTGCTTTCCCTGCAATAGGGAGGAAAATGTAAAATGAAGGCGCCAACAGTCAGCTTCAGCTGGTTTGTAGCACAGGAAATGCAGATACCGTGCCAACGCACTGGAGATTTGGTTGGAACATTTTAATTTGCTAACACAAGCCAGCAAGGAATTCCCAGTGCGCGTTGTACTCTGCTCTAACGTTGTGTTTAGTCATATAGAAACTTTCCTTTTGTTTCAGCTCCATAGTTAATCTCCCGGGAGAGTCAACTCTCCGTCGGGAATTTCTGCGGCTGCAGCAAGAGAACAAAAACCGTTCCGACCCTCATCGCCAGCAGCAGCAGCAACTGAAGGACCAGGAGAAGTACAAGAAGCAGCTGCTGACAGAGCGGCAGAAGCGAATCGAGCAGCAGAAGGAGCAGAGGAGGCGGCTGGAAGATGTAGGAACTGGCTTACGTTGTTATTCCCTTGCAAATCAGAGAAAAAATGTGCCAATAGAGAGCAGGCTTTGAAAGGCAGGTGGGCTGTGTTAAACTGTCAGCACAACCTGTGCTGCAGTCCTTAACCTTGGGAGAACTCGTGTCATTTCTGAATACAGTGATGTTAAATGATTTTAAAAGGCCTCTGCCCCTTTCCTGCTGTCAGCTTGCCCTCATCTTTGGGAGCAGATCACAAGGGTGTTTCACTGAAATGTGCTCTGTGGTGGAGATCCGGACCGATGACATGAGAAGTCCGGTTTTGTTTCTCATGTGCACTGCCCAATTCTGAATCTGTCCTTCCGATCCAGAGTCCTGGGCCCCATCTTTTTAAGGTGTTACAGGATAGCTGCCTGACACCCGTGCTGTTACAGACACTGCTAAATCCCTGGCATTTCTCTTATCACGAGCATCTGATGATATTCCAGCACGGACAACCCCCCCAAAACTCTAGTGTTGGTGAAATCTAGTGCTGCTGCAGCAGAACTGGGGGACTTGAGTAAATCCCTCTCAAAATGACAGGAAGGGATTTGTCATTCAAGTAGCTGCCAGCCACCACAGAGAGCTCATATGCCCACTGAAATTAATGGCTTTGACTGCCAAAAGGGCAAAGGTTTCATATCCAGCATTTGACAGTCATTGTGGTGGCAATTTGTGACTGTCTGCTCCTGCTCTGGTGGGTATGAAGCATCCCCTAATGCTGAGTGCATATCAGGAAGAGGACTTGGTGGTTAATGAGTACCAGCGTAAAGAATTGATGGATACAGAAGTAAAGCGAAATGAGCAATGTTGTTTCCTGGCCTTTATCCAGCATCAAAGGCGAGAGCAAGAGCTCCGGAGGCAGCAGGAGTGTGAGCAGAGGTGGCCAGAGGCGAAGGCCGTGCAGCGGATGGAGGACAAAAGGGCTGTGGAAGATGAGCAGTGCGTGGTGGATGGCCCGGGAAGGTCAGAAAAGAAGCAGGTACGAAATGAGCGTTTACTGACAGCCATTCACACCTCCCTATTCCTGTAGCTGGTGATGTTCCCCATTTCCTGAGCGTATTCCCATGCTCTGAATCACAGACCAGAGGGGGACTTTTAAAAATGTATTTATTGCCTCCTGTTATCCCCCTCACCCTTCCTTTGAATTACTTGCGTGTGACTGAGTCACCCTCTTATCTGCAGCAATGGCACTTCCTCTCCCATCAGCATGGTCCTTTCATCCCTGTTGTTTCTCCTTACTGCACTGATCTTCAGTTTGATTTAAAATATCTTTATCCTGAACGCTTCCAGCATCAGCTCAGCTTAAGCTTAAACCTCCAGTGTCTCTAATTTGTCTTTGGGTTATAACCAGGAGCATCTCTTTCAAAAGCGAACATGAAGTTGGGGTGAATCTTAATGCTGAAATCTCATTGTCATGTCACTTCAGTCACATTGTTTTCCTAATGTTTCAGCAAGCAAATGGATTTGTAATCAGATAAAAGCATGGAGTGTTTGATAAGGCCCTCCCTTTTTAAGAAAGGTAAAGAGTAAAACATGGTTTTTTTGCTGTGTTTGAGGAAGCAAAAAAGGCCAAACTGTTTTGTCAAGCTTTTCTTTCAGAAGCTGAACGAGATCTGTTTGGGGTCATGTTGTGCTTCGTATTGCTGAGGCCTAGCTCTTCAGTCCCTGCTGAAATTCTGCTTGATTTTCTGCCTTTGAAAGTAACCCAGCCAGGATTTCCAGCAGCCCTCTCTGTCATCCAAGAGGTTTCTCCCTTTGAAACCCACCGCTTTTTCTTTACTTCCAGAAAAAGCTGGAAGAAATGCAGCCGCAGCACAGCAAGAGGGTGCACCGAACTCTCCCCAAGGATCAGACGCAGCTGCTGTCTCTCCAGCATGACCACAAGCAGAAGAGAAAGGAGCCTCCCAAGAGCTCAGCTGCAGCAGCGCACACCCCGGCAGGCAGCACGAGCAAAGAGGTAGCATCTCGCCCGGGGTGGCGTTTTGTTGTAGGTGCAGTTTGTAATGCTGGCGCTGAGAACAGCCTGGCCTTCAAATCTGCATCTGGGGCTTGACCTGTCTCTCCCTATGTGCATGTATTGCAGAAAAGCCTTGCATTTCCATTGATATGGAGGGTGAGCGCTGGCCTCTGTCCTGCCTATTGCAGTCCAGAGAAGCGTTTGCCCATGGTGGGGAGGGAGGCAGGATCCTTCTGCTCGTTAACCAGCTGCTGTTCTCTTGTCTCCCAGAGGAATGAATCAAGGAAGCCTGACCTGTGGTTTTACTGATGCCTTAGCCTGACTCTGAGGTTCGCAGGATACCCCAGATTCAGAACTGTGCCCTGCTTCCTAAGCACAGGTCTCTGTGACCCAGTGTCCTGTTTTCTGGAAGTATTTCTGGCCACCAGCTTGTTCAGCCTACTGTGACCATATTGTGAACAGCTAGGAGTCCATCTCACATATCTTATCTCTCAGTTCCTCAGTTCATGCTTTTTGTTTTCTTTTTTAATTCCTATGTATCCCCAGCTTGTAGGTGTAATTTCACAGCTGATGGGACTGTTGTTTTCCTAAAGGAAAAGACAGCTTGCAGGCCCTTCCTAGAGGATAGCTGTGTGTTTATAGATTATTAGGTGTAATAGTGCCTCATAGCAAAGCCACTGCCTAAAATACCCCAAAAAAGGGATTTCAGGAGAGCCTGTGCATACATGTATGTGGAAGGAATGCGGAGTCCTGCTTATTAACGTGTTTCTAAGCAAGTCTCTAACCTTTTTTTCTTGCTGACAGTTGGTGCGTATGCCCTGCGACCACCTCTCCAAGGTGGAAATTTCTGTATTAATGAACAGTTAGAGTTAGTTGGTTTGCCACAGTTGTTGAAGTTATGCATTTTGGTAACCCAGGAGAATCTGCAAACAGTGCAGAGCTAGGCAGTGATATGAAATTGAGAAGACAAAAGATATCAAGTCCCTTGTTAGAGTAGCTGTTTAAAGTACAACTTAAGTGTCTAATGAATACCTTAACTCCAAAGAGTTTATTGCACTGACTGATTAAACAAATCATTACTAAAACTTGAATTAGCCTTTTTTTTTTTTTTGAAACCGTTATTTATACAAGTAGGAGAGGGTCAGGTTTTGTTTGACTTTATTCCCTAGCTGGAATAAGATATAATGAGGAAACAAGTAGGGACTGGATAGAGAGGCAATCCTCTTAGGTTCAATGTGCACTAAAAAAGCCAACAGAAATGGCTTCCCTCTACTAGGCCTTGGGCCAGGGGTGGAGATGGAGGAGAAAATGCAGCATCGAGTTCATGTAACCTCTTCATTGTAGCTAGAAGACAAAAGAACCACAAAATGTCATCTCAAATGCTCATTTCTAGTTTTGGCATGTATTGTAAATGACAGAATTAAATGTATTATGGAATTTTTTGTATGTAGTCACTATTAACTTTTAATTTGTGGGTGAGAGAAAAATATAACTAGCTGCAGATAAGTTAGCTTCATTTGGAAGCAGTGCACAAACAAAAGGAAACTCGCACAGAGTCTTACAAAGCATTTCCTGCCCTTTAGGTTCACGACACTATGCGGTTATTCTTGTGGCTCCCTTAATATGCTCTGGGTTTGTGGACAAATTCTTCAAAAACATCATTTGTATAATCTCAAGACTTTTTGGAAGTTCTTCCACTAAAATTGTAGTTAGTGGAAAAGGGCTGCATTTTTTTGGTTGAAATTTGAGACTTTGAAACTATGTCAGCAGTCATAGTTGTTCACAAGGATTCAGAAAGGTTTAAAAGTTTTGACTGTTGCTGATGATGGATAACTCGGTGAATTTAGCCTTGTTAATACTGATCTTCCCCAGTTTTTATTAAAAAGATGCCAGTCTTTCTGCTGGAGAGATCTATATATATATTGATGGAGGTAGCCTACCCTCCTAGAGGGTGTTCTTTGCATGACTTTGGGGGCTCTGTGGCATTTGAAATATACATGAAAACTGTCCAGAATTAGTGTTGAGATACTAGAGAGAGGGAAGGGGGAAAAAAAAACCCAACATCCCTTCTAAACCTCCAGTTTGTGCAAGTTAGGGGCCACAGAACCTTCTTTGGGGAGCTGCTTGTCTTTGCTGCCGCACTTGTCCTCTTGCGGGCAGGTCAGAGCAGACTGGCCCTGCCGTGAGCAGCCGCGAGCCCGTCGGCTGGTGCAGGACTCTTGAGGCCTAAAGGACTCTGAGCTTGGGGTGCTGCTCTAGTTCATTGCCTTGGTGCCTGGGTGGGAGCTGGAGGCAGTTCTGGGAGCCAGAAGCATAGGCTGAAGGAGCTGGCATTTAAGCCATAACGTATCGCATGCAAGTACCCTTTAGACATACAGATATAGCAACAAAGTTATTTCCAGAATAGTAAAAATGCTCTATTTTTTTTCCATTTTCTTTCTTGCTTATGGTGAAATTCTGCCTTCAGTATTAGGAGTTGCCTAAACATGGCCTCAAGAGTAATATAACCACTGAGTTCCCTGGGGCTAGGATTTCTTGGTATTTGGCTGTGATTGCGTGTTTTTATAAGTCTCTCTTCCAATCAAGGTCTGCGAGACTGAAAGGATTTATTTTCTGTCTCCTCAGCGGGTTCCTTGACTGTGCTCAGAGTGTACTTAACTTCCTGACATGGGCACAGACATGCAGATACAGTGAGAGATACCATTACAAACGCCCGTCTAGGCAGAGACCTGGATGTGAGATAGCATTGATCTCTGGCTTGCTGGGTAGAACTGCCTCTAGACTGCTGAATCACAGGATGTGCTTCAGATTTATACGACAGAACGAGAATTAGTTATGTTGAACGAAACCAGAGAGAACAGTGAGGTCAAAACCATGGGATAAAGATTCTGTAATTCGCAGAGCCTTCAGCAAGTGAAAGGACCTGTCTTCCTTCCTGATCATTTTCCTCAAACTTTTTGCCTCATGCACTTAAGACACTCTACAACAGAGCCTTAAAAATGCTTTAAAATGGAAAGCCACTTGCAGTCATATCACTGTTGTAGAAACAAGTACTAAATGCATGGCAAAATGGGCTGAATGTTATAAAAATAAGTGAACGGGGAAGGGTGATTCCTCCTACTTAAAACCTCAGCCTGTAGCACATGGGATAGTTGGGGGGGAAAAGGCAGGCTGCAGTTGAGGCACTAGTGGTGCCCCTTTTCCTTGGATGGGTGGTATTGAGGCTTGCTGCAGAAGGTTGATAAAGGAAAGGTCGGATCCATTGCTGCTGCTCTCAGAGAACGTCCAGGCCTTAAAGACTGAGGCTGAATGTGCAACTTTCTTCTCTCATCCTCAGGCTGAGGAGCGAATAAAGAAAAGCGACGGCGTGCAGCCGCCTCTGCAGTGGGCGGCAGTGCTTGGGCACGAAGCCGCCCCACACGCCAGGATGGGCTCCGGCAGTAGCTCCAGCCCTTGCACCCCTGCGATGCAGAGAGCCGTGTTAGTACAGGTATGGTATTGCTGCCCCAGGTGGGGAAGAGAAAGCATGGGGTGCTTTTGGAGCAGAGTAGTAAAGGGGAAACCTGATTCCCTCTGGTTTTGGGCATAAATGACTGAGGGTTGTGACAATCCACCTCAGAGATTCGTAGTGCCACCATTTGCTGCAGAATTATAAGTGGAATTATATTTAGGCATTGCAAATTGGGGTTAGATAACAGTTATTTTAGACACTATTTTTAGGCCTGATTGCTGAGTCTATGGTATTACTCTTAGATATTTTGCAGAAAGCTTGAATGAGAGTGCTGCTTCGGTCCCTGGATGGTGTATTAGTCGTATGGCATCATAAATATTTGTGACTCTTCACAAAACTAGCCTAACCAGAGTGATTTCCCTGAAAATCATGTGCACAAGCAGGATTATTAGTGATCTCATAAAATAATCTAAAAGGATGTAGAGATGCAATAAGATCTAGTTACCAATGTAGGGTAAGATTTTGCTTCCAAGTAGAGTCCATAAGGTCCATAAAGAGCTATTTCTACAGCTGCTATGTCAACCCTTACCTCTTTATTGAGGAACGAATGCAAGAACCCTAGGAATTAGGGTAATGTACCTGGTACAAAAGATCTTCTAGGGTGCATCTTTGAACAAGCTTTAAATCCTTATGATGTGTGAGATCTCTGAACGTGCCTGTGCTGGCACCACCCTCTTGAGCACCAGCTGATGTGCTGTCCTTGCAGGCTCAGATGATCTCTCCCTTGTACATAGGGGCCTATGTGCCTGCTTTCTTGAGATGTGAAATAGTTTAGGCATATTTATTTTAATATCTTTACACCTTCTGAGCCAGGCTTTTCACACCTTCCATGTTCAAAGGGGCTTCTAAGCATTTCCCCGTATTCTTTTATGCTCATCTCTGCAGCTTCTGCATATTTTTGTCAATTTGACAGAAATCATGCAATACCAGTCAGTTATTGATTTCTGACCTGACTGGCTTGAAAAACTCCAGTACAAAAGGTAAAAGTGCTGAAAAAGTCACTCTGTATTATGAAAACATCCTGAAATAGTTCTACATGAGAATCCTTTTCTCAAAATATTTTAGATCCTGCTATTTCTGCCCATTGTGGGAGAGCAGAGGTCTCACAGTGTATCTAAAAAGCTGCTTTGGTTTCAACATCCTGCTCTTTCACGGTGTGTGAAATAGGTAGCTTAGGCTGCAGTTTCTTTCTGCTCCAATCTCTTGTGAGGGGCCCGTGAGCAAGTGGGAGAGAAGGAAAAGCAAGACGGCAAATAGAAGCCGAGTAAGACCCTGTACGTGTGAGCACGGCTCGTTTCACCTGGAAATGTCCACTTGGAAAGCAAGCAGTGGCAGCCGTAGCCTCGCTGCTGCTCGGATTCCCCCGGCATGGTGTTCCCATGTTCTTTCATCCGCTCAATAAGACGGATACGCAGTCGGAGCGCTCGCCCCTGGAAGGGACTCGCCTGTACCAGGCTCCTGGGTGGCTCAACAAGTCCCGCTCCCTCTCCAGCCGCTTCCGTGAGGTTTAGTCAGTGGTGCCCAAAGCACCATAAAACTCATGGCCACTTTAGCAGCTCCACACACTGCCCTTGCCTCCCCTTGCTCTGCTCAGCATGTCCTGGTCTGCCCTGCTTGTTGCAGCACTCCTGTGTTCTACCTTTTTGGCTCCGTTTTTTGAAGTGCTCTGTAATTTCTCCTCCTCCAGCAGCCAGGGTCCTCCAGAAAGGCAGGTCAGCCTTCCTGGCTCAGCTCTCCTTATATCTTTGCTTCCCCTTATGTGTTGAAGTGACTCTGTGGGAGGCTGTTAGCATCTTTAAGTCCAAGTCAGCCCATGCCTTTCCTGTTCGCGTTGCCATTGCCTGGTGGTGACAGATAAATCACCATAGACCTTTGTTGGAAGAGGAAAGGCCATGTTTCATCTGAGAGCTTTTCACAGGGAAAATATTTGTGCATCTTCTCGCAACCCTTTTTCCAAGGCCCATTTATCACTTCAAGTTATCGGTTTTGTGACTGGGCTGAGTTGATGGCCTGGCTTGTGGAAGGCCACATTGAATCACTGGAGAGCTGCTGCAAGGTCTGTGGGAGGGACATTTGTATCTTAGCCTTGGATAGAGGCTGACAGCTTCCTTGGTGGATATTTCAGCCCTGCCACCGAAGGGGGAGAGTGCATAGTTCATTGTACAGTGTCTTGGACTCTCCAGGAGCACAGGGGCTGTACAGGGAGTAGTCTTGCCATGTTAAAATGCTCCCCTGGGTGAAGGGAACCACATTGTAGTCCGGCTACAACCCGGACTTCTTGGTCACCTGGGGCAGATCACTTAATCTCTCTCTGCCTCAGTCTTCCTGTTGGTGCTTCTCTCTTTGGCGGTACCTCTCCCAGCTACTTAAGTGAATCGTGCGTAATGAATCACTATTTAGCCCCTCTTTCACGTTTCTTGATAGAAACAACACTATAAAAATGGGACGCTTTTTAAAGCGACAGCATTACTCATGGATACTAGCAGCAAGAGGTATATAGTTGTTACCCTGTGACTTCAGTTGCTGCCGCTGGCTGCCCTGTTGCCCACGCACAAGTCAGTGCTGCAGGTGATAGAGATCGTGTCAGAGGGGGAGAAACCAATCTGTAGTCGTACCTGCTGTGTTTGCATGGAAACCAGATGAACTTCAATGCGCAGTTTATAAATCTTCCTAAGGGCTGCATTTCCTTTTTCTGACTGGCAGCAGCTGTTGATGCTAATAGCTGTGTGTTTGGAAGTGCAGCATGTATTAACTTTATAAAGTTATACTGCGGTATGAGTGATGGGCCAGTTAGTCACCTAGAGAGTGAAAGACTCAAAGCAATATCCTCATAAAGTTCAATACGTGGGTGCTGTGTGCAGGTAGGTTAAAAGGAACTGCAGAGCAAAACTGCAAGCTGAATTCATCACGGATGTTTGTGCTGAAGAACATCTATCCAGGTTTGTCCGAGAGGCATCATCTGTCATCAATATTCTGCTCAGACAAAAATGATTTCTTATTTTAAGCTATTGCATACTGTGAGATTATATGGTACCTTCTGGCTTCCCAAATCTCTCTCAAAACAATTACACTAGAAAATTTACTGCAGCCCCCGAGATGAAAGGAGCAGGGTTTTTCAGTGACTTGTACCCTATGTAGCTCTTCTGTGCCTACCTTGTTGGTGAAGTGCAACTCACCAATGGTGGCAGATGGGTTGCTGCTTGTCCATGGTGTCCAGAACGAGCCATTCTGGACTAACTGCAGAATTGTGCAGAGCCTCTGTGAACCTAGTGTCTCCTCTGCAGCCAGCAGAGAGATTTAGCACACCTCTGACAAACTTCTTTAAAAATATATATATATATTTTTTTTTTTCTTTGTGCTTTTCCCATAAGATTTGTTAGTTATGTCTCCTCTGTTGACTAGAGTAATGGGGCCAAAACAGAACAGGAAATTTAACAATACTAAAATAACTATCTGTACATTATGTCATGGATTGATCCAGTATCCCAGAGCAGACATACCCATAAGATGAAAAGAAAATCCCAGTCCATGTCCTGTTTTTGTAACAAATAAACTTATCTAGCACTGTATGTAGGCTTGGTTTGAACCAGTAACGTGGGCATCCCCAGAGGGCAGCGCTGCTTGTCTTGTCTGAGCTTCTCACTCCTAACTCTTATGGAGCTGCCTCTGTTCGCTGA
The DNA here is from genome assembly GCA_003342815.1 of Eudromia elegans. Classification (NCBI taxonomy): domain Eukaryota; kingdom Metazoa; phylum Chordata; class Aves; order Tinamiformes; family Tinamidae; genus Eudromia; species Eudromia elegans. The sequence continues at coordinate 1,041,176 of PTEX01000032.1, forward strand.
TCCTTCCTGCTATGTCATGCCACATTGCAGTTCTTAAGAAGCAAAAGGTTTCTCTCTTTTGCTCCATTAGCTTGTGCTTTTGTGGCTCAAGGACACCTAATAGATACCACCTTGTCTGTCAGTGCTCTATGCGTGGCAGATGCTGCTGGTTTTTTGCAGTATTACCTATTAAAAAAGCACTTTTAGGCTCAAGTTTAGGGTTGCTGTTAGGTGTTTCCTGCCATGCAAACAATCTGAAACTTAAGGGAATATCCCACAGCATAGTTCTGAGAGGTTATCTGAGACATTTCTGGCTTGTGGGGTCACAAGTTATTGCATGTCCTACTGAAATGATCCCTACAACCCAGCGTTGCTTCCTGGCTGTGCGTGGCACTGGCAAACTGATGTGTCTGTGCCCAAGGCGGTAGGTCTGTGTCCCCTGCGGAGGGTCACTTAGACTCGGTGCACTCAGTTCAGCACTGCTCCCCCCTGCTTTTCAACCCAAATAGTTCTCTAATTATCTGCAGAACTCGAAAGCCAGAATTTAGGAAGACTCTTTAGTGTCTTATTGAAAAAGTGGTAAGGAAAAAGACTGCGTATGCACTTATAATGATAAACTTGGTGTAAAACCTATTCCTGCCCCCAGGATGAGTCATTTCGAGGGAACACTTTGCTGTTAAAATAATTCCAGTTAACTAAAAACTATTATTAGTGACAGTCCTGTTGGACAAAAAAGTAGTTTTGACAAAATGAAAGGGCACAGATTATTAGATGTTGTAACTGCTGAAACAGCTATTTTCTGTAAAGGAAGTCAACAGAACATATCCCCAAAAGGAGAAAAAGCACCTGAATATTTAACCAACCAAACTTGTCAGGCCTGTTTTTCTCCAGTTAACTTTCCTTTCCTGAATAGGGAGGTTGTGAAAAGACATTTAAATGGATGTTTGGAATCTTTAACTGGTTTTAGAGTTGCAGTGTTTTAGCGATACTGAAATTTGTTGCCATGAAATAATTAGTTTTGTAGAGATATAGGGAGTTCATATAACTGTGTTTTATTCCTGAAAGACCGTGTGCAGTTCTCAGTTACTGTTTAACTTTTTTAATATAGGTTATTTCACTTTAATGGAGTATTAGGTAAATACGTTTGCGGCGTATTTGTAGTGTCTTTCACCTGAGGAGACTGGCGGGACGGGAGAATATTGCAGACCTCAGCTGATAAATGAGTAAAATCTTCCTCCGAGTCATCCTTGGGGGAAACTCAACAGCAGCCGCCTCTGGGCCGAATTGCAGCAATTTGGTCAGGATACAAAAAGAAGGACTTTGAGTTGGACCAAACTCAGCAGCAGGAGCCTCCCAAGGGGCTGCAAGTGGCCCGGACTAGTAGTGCCAGCTCAGCCTGGCTCCGGGCAGGACGTCGATGGTGAGGAGCTAATAGCATTCCTGCTGCAGGCCCGGGGTCTCTGGGGAGCCCCCAGCCCGCTTTGCACGCAAGATCTGACAAGAGAAAGCCTAAAGCAGTATTGCTGCAGGCATCTCTCTAATGTATTTACCATTTCTCTAGCGTCAGTTTGGTTCTGGCGTGAAAATTCCTCAAGATGGGCCCACCTCGTGCAGTGTTTCTGTGTATTTTCAGTCTGGTGTCCAGGAAGATTTCTCATTTGAAAGAAAACCAGTCCTTTGGGTTGACGTTTCTAGCTCTCTTCCTTGTCTTCCTCTTTTGAAAGTGTGATAGCTTATTAGTGTATGGAATTGAAGGATGTTTACCTTCTCTCTTTTTAATTCAAAAATTATCAGAGGAACAAATTTTGAGTGTTTTAACTTGATTTTTCATATTACTTGTGTGATGTCCATTTGGAATGAAGACTCTTAAGAAAGTGGCTTTTTCACTGCTTCTTTTTAAGTACAGATGATCCCAAAGTGGAGCCCTTGGACATGGTTGCCCGTGAGGTGTATAGTCTAAGCATATTTCTGATTTGCTTCTTACTGCAGCCTCAGATTTGATGTTTCAAGTAATTAATTGCAAGTCTGCGTTGCACAGGAGGGCCAGTGCCCCCTTGTAGCAGCAGAGGAGCTTTAAGCACCGCCAGGTTTGTCCCTTCTGCCTGTAGAGTGACTGTGGCCTTGCAAAGACTAGTTTAGGAGTGAACATTTAGCTGGGGATAGGTGGCTTCCTGTGATGCTTGCGCTATCTAAATTCAGAAATAGGAGCATTGGTGAGGCTTGGATGAAATACGCTTATTTAACATGTACTTTTGCTTTTTTTTTAAAAAAAAGAAATCTTTTATTAGCAAAATCTGTTTTGCACCATCCAGTTGATCAGTTGCCTGTGTATTGTCAATGACCTATTAACTTCCCCATAGATTTGCAGTGCCGAAATATAAGTACATCATAAATGTTACACTGAATTTTTCTTTTTATTGTACCTTTCATTTTGACACATTTGTGCCTAACAAGCTGAAAATCAATCATTTACAGCCAGTGAAGTAAGGCAGGCTGTAATGTGTGAGAATACTGCAGGCATTTGCTAAAACCTTGATCTTACAAACAAAAAAGTTGACATTTGTGCATTGGGACCTGTTATAGGGCAGAGAAGTGCAACTCAATATGTACTTCATTTATTTAAAGTGTGAAAATTTCCGGGCTAGTAGAGATGCATACCACAGCAGTTCGCTGTCAGACATGGTGACAACACCAGTCAACCCTGGACAGGACGATGTGTTCTGGAATATGAGTCCAAATGAAGAACAGCCCCCAAAGGTAGGTGGAACTGGGGCGTCGGGAGCTGCCCGCGGTTTGCATGGCACGGGTCAGTTCCTCTGCAGCTGGGTAGGATCCATGTGTATATTGCTTGGCTCTCCTCAATCCAAAAAGGAGTCTCTAAGATACAAATTTATACTGATTAAGCAGATCGGTATTCTCCGTGTGTGTCTGCGTGCACACGTGTGCCTGTGGGTATATACAGTATCAGTGGGATTTGGTGTGGGGAAAGGCATCTCTGCTGTGAGACCGAGTACCTGTAGCTTCCTTTTTTGTGAATAATTGGATTTACTGCAGAAAACCTCATTAGTGTGTATAAGTCAGATGCTTTTATAACGAGTGCAGAATATTTGCACGGTTGGGGATGTATTTGTGTGTGTGTGGTGTTCTTTTTTTCTTTTTTTCCCCTCAGGTGATATTTGCCATTTCTTTCTTTATTTGGTTGCAACATAAGGCAATTCACCTAGGACAAGCTGCAGCCAGAGACTGCAGATGTGTTTTCATGTCTGCTTTAAATATTGACCAAAAGTAATGGTGACACCAGGCAAAGATTCAGCAGCACTTCCAGGCTGTGCCCTGGCAGACTGCACAGGCTCAGGGCAAAGTGAAAGAACCTGCTGCTGACCTGCAGCTTCCAGGGTTGCTATCATGAAAGACCCAGTTCCAGAAGCACCACTGAAGCATTATTCTTTGGTTAGTCTCAGTTTTTAGTGATATAGGGTAAGCCCTAGGTTTATTAACTAAGGCTAAAATATCAGTAGCAAACTTAAAACATTTGATTAAATCCTTAGGTTCCTGAAAGGACAACCTCTAAGTTTTACAGCAGGGAGCAGCCTGGCCATCAGAGATGTCTTTCAAGGTAAGCTCTTTGGTGTTTTGTGCTTCTACTAATGTCATTTATTTTCAGTAGGAAAATTGTAGCCAGCTTATTAAAACCAAAGCCCTAACCTCAGTAACTCTAAAACTGACATTAGTTCATACCCCGTTTGGTGGCAGTTGCAGTTATTTTGTCTTGCAAGTAGCTTGTCCACCTAATGACTAATCAGATTTCTTGTTTGTGACCCTTAAGGAAGGAAGGTCTAAACCAGCTTCCTTTTGATGACTGACGTATCTGATTTTGAGAGAAACAAGGTTCATGTAGATCATGACCACCTCTTCTCATCTCCATGTAATGTAGTTCTGCTCTCTAATGGAAAACAGTGTTCTTAAAATATAAGGGCTGATCTGGTGAATGTGTTTCAGCCCTAATAATTCCTACAGTGAGTTGTTTCCTCTGGTCCAGCTTATTTGGCTTGCCTCAGTGGATTGCACGCAAGTTGTGCCTCTGATTCCCTGGTAACGGGTCCTAGTTGCACAGTCATTTAAGCTTTTGTGCTCCATTTGGCAATGCCAGTTACTGGAGATCCCAAACCATTGCGGTGTGATCGTGTCATCGTGGGCACTTTGGGAGTGGGGCTTCTGCCCTCGGCTCCCTGGCTGTGCACGTTGCAGCTGGTTCCCTTGCTCAGGGTGGCTGCAGTTGTAGCAGGCACGTGTGTGAGCGGGTTGCTGGGGCATCTATCCTAACAATTTGGTCAGTCTGCCCATGAGGCTGGAATCCTTCTGAGGAAAGACCAAGGATGCAGGAGCCAGAGTCAAAAACATTGTCTGAAGTACTTTTCAAGTGAAGTCAAGTCCTAAGTGCTTTTGATTTTAAGGATTAAAGGAAGCAGAGAAGAAAGTATTACATAGGTAGACCGTAGTGTTGTGAGTGAGAAGTTTCTGGGTCTGGTTGAGCCCCAGTTTTACTTTTAATGTTCTAGCAGGGTACTGGAGCACGGTTCTTGTAAAAGGCATGAGACTTTTGGAATCAAAAGTGGCACAGATGGGAAGAGGCAGAGGTACCTACAGCAGCATAACTTGTAATGGGGTTTCTTGTAATCTCCCAGCATGAATGTCCAGAGGAAAACATCCCCCGCTCCACGTCTTCCTCAGTTTGGCTTGGAGCAGCAGTGGATGGGAAGTTCTTGTTTATCAGGAGTTGTATCATATGGTAGCAACAGGGAACTCAACTCCGTGGCCTGGGAGGTCCATTCCAGTGTGTGTTTCTGAATGCCAAACTCATCTGTTTTCTGTCTCTCTGTTTAGTAACACTCATCAGCTGTCCCCTGGGGGACATATTCTGAAACTAAGCAGCAGCAGTAGCTCTCCTGGCAACAAGCAGTGGGAGATGGGATCTCATCAGAGCGGCCGATCAACCGCAGGTGACTTTAAGTCAATGATTCATCAGTCAAAATGTGCAAAATTCCTGTTACATGAAGTGCTTCCTAGCTAATGGCATTTCTTTTAATGGGGTTTCTTCTGGTGGCAGGCTTCTTTTAACCCTCGGGATTTTATAGTTCCATGTTCCTAAAATATAAACACTTCCTCTTTCAAGGCAGAAAGCAGCTGTGAATGTATTTTCATACAGAAAACTTGAATTGCCTCAACTAAGAAGTGGGGGGAAAAAAAAAATCAATGATAATATTAATCTGTTGGCATTTTCTGCTTTTTTCCACTGCTTTTTTGTTTCCATTACTCACTAATTAGGTGAGCATTTGTTGATTTGTTAAACTCTGTTTCTGAACTCTAATGTTATTCAGACCTAAGAAAGCATAAGTTTCTTCACATAACGTGTTAGAAAACATTCCTCCGCTATTATTTACAGAAACAGTAAGGGGACTGGAGGGACGGTGGGAGGCAAAAGTAATTTGAAAGTAGAGTCACAAAACGACTTGGTTTACAGTGAGTGAGGCTGAGGCTGCTGGGGACGTAGCGGGCTTGCTCATACCTGTGCAGAGCTCTTGGCGATGCAGCCTGTGGTTCCTATGGCCCCAGCAGCTGGGGATGTGGGTGGGTGTGGACAGTCCTCTTCCCCTATAGTTACTCCTTAGGGTGTTTTCTTTAGGTCACTGCCAGGGCAGTTTCTAGTGCAGCCCTGGGCAAAGCGGCGATGTTTGATATCGCATTGCGTCTTGGCTGATGTGGAGAATGGTTCCTAGTTAAGGGCAGGGTGGACACTTCAAGTGTTCTGAGAAACCACAGTAGTAAGCTGATGAGGTCATTTAGTTTGAAACCAAAGTTCACATTGTTAATTTACAAACCCGTGATAAATGAAGAACAAATTGCCCACTTGCTACACTTACACAAGCAACAATTTTGCTTTCACTAACTGCACAGGATGGGAAGCTTTGCTTCAAGAGGAATCCAAAGCACACTTTAAACTGCTTAGGGTTTGTTTCTTTTGCTCTTAAGTCATTTTATGTTTGAATAATAGCACAGTGATGAGCAACATGCAACAGCCCAGCTCAGCTTTGCAGTGTCTGCATGATATGTAATTTCTGTGCTATTTTGGCATGGAGAAATGAAAACCTCACCAGCCATAGAAAGAATAGAAAACCTCCCCTGTGGTTTCAACTGTCTCCTTGGGTTCTTAAGTGTCATTAAATTATAGCTAGTTCTGCCATACGGTGTTCCAGAACAAAGTAGTTGCTTTCCCAAACCCACAGGGATAATGAATTGGACAGGAAAGGGCTATAAATACATTAAAACTAATACTGCTGCTGAGTTGCTTAGGTTCTCATTGACCAGTAACGCAATATGGATGTTAAACAAACTGCTTGACTGCATATAACCATTGTGATAGAAGTACCTAGAGGAGCAAACACAACTCTGAGTTTGTGTGGGCTTGAATTCGGCCCCCTCATCTTGCAAGGAGTCTGGACGGTGGCAGTGGGGACAGTCACGGAGGAAGCCGTTGAAGGAGATGCATGTGGGTGGCAGCATGGGGGCCCTGTCTGCCTGTCCTCTCTGCATCTCCCACTTGTCCCAGACATCGTGTGCAGAAAGCAGCATGGCTCCAAGGCTGCTTTTGCTCTTCCGAGGTGGCTTCGTGGGCAGCAGCAGCGCTGAAGGGGCTTATTCACTGGTTACTTGCAAGCAGGAGCTGAGTCGTAACACTCCACATGCCCCCAAGGTGCAAAGGGGAAATTGGGACTGCAAAATCCTTCTTCCCTTTGTTACTGTGGGAAGTGGTCAGTCCTCTTCTGTTTTTAGCTTGACCGCATGCACCTGGAGAGGAGGTTAGTGGGGCTGCTTGCACCAAGCCCATTTGAGTTTAGAGAATTTAACCTTAGACTGATTTTGTTTTATAGTTTAAAGTATACTTTATAGTATAGTTGTGTCCAAAGGCCACGTCTTTGCACCTTATCTGCATGCTCATGAAACCAGGCACCACAGGGCTAGGGCTCCTGCGCTGTCTCCTTTGTCTATAGTCACATGAGAATGTACCAGAATGGCACTCCGAATGCTGGAATATACCCTGCAGTTACTGCTGTGATGAGCTGTCCCCTCTCAACAGGGAGGCAGAGGAAGGGATTAGCCTCGTCCCTGCAAGCCTCATTCTCGCCACTGAGTCATTTCTGGAGCAGAGTGGAGTACGTTGCTGCGGTTTTGGTCTGCTTTTCTTACCCTAGCAGCATTAAACTACAGTGATATGAACTTTATATAAAGTACTGTGGCATCCAAAAGTGCTGGGAAAAAAATCAAAGAGTTTTCTCTTTGCAAAGATGAAAAAATCCGAGTTTGATAGCAGGGGTTGGTGCCAGCTCTGGGTGGTAAGGATACGCTGCTTCCCACCTCCTTCTCTTCCTCTCTCTGTCTCTTTCTTCCTTTCTAGCACAAACATTTAAAAAGACTTGCTTTTTCCACACCAGGGAATCCAGGCCCAGCCAAGGCAGAGACCGTGTTGTCCCAGAACCACCTGCAGCAGCCCAAGAAGTTGGAAAAAGCTCCTCATCCTGGCCAGATTGCAGTAGGTCTCTCCTCTGCTGGTTCTGTTTTGCTCCTGGTGTCCCCAAAGGGCCCGTGGTGCAGGTGGCTCCCGCGGTGGTACTTGAGCTTGCAGCCCTCTCGGAGGGACCAAGTGTGGCCGTGTGTCCTGCTGTGCTGGCGTCTCGGCAGCTGACAGAGCAACTGGAATGTGTCACAGGTCGTGATGGGGCCCAGGGTCTCCTGCACCCTCTTGGGGAGTGTATGTTGGGTGAATGTTCAGAAGGGAAAGATGCAAGTGGTTGATCTGTTGGCCTGGAGGGCAGGAGTCAAGACCAGGCTGGTAGGCTGTGCTTATTAACCAGGTTATCATAACTGGCCAGAATACACACTCTTCAGAATGTATTTGCATGCCACTTGCTTTGTTTGTAGGCTCAGGGGTTGCCTGTCAGATAACTGGAGCTCACCAGGTCTTGTGCAAGGGGTCGGATAGGGGGACGGATGGTTTTCAGAAGTTTACAGGGAGCCTGGGTGGCCCAAGGGAAAGCAGAGCTGGGCAGCAGCCCCTGTGCTGTGCGAGTCCAAAGCATCCTAGTGGCCTCAACCTCTGCTGACTTAACAGCGTGTATTTAGGCCATTGCCAGTAATGTGGGAGGCCCATAGATGAGTTCATGTAGATCTGGGCTGCAAAGGGCTCTGCAGATGTGAGCCGTGTGAGTTCATGTTGCCTTTCATGCTCAGGCCTGGCTCCTTGCAGACCTCAGGCTAGTCTGGGATGGAGAATAAAGCTCAGACTGGTATGAGCTGCTAGTACTGATGCAAAACACTCCTAGTGCTAAAAAAAGTTCTTTGGGGCTCCTGCAAAATGTGAAGATTAAATCATAAAAAAAAATTGAGATTCAAAATAACATATTAAAATCAGTCACATTTCAACTTCTAAGAAAATCAAATGTTCTGGCCTTGGGTCATTGCCCTGTGTGAAATATCCTCCAGTGACAGACCACCAAAGCATCAGCTTCCTAATAAAGTTTTCAGTGTGGAAGAGACAGTAACTACATTTGCAGGGACAGTAAAATACTGCACATGCTGTTTGGCTCTTACATAGCAAAAATATCAGTTGAGTTTTCTTTGTTCAGAGTCCAGGCTCCTTTGCCAAGGGGAAGGACGGTGCCAATTTGTTTTTGAAAGCAGCAGACTATTCCTCATCTAGTGATGAAGTCGGCAGCAGTGATGAAGATGACATGAACCACACAAGGTTGGCTTGATCTTTTTCTTTTTTTTCCTTCCTTTTAATTACGCACTCCTAAATATCTGGGAAGAGTTGGCATCCATAGATACCTCTCCTCTGAAACTACTGTCAGTCATTTATGTCAGCTGTAATTACGCAGTTTAATCTCCCTGTAATGAACTCCTGGGGGTCAATGTTTGCTCCATCAGACGTATGCAATGTCATAAGCTTTGATGACTTGCTGCCTTGGGACAGTGAGGAAACGTCTTGCTTTAGCTGAATGCCAGTATGTCGTGCTTTTGTAAAGATTATTTCACGTTGGTCAACTTTCAAATACATTTTTTTAAAGAAAAAAATGTATTATTTTATGCTAAGAATACAGTGAAAAAAGGCGAATTAAACATGAACATTTTACTAAATCAGCTTCTGCTTCAGTTAGAAGTAATGACCAGTGAAAAGTTGATTCTTGAACCTGGACTGTTTATAAACAGGGATGGTGCAAGCAGGATTTGACTTGCTCTTTGCTAATTACATTTTGCTGGACTTTTGGTATTACTGTTTTGCCAATTGCTGCAGCTACCGATTGATGTACTGCAGCTTTTACCAAGCTGATCTCATGGTGACTGTTTTCTTTAGCTTTCCTGTTTCTCTTGCTGGTTTTGTGCCTGACATCTTGTGGTGTTTTACCTGTCATACAAAACATGTATTCTGCTGAGAAATAATGGTGTGTGAGTAACTTGCTCTGCCAAATGAGAGTAAGGGGCTCAGTCAGTCAATCACGCTACTTGGAACTGCAAACAGAACTATTCCTTTAATATTGATGGATGAAACTTCTAATTTTCTTTAAAGAGCCTCCCAGTTTAACTCGAGTTTCAGGGTTTGCTCTGAAAGCCCCCCGGGTTAGGACCGTTGCTGCTCTGACATAGTTGTGCCTGCAGGTTTGTCAGGCTTCAGGAAGAGACAGAGTTATGGAGCTCTTGGCAAGCTTGGCATTGGCCCCGTACCAGGCCTTCCCACTGCTCCGAAGGCAGAGTTTCTGAGCCTGCGTATGCTTCTGATTTGCACTTTTGGAGTTTGTTGTCAAAGCTGAGGGATAAGGAAGGAGAGCTGAAAATCTTGGAGCTTATTCGGTGCACCTGAAAGCGTGCGTATTTCTGCTCAAAACCGTTTTCTTTTCCTGTTATGCAAAGGATATGGGTGCCAGGCCTGGAGCTGCTTCTGTAGGAGTGTTTCTGTGTCAGCTTTGGCTGAGACCCTGTGGGCCTCAGCCGTGGGATTTTAGGCTTTCAGTTGAAAATGATCTCTTGTTCTTAGCTGGTCTCTGGAGCAGCCTTTGATACTCGTGTTCCACTTTGCATCGAGGTGCTTAGGAGGACAAGTCTTGGGAGGGACGTAAGCATAGTCAGGAAAAGAGTCTGCATCCTCTTGGTCGAATTCTTCCAGCTACACTGGGGAAGTTTGTTTCCTAGGAAGCTGGGACCAGGACAGCTGTCCTTTACCGGAAAAAACAACTTTTGGTGGTGCCTTTCTTTTCAGGGAGATGAACCAAAATTCCTCCTTGAACACATCGTTTTTTTGTTTTGGGGAAAGGCTGTCATTGTATGTGATCCAGCATCATGTCTGCTGGTACAGCGCATATGTTCCATGTCTACTGCTCTTATAGGAGAGAAATAAACCAAGCTCTTCATGCCCATGTTAAGACAATAGACTCTGCACCAAGCCACTTTCTTCATTACTGCCTTGGCAACACTAAAAAAAAAGCTCCAAAATTCTTCTACTGTTAGACTTCATCAATAGTAGCACTGTAGAGCCCCTCACACCAGCATCCTGAATCCAGTCGGTTTACTACTTACTGGAAAAGAAGCAAAAGTACACTTAAATGGATTGCAGGAATGAGAGTGCTCTGGATTAGATAAACAAGGAATGAAGCTGGAGCTTCATTGGAAGAAGTCTGAGGATGTTGTGTTAATGCAAAACAGTTTAAAGTACAAAGGTATCGGGGCTTGTGCAGGAGCTTGCTTAGGTGCAGCTACCTGGAAAAATGAGGGTGTATTGTAATATGGGCCTGCTCTGGTCTTGCTCTTTTCTTAGGGTTCTGTTTCTGGTTACTATTGAAGTCAGGATACTGGAATTAGATTGGCACTTGATTTGAACCAGTCCAGAAGCTCTTAAGTTCTTCTACCTCTTCGTGCTTTGCTATTCTGTTACGTGAGGATGGCCGTGTTGTAGGGACTGCTGCCCAGCGCTGTGAAACCCCAGCAGGGCTGGTCATGAGCCTCAGCAGATGGGCCCTGCCACTGCCTCAGTGGGTAGTGCGTGAGCAGGGCCAGGACAGGTTTGGAAGCAGGCACTTCTCCAAACTGTACCTCCCTCTTCCTTGACCAGTGCGAGGACCTGTGAGCTGTAGAGGATCCATCTCTTGAGGTGGGAGAACTTCTCACCACGGGGGTCCTCAGAGTCGTGGCCACTCAGAGAGACCTCCATCAACCTGTGTTTGTATGAGAACCTTATCGTGTAACTGGCGAACGTGACTTGTGCTCAGGCTTGAACATGTGTATGTCAAGGTCCTTTTTTTTTCTTTTTCCCCCCAAGTAGTTCTCTTCATTAACTGGAATTTGTTACCAGGCAACTGCTAAGTAACCGAGTGGCAGATTTCTCAAGGACGAGAGTACCAGATGGAATTGAACTGAAACCCCAAAGCACCGTCGCAGAACAGAAGGTAATTTGGCCATTCGTAGAGGGGTGGGTACAGCGTGCATGGGGAGCCAGATCATTAACGTACGTGAGGAACTCGCATCCACTTCTTCAGGGCAGCCTTTTCACCATGAAGTCCTGCTCAGTCCTTTCAAATCATAGCCACGAGCCTTGAGAAAACATGAACTGTTTCGGGTTTTGTGTTTCCTATAGGTATGCTTACTTCCAGTTACAAAATTTTGCATGTCTCGTTGCCCTTGTTACTGACCTGGTAGTACTTTGATATCAACGTATTCCCTGAACACTCTGGAGGAATTCAAAAAAAGCAATGCTATTGATTACAGTCTATGTGTATTGTTGGCATTTTTAAAAATGGTGACTTTATAATTCCAATTTAAAAGGAACTGTTCCTTGCTTCTTAAAACGTTGCCCACAGCAGGAATAAAAAGAAACACCTCATCCCTCTAGACTGGGTGAAAATGTACTTTTTCTCATATGCCGTGTTCTGGTTCCCACCCAGCTGTAACGTCTAGCAAAGACTTCAAGAGTCCTGTGGATTTTCCTCGGTGATAATTATTACTGCAGAAAAGATGAAGTCACATAAAGCAGAACAATGTTCTTTGTGGTCAAAAACAAAACCAAAAAACATGCAGTAATGAGGCTTACACGCAATGCCAGAGCACTTCTCACTCAATTGAAGGTCTTTTCATTAAACAAGGAAAATAAATTGCTGTGAAACTCTTTTCCCCACTTCTGCTGGCATGAGCTCTGGAGGAGCTAGGAGGGAAAAAGAAAAAAGTTTCTTTTGCCCCAGGTGTGATGTCCAAGCTTCGACCCTGCTTTGGAGGAGGAATTATAAACAAGGAAGGAATCATTACTGAATTGTAATCTCAGCAGCTCACACTGTTTGTCCTCCTCAAACCTAAACTGAACCTGAGCTGTTATTTCAAAGTGTATTGATCCATACCAGAAATGGAAGAATTTCATTTCCACCGCTTCCGAACAGCAGCATGACAGAAATGGCTGTGCTGCATTAAACCATTTCACCTTCACCTTCACCTCCATCTCCACCCTCGTGGTTGCGAAGGAATGAAAATCCTGACTCCTGCCTTCCCTTTCCAGCTTCAGAGCTCTTGCCTGGCCCTCCACCTCGAGTCTGCCCTTTTATATCCTGTCATGAGAACAGCCCAGTGCTTTTCCTTTCTCCCTGTAGCTGGGGATTGACAGTTTGAGGGGAAGGAGAAGGATGGGGTCTCTGAGCCCCCCGCATTGGGGATGAGGTGGATGGACAAGGGTGGAGGTCCCATTTTCTGATGGGCTTGGGGCTTCTTGATCTCAAATAGTAGCCCGCATTTATTTATTTATTTTTATTTTTCTAAAAACAAACCAAAAACAACCAAAGTAAGATATAAATTACTCGGGGCATGAATTTATATTCTAGATAATTACTTTTAAAAGGTAAACCTCTTTTGTTTTAGGACTATGTTTTGGGGATATATCGACTAGCATTCAAATAAGACTTGGTTGTAAACTTCACAGCGTCAGTGGAGAGACTTACTGTGACGCCTCATAGCTTAGTTTACGAGTAAACATTCAGAATTGGTGGGGATATCCCACAAGGAGGACTACAGAACCAAATCTTACTGTATTGGCAAGGTGGAAACTGGATCCCACTGAGTGTGCTTGTTCTAAAGAAGGTTTCCTAGCTAGATGTAGGGTAGCAATGAAACTGATAAGGTGTTTTGAACTGAGTGCAGGTCCTGAGTCGAAGTGCCTGCTTCTCGCCTTGGTAGAGGTCAGATCTGTAGGATTAGGACAAGTCATTTTATTCTCTGTCTCAAGTATCTCTGAGGATGAAGTTACTTCATTACCTGCTGCTTGGGGTATGGTAAATAAGTAACATTTTTGGAGCACTAAGAGGTGAAAGTCCATGTTGATGTCTTAGATGATTGCCACATGCTTTTGTGTTTTTATTTTAGCCTTTCTGTATGATTCATCTTTACCTGATGCACCACGCAGAGTATAAGAGCACCCTCCCCTGCATCTTTGTTAGTTATTGTCCTTGTTAATGGGATTTGCATAGTGTGCTGGAAGTATGCCAGGTGTGGACTTGAACCGTGTGTTCTCTTGTGCAGGATCCGATTTTAGGGAAACAGCTTTCCAGCACCCAAGAAGGCCTCTGGAGTGTAAACAACCAGAACTATCTGCTGCCCGATCTCCTGCAACAAAGCCAAGTTTCAGACTCGTCTGTGAACCAGTTAAAAGTACCACTAACTAGCCAGGAACCTCAGAACAAGTCTGTGAATAAGGTACACGATAAAATTGGATTTGTTAGACGGAAAATACATACAAACTCAAAAGCTCAGCGGGTTTTGCCCTCTGCTCCTTTACCTGCAATGTCATCCATACAGCGTCCTGGCCTGCCTCTGCTCACTGTCTCTGGGTCGCCTTCAGCACAGGTGTCAGTTGATGGTACGCAGGAGCAGGGACCAGGAAAACATGTCTTGGCAGCTTCAAGAAACTCTGATCATGCTGCAAGCATAGGGGGTGCTACGTCTGTCTCTGGAGGAGAAGCATATTACTGGAAGTAGATAATAGTTCTGTTGAGATGGGTCCTAAAAACAGCCTTACTTCAGGCAACAGCCTTCTCCTTGGAGAAGGACATTGCTCAAATCCCTGTGCAGATGATGAGACAGGGCCGTGTAATTGGAGTGTAAGGGGACTCTTGCTCACCCTTCTTTTCTAGGGACCAATTACTGCATTGCGGTGCGCTGTCGAGCCAAGAATCCTGACACAATCTTTGCACAGGCTTCCTGTTTTTCTCACTGAGTTTGTGCTGTGTATCTGCTGCTGTATTTGTCACATCTATTTATGCCACGTGCCATTTCATCTAAGCTTCAGAGGCACTCACACATTGCTGTGCGCTGTGTGCTCCCCCAGTGTTGTCTTCCTGAATGCACCTTGTTTTTCATTGTAGACACCGTGCACTGAAAGTACGCCTTCAAAAAGCAGTACATCATCTACAACATCATTTACTTCATTCATAGATCCTAGACTTCTGCCAATCACCCCTCCCACCAGTCCAGTAGGACCTCCCTGTAATTCTCGTGAGTATGCTTTTCCCTTCTCGTATAATGCCGTTCCTGGGCCCTTTTTCTCCTTTTTTGGGTGAGTGGTGAGGGAATGAGGAAGGCTTATTGCCTGAAAATTGAAACTATCGCTAACATCTCCAGAAACTGAAACTGCACATTGCTGAGCTTCATTGTACAGCTTCTAAATGCAGCTTGCTCTACTTCACTGCTGTGTTTTCACAGTACATACTCAAGAATACATGAGAAATTTTCCAGATATTTTTGTTTGTTACATTTTGCTTCCAAGGTGTTTTCTGATCTTCATGGGGTTGCCATAAATAAGCCAACTAAGAGACAAGCGTTCACATTTTTCATTATTCCATATGTCTTTTCTTCTAGCATCTAGTGCCAAACCCGAACCTGTCAGGAGGGAGAACGTGAGGAAGGGCTCTGTTGTCAACGTTAACCCAACCAATATCCGCCCGCAGAGTGACAGTCCAGAAATCCGTAAATACAAGAAGAAATTCAACTCGGAGATTCAGTGTGCTGCTCTGTGGGGTAAGCTCAGAAGCACTGGGCTTGGGTACCGAGGGAAGGCAGCAGCAGTAGCAGTTGTCAGCGTATGCCAGGCAGGTTTTGTAGGTGGACTGTACATTTCCTGTCAGGAAATCTGGAGTTATCCGCTAAGAACGTAGCTTCACACCACTCCTGCACCCCAAAAGGTGGCAAACAGATGTATTACAGTTGCAAAGGATTTCGTGCATCAGAGTAAGAAAATATTTTGAGTGGACACAGAGTTAAAACTGAGAGCCAAAAGATGCAAATGTTTTAGTAATGTGCATGGAGACTGAAGCACCTTTTAGGCATCTACCTTTTCAACTACTCTCCTTTCCTAGTTTCCACCCTGCTGGATCAACCTTTTTCCAGGGTCAGCTTCACATGACATGAAACCAAGATCAGCATAGAAAGACTGATTTTTAACAACTGAAGACCTTGACCCAGTCTCACAGCAGCTAAATTCTTGAACTGTTTTAACCATCTGCCTACTCCTAAAGAAAAGGGTGTGTTCTATGGGAGTCACCCAGCCATTTACCTGTAGTCATTTTTTGAATCTGGAATGAAAAATGCATGTTCTAGGTGAAATATTAGCTAAAGGAAGTGGAGTTTTCCAGTTTGCAGCTTCACAAGTTTTATGTAGTGTATGTTTGAAGAAGGTCAAGGTTTTAAATTGAGAATGGAGCTGCATAGCACGGTCTGTGAGTAAATGTGTGCTGAGGTTGAAGAGCAGCACGTTCTCAGCAGAGTATTGCCAGTAAAAGTTTGCTTGTTACAGCAGGGTACCTCGTGTCATTTCTTTAGAACCTGCTGAATAGGAAAAGTAGTTGTCATTGCAACCAAACAAAATCTGTATACAGGGAGCATCATCTGGTGTTGACAGCCCACTGGAGCCTTTGCTGCTTTGGGAGCAATTGATTTTCAGATAGATTCACTTTTGGCACTTGAGAGATTTTTTCCTTTTTTTGCACAGGCTGTTTTCCAGACAAACACTCTCCTTCCTAGTGTCAGCAGCCCCTCTTTCAACAAGTTTAGTCCTGCTCCTGAACTTTGAGCCTTGCCTTTCAAGGGGAAAGGAGGATCCTAGTTGTTAAAATTGGAAGAGATTCTCAGATCATTCCGTTGACAACAGAGCGGTGCTGAGCTCTGAGCCTTTTGCAGTGCTTACCAGCACTTTCCAAGGGCAGCAGAAAAGTTCAAGTTCACAGAGCTTTTCCTTGTTGTTTAAAAACATATTGACTTCAGTGGAATTATTCATGCTTCAAGTTATATGGACATTTAAGTATTCTGCTGGGTTAAAGCTTTATTGCTGAGATTCTTTCTTTCTTTCATTTTTCTGAGAGGTCTTCCACCAAACAACAGAAAAATTACCAGGTACCATTAAGGAAGACCAAATAAAAATCGATTCTAAAAATAATTAACACTGGGTAAGATTGGAATCATTAGGTGATTTATGTTGTACTTTTTACTGTGTATTAACAGGAGTGAATTTACTGGTTGGAACAGAGAATGGGTTATGGCTGTTGGACAGAAGCGGGCAAGGAAGAGTTTATTCCCTAATTACAAGGAGACGATTCCAGCAAATGGATGTTCTGGAAGGACTCAATGTGCTAATTACTATATCAGGTTAGTTCAGTGTCTAAAAGTATCTGACCTGCATTGGGTTTGGAAGCAATTAAAAAGAAGAATTAGGTTATAAACTAGGTTGAGGAATTTGCTTTTACAGAAAATCACAGGACAGTTATTCCTGTTAATAGGGAAACAATCCCGAATTTTCAACGTTTACATCCTCATTTCACATTCAGATGAGGTTTTGGCATATTTCATTACCTGGTTAATGTGTAAAATAGTTAGTGGGAGGTATAATGTGTGTCATATCCTTAAAATGAACTGGATCTCGGCAAGTAATAGTTTGTCAGTTTGTGTTTGTTTATGTATTCTTGTGATGGATGAGCACTGATTAAAGTGCAGTTCTATTGAAATATCATTAAATAACCTTGTTCAGCGGTCAAGAAGATATACAAACAATAATATTGGGGTGATCTATGGTGTGAAATTATCAGTAGCATCAAAAGGAGTGGCATCTATAACCTCTACTGATAAAGAGCTTAGATTCTGCCTTGCCAAGGCACTTGGCCCCTATTTGCCTGTGCATAGATGTGTCCTCTAAGGACGCCTCGTTCAGAATGAGGTCAGAGATGTAGGTCTAGCAGTGCATTGCTGCAGTTCCTGCAGCCAAACTCGCAGTGGTAGGTGATGGCAAGAGCTGTTTGGCCCTTACTGCCAGTTTTCAACTGTTTGTGTGATATGGTCCTTCTCTTTAGAGAGAGATCCCACATCCATATGAAGTAAAGCAGTAGAAAGGTTGATTGAGGTAAAAGATGGCAAAGTAATTTTAACCCTACAAGACATCCAAAAGAGAGTAGCTACCTGTAATGAAGATTGTCAGTTAATTGGAATTGAGAATCACTTATTCAAAATGGCCATTGTGGGCACTATCTGTATTCCTTCCTCCCCAACAGGGAGCAAATGCCAGGTCATCTGATTATTTCTGATAATGCATGCATCTACAGAGACCTGTTCTCTAGCCTAAGGGACGAATTTTAATCGGGTATGAAAATCTTGCAGGAAGCTTTAGCTGCACGTGCCAAATGCCATAGGATTGTTCATATTCCAATTGCCCCTTGAGTGCTATCGTCACACAAGGCTTCTTTCCTGTCCTAGTGCTGCAGGTCTCTCTTCTCACCTTGACGAGGCACGAAGGCCTCTGTATTCAAGGTCGTAGATCTCGGCTTTTCTCGGGGATGAGGGAGTTTGTGCTTCAGTGAGCTAAATCATTATACTTGTCTTTTCCTGCAAATCCCAGGGAAGAAGAATAAGTTAAGAGTGTATTACTTGTCGTGGCTAAGGAACAAAATTTTACGCAACGATCCGGAGGTGGAGAAGCGGCAAGGCTGGGTGTCTGTGGGAGACCTGGAAGGCTGCGTGCACTACAAAGTTGGTAAGGACTTGTTGGGTTGTCCTTAGGGTTCTGCATGATCGTTCTGCGATAAATCATCCTGAACTCACAACACCGGTCCTCTAATTCAGCTTTATTTCAGAATTGCACAGGGCTTAATGTCTCTGACTGTTGCCAAATCTTATTTTACATGGCAGATGCTTTGCCCCCTTGGTTTCCAAGTAGCTTCTCTCCTTGCAGTGTTACCAGATTGTGTTACAGCTATTTCCTGTGCAGGTGGCCACAGCTTGTTGCTCAGTTTAGAAGTTCTCCGGTTACTTAAGGTCTTCATTAGAGTTAGGTTTTCCACGTGCAGTGTTCAGCTTCTGTTTCTGATTGCTAGTTAGACTAGTAAAAGTGGACTAGTAAAGTGCTAGCAAATCATATTTGTAGACTGCCTATAGGTAGATCAAACTAGACCTTTCACAGCTTATCTCTGTGATTATATTGTAGAACACCTGAGTATTTGTTCAAACTCTGGTATGTGTTTGGGAAGTTTTACATGCTTCTGTTGTAAGTGTCAAGGAATGAGCAAGCCTGTCTCCCACATAAAACAAGCCTTAACTTTGTTGTATAGCATCTTCACCTCCTAAAACTTCCTGTCAAGCAAACAATGAATGTATAAGCACACACAATATACAAAAATGTTACAAACAGGTACCTGGGTTCACTGACACTGTAGGTTTGCACTCAAGGTACTATTACTGGTGATATTAAATATCATCATCAAGAAGCCAGTAGTCTTCCTTGCTGGATAGCTTCCCACTATACAAATGGTCCTGTGAGAAATTATTCCCTGTGATTAAGTTGGTTATGGTTTATATGTTCGTCTGCTACCTTAGAACTTTTTCTTCTTGTATTACAGTAAAATACGAGCGAATTAAATTCCTTGTAATTGCTTTGAAAAACTCAGTGGAAGTTTATGCTTGGGCTCCAAAGCCTTAT
The DNA here is from genome assembly GCA_003342815.1 of Eudromia elegans. NCBI lineage: Eukaryota > Metazoa > Chordata > Aves > Tinamiformes > Tinamidae > Eudromia > Eudromia elegans. Next base: position 1,060,191 of record PTEX01000032.1, read on the forward strand.
CACAAATTCATGGCGTTTAAGGTAAGTGGAACTTAAACTTCACTTTGGTTCAGACATATCTGTCCCTCACTATCTTATCACCTACTCCTTGCTTTTGTTTTTTGTTCCTTTACATAACATTTATTTCTAGCTAAAGATAAAATGCATAGTCTCTTAAGGAGAATGTAGCTCTTTTGACGTGCATTGAAGATGACAGGCATGAAAGTGCCACAGTCTTGTTTCTGTTGGATGTAGACACCTTGTTTCAGTGCGGTGCCACACTGCGTGCTTGAATTCACAAAGCTGGTGCTGGTTTCCCTCAGAAGAGGGGGAAATTTGACGTGAATGGTATTTTGTCTAACTTTCCTCTAGTCCATGTCTAGAATCTTTTGTTTTATTGTTCGCTTGTTTTGAAAACAAACACGAATTAGCCAAACTTCTTTGAAACTTCTAAGATGATGAAGGTGATGGCTTGTAAGTTCTTTAATGCTAGGTACAACAGTAAGAAAAATAGTAATGCTTAAGTGCTGAAAATTCTAAGGAAAGAAAGATTGTCTGTGTTGATCTGGAAACCAACATTTTTATTGTGTTATATAGTGTCTGATTTTTCTTTTTCCAGTCCTTTACATCACTTCATCACAAACCACTGTCAGTTGACCTGACAGTTGAAAATGGACAAAGATTAAAGGTGATATATGGCTCCCTAGTTGGCTTTCATGCTATTGATGTGGATTCTGGATCTGTGTATGACCTGTACCTTCCAACACATGTAAGATATTCCAAAAAAATAAGTAAACACATCTGTTTGTTGGACTGTATCTTGATGGTGACTGGGTATAGTGCTTTGTTTTATTTAAAAAAAAAGTAGGAGAATAATTTTTCTATGCTAACTAATAGAAAACTGCTTTTCATATAACAGTGACAATGAACTGCTGTTAAAAATCTCTCTTTTCTCATGTTCTGCATTTCAATTTTGTGATTGGTCAGTAGGCTTGTTGTATGGAGAATAGTATGTTTAGTTGATTTATCCTGGATCTTTAGGATTTCTTTAAAGCGTTGAAAGTCACAAAAATATCTATGTGAGTTTAGGTGACTTTCACAATCTACCAATGTGCTTGTGAGTATTGATAGTAAGCTGATTAAGACTCTTCTCCTTAGATTTTCAGTTTCCAATGGCACAAAAAAAATGCTCATTTTGGCTTGATTCCTACATATTACATTGTGTGCCTGTTTGCTGGAGTGATGTGACCACTACTAACCTGTTAAAACTCACCTAACAAAGTAATTCCTCTACAGACATGCTCTGTGCTGGGAAAGGGTTAGCTAGTCCCAGTGCCACTGCCTCGCTAGATCCTGAGGCAATGTGATCCAAAGGGAATTTCGAGAACTTTAAAGAAGTCCAATTCCAGATCTGCATGTTTGTAGCCTGTGCCTTGAACTCATCTTTTATTTATTTATTTGCAATACACTCTTGGCCCTATTTTCCAACCAAACGAATACCCATGCCTCCTCCATAGTGAGCAACTTGATCACCCCCTGCTCCCCAAAGTGACTGCTGCTACCCTTCAAATACTGTCAGAACCAAGTTTATAAACTTCTTTTTATTTAAAAACGACTTTTCTAGATATTCAGAGTAACGTGGCTGATTACTTGCTAAAAGCTGTTTTACTAAGAAACTTTTTCCTGTTGTTAAATGATGTGTTTGATGCAGCAGTCGGTAGCACCGGTGACTACATGCAGGTGTTGGGAGCTGCCATCGCTTTGTAAACGTGGCGGCGATGCCTGTGTGCCACCCCTGGAAGCGGGTTGCTCAGCGAGGTGACTAATGACTTGTCAGGAAGGCCATTAGCATAATTGCCCGAGATATGAAAGGCAAAGGAAAAAAGTCAACCTTCCCAGCACTTCTAGTTTTGCAAGAGGCTTCCAATATAATTATGCACGTGATGAGAGATGCTCCCCAGGTGGATGCCCTGAATATGTGGGGCACCTTTAGGAGGACTGTGACTCCATTTGTGTGCTTTTCCACCAAAATCCTAGTATGTACTAAAAATACATTTTCCCTTAAGAGTCTTACACCTGAAATAAATCCGCTCTACGGTGGCTGTGTCTTTTTCAGTATTTTTGTTACTTGAAAGAGCACCAGATAGAGCGGATAATTCTCTCAAGGAGCTTTGTAGTGGCAGCAGACCAGGCATTACCAGGCTGACTTGAGATTCTTTTGCTTTCTGGTACCCTCTTTTCCTCGTTGCCCACCTCTTTCTCCATCTCTTACCTGCTTCCATCGCTCATGCGAGTACCAAGGCAACGCATTAAAATTGCTCTGCGGCTCTGGATACCCGTTCTAGTGTTACGGATAGTTGTTGCGGAGGCACGGAGTCAAGTGGTGGGCCAGAGTGGGTTCGGTTTGGCAAGTACAGCTTCAGTGCTTCTTTCCTGTTCGTTGTGCCCTTACGGCATGCCTAAATGTGTGTGCTTGAAGAGGGAAGATCTGTGTGCTGCTTGTGCAAACGCTGTGGAAACTCCGGTTGTGTGCTTCCTATGGAAATATGAATTGCAATGGTTTAATTTATTGTTTCATTAACATCCTGGTTTGGGGAGCGCTTTGAGAAAAGAAATGCTTTGTAAATTGATTTTAAGGTTATTTTTCTTTCAGAATGTTTTCATACCTTCATAGTTGTATATGTGCATTTTTTTTCTCACGTGGGACATGTGTTGACTTCTGGGAGGGATTCTAGTGCAATGAACAGCTGTTTAAATAATATGTGGAGATGAAATGCACTGTTCCTGTAGCATGCAGAAAATGTGTGCTGAGCAAAATTTCAAAGGGCACTGTTGTTAGTGAATATAGTATGTGGAAGAGAGGGGCCGAGCAGAGTGGCTTGTGTTTGGAAGGTCCAGGTAACCGTTTAACTTGCTTTAAATACTGTTAAGCCTACAGTTTTCAATTCATCAGTGGGGCTAAAGAAATGCAGTGGAAAGTGAAAGCTCAAGCTCTGGTTTTCTGATATGTGGAAGCTTTTGTCCTTCCTCCATCTTCTGAAATAGTAATTTTGAATTCCAGCTCTATTCACCTTCCTTCTGTCTATTTATATAATGCCTGTGTTTTGTGAATGAGTCAGTAAATCTTACTGTTTCTCAGTACCCAAGTAATACTGATAAATATAAAGTGATATATTGAACATGGTTTTATTTGCAAACCTTCTGCAATATCTAAAGGGGTAAGGAGGGGGTGAAACCCGTGTCTAGCCCGTTTTTGCTAGCTAGCAAAATATATAGCCTTTTGGAAGCACTTCTTTCACTTTCCATGAGCTGCGAGCCAGTTCTTTTTACTGCTCTGCCAAGCCCAGTTAGATTGATATAGTCACTAAAATTGCAGTCCATTTTCTGATATAAATCTTCGTAAAATATGATTCCAGATCCAGGGGACTATTCGCCCACATGCCATTATCATCCTCCCAAATACCAGTGGAATGGAACTTTTACTTACCTACGAAGATGAAGGCATATACATTGATATATATGGGCACTTCACAAAGGAAACTGTTTTACAGTGGGGCGAAATGCCAGCATCTGTAGGTACGTATGAAAAATAGCACTTTATTAAGTGTAAGATCCTGCTGTATGAAACCTGACTTCTTTATTAGGTTTGGACCCATCTCAAAGTTGTTGTATGGTACACTAAGCAACTTCAGAGCAAGGCAGGTGTCTAAAGAGTAAACGGATTTATGTGTGGTTGTGATAAGACAGCCAATGACAGTAAAACAGTCTCCACGTTTGTCCCGTAGAATTTATATTTATAACATTCTTGCACATCATGCAGTTACTGTGCAGCCAAATTCACCGAGGATGCAGCCTACCACCAGTTTTTACTGACGTCATTTAAATGAATTACAAAGAAAAACGGTGCTTTTCTTTCCTATTTGAATTGTTCATAGCTCATAGCATGTTATGTAGAAACTCATAACTTGAGAGGGCTCATTGAAGAGATTGCAGATTTAACCACTGCAGGATGGCTGCTTACTTTTACCACCTTGAACTGGGAGTGCTGGAGGTGGGGGGTATTTCTGATAGGGGCTCAGTCAATCCAAGCTTCTGGCTGGCTTCACCTTTGCTGGAGGACTTCCAGCTAACAGTATGGGGAAGAACAGGAGCATCCCAGGCAGATCTTTGCTTTTCTTATGCAGTACCTTTAATTTCTCTTTTGGCTCACTCTTCTTCATCTGCATGTTAAAGCAACCGTACAAACAAAGGAAAAGTCCATGATTGTGCAAAAGGATTTTATCAGCAAAATAGAAAATGGAGACCCCAGGGAAGAACTGGGCTTGTTCACCTTTTTTCTTCCACTTGTAGAAAACTAGGTAACTTCTAGGGAAACACCATTAAAACCGGTAGAGTAGCACCAGAGTAAACGGAATCATGCAGAAATGATGGACCTTGTATTGAGTATTGACCTCAGTATTGAGGTCAAATAACCGACCTCCAGAATGCAGATTTGTACAAGGCAACTTAGTGGTTTTGCTTTTTTCTTTTACCTCTCAAAATAAAATTGAACATGAAAACTGCTTCAGTTATACGAATCAGTTCAATTTTGTATAAGTTTGCAAGCTGTAGCTATCTACTGTTTCTTTCTCTCTGATAAATAACCTCCACACCACTTTTCAGCTCATATCCAGAGCTGCAAGGCATAATTAAAATATATCAAGTCAGTTCTCCATTTTTCATATGCAACTATTGAATGGGCTTTGATATGTTGAAATTTTACATCCCCTCTGAATTAATGTTAGAAGCACCATAAGAAATAATGATCAAAGAGCAATTACCCAGCAAGGTCAGAAAAAAAAGTGTTCTAATGAGAAGTATTGAGTGTAATTGGAAGCTGTATAGAGAAATGTTATCTGAAGGAGGCAGAAGCTTTCAAGAAATGTGTCCTTATGGGAAGAACCTTCCTTAGGCATTAAAAAAGTAGCAAGCTTACTTAACATGAAGATTTTTTTTAACTGTAAAGTTTTACTCACCTTTTAATGTGTATATATATGATAATGATTTACATAAACTCTTTAACTCTTTAAACTCTTCTATTTTCCTACATAAGATTCATCAATTTACTGTCTTTTTTTCTGCCTTCTGAACAGAATTTTAAAGCTGCCTTTATATTGTTGTCCTGCCAGAAACTTACCTTAATCTCACGTTTAATAATTTTTAAAGCATGAATATTATTTGTAACTACTCCATCTTCTGGTTGTATTATTCTTACTATCTGCTATGTCCTTAAGAGTGCCTCATATTAATAAATCAGTGTGCTTCAAAGATGGATCGGAAAAAAAAAGGGATTTGTCAGATCCTGCTTTAGGAGGAAAAGTTTTGGAGGTTTTTTTTTTTTGGGTTTTTTTTTTTTTGCATACCCAGCTAGTATTGAAGTGAAAAATACTTCACCAGTAGGGACCAACTGAGTATGTGATACTCTCTGCCAATTAATTACTCATTTAAAAGTCCTTCAGTACACATCTGGCTAGGCATGACGTTCTCCATTTCACAAGGTTGATTACATCTTAATAACAAGAATGCCATTTGGATGTTCTCTTTCCCCATGCTCACACAGCAATTCCTCCTGTGTATGATCTATGACAACCATTTGCATGGAGGGAAAGAAAGATCTGATTGTTTTTGTTGCTGTATTTTAGATCAGTGGAGCAAATAGAGGATGGAGATGACACTTCTGAGAATGGTGTCCTGTCTGCTCAATTTTACAGTATAGAAGTTAGGAGCCCAGCGTGTGTTGGTGGTTTAACTTTATCAGCCCAGCGAAATGGGCACCACCATCTAGGACGTCCCTCCATCCTGGAAGAAGGGGCTTGGACAAGTGTAAGGAAGCAGCTCCTCAGGCAAGGAAGGTTAGGAGAGCTGAATGAGCAGCAGGCTCAGCTGTGGGCACATCCACGTGTCCTCATGTGGAAAGTTTTCTGTCCTTGTCCTTTTTTCATTATTTATATTTCTGTATGTCCCACAGCTGAAGGGAGGCAGTCTCCAAGCAGTTCCTCTCTCAGTTGTCCTTTGAAATGTTCCGGGATGTTAACTTGAGAGCTCTTGGGCCGCTGCTGCAGCAGCAGCGTTTTTGATGTATCAGATCTAGATTTTTTTTGGAACAAAAATTGTTGACTGTAGCACATTGGAGTGAGGTCTTGTGATACGATTCAAGATTTATTTCACTTCCAATTGGAGTCACATTGTAGCTAAGAACAAATTGACCCAACCCATCACTCAAAACTTGTTTCAAGTTCTAAACGGAGCTCTGTTAAGTATTGTTTTTTAATAATTGTTTCCCACTGGTTCTTGTTAATTTTCTTGCTTCTTTGACATTTTTGGCTCCAGACAAAAATGGTAACTGTTATGATGGAGGTTTGACTAACCGTGCTGTTTGCATGACCAAATTTAGGCTTTCACAGGAGGCACCATTCTCTTGGAATTTCCAGACTTGAGCAGGCCTGACAACAGTCTGTATGAGCTCATTTCAAAGTTTTGACTGTTTCAGGGATGAAAAGGTCTTGTCTTAGCCTTGGGGTTCTACCTAACCGTCCTTTGCTTAGTTCTTATTTTCTTTAAATAATTATTTTGAATTAAAACTTCTGTGGTTGTTCAGAATATCTTGACTGACTATGGATAAAGGAAAGGAAACAAGATAGTTGGGTTGCAATTGATGGATGGGACACAGAACTTAGCTGCGTCTCATAGCTGGGACCTCTGTGATCAATCTGTTAATAAGATATTTGAGTAAGGTCAAATCCAGTGGGAAATTAGAACTGTAGAGCTCTCCATGTTTAATCTGGAAGATATTTCATGTAGGTAGGGCTAAATACAAACAGAGCTATAATATTTTATCTCTATAAAAAAAGATTGAAAGTGGATTTAGGAAACATCAAGTTGATAGGCTTTGGGAGTACTTTTGCTCTTTCATTACAAATAATGAATTATTTACATTTGAGTAATGACTTATGTCTTCTTGGAGGGCTGGCACAAAAGCAGATACTCTCTGTAGTGTTCATGTTGGAAGCCAGAAGGAGGCTCCAAGGAGGAGCAAGATGACATTACGAAAAGCTGCTTGTATTGCTGTGCAGTGATCCTCAATATTCTTTAGCAGTCTTGAAGCAATCGCTGCCCAGCTTCACACAGAAAACACCTGCTCAGATCCGAGTGTTCCTTGCTATTCAGATCTCCAATGCAGCTTGTCACCAGGAACCAGGAGAAAGCTTGTGAACAAGCAGCCCCTCACACGGTTCTAGGTTGGGTTATTAGCTATACTAAAATAGGTACGGATGGGTACTACGCAGCAGTAGTGCCTTGCCTGGTCATCCAGGGGGTTTATCCTGGGTGACCTAGAGAGGCAGCGAGAGAGGCTGATTGAGTGGAGAGCTGCAAGGACACGATTGATGGAAACCTGCCAAAGGCAGGGATCAGCGGATGCTGGCAGGGATACTGGCACCTTGAGTGCAGATTTCACACAGTGGGAAAGATAAGAGGATTAAAAGTGGATTAAGTCTTTGTTTTTTATATATATATATGTGTGTGTGTGTATATGTATGAGTCTAAATATTTTAAAGTTATTATGTTATTATAATACAATATATAATAATATATAAAAATACGTTAAAATATACGTAGAGCCAAAAACTCTCAGAGTTGCCTTCAGTCCTCCATAGTGGAGCAAGAACACGGGGTCATTGCACTCACAAATGCAAGCAAAAAAGTTACTGGTGTTGCTAAATTCTAGGATCTATAGAATAGCCAGAGCAGCAACTTAGGTCTGGCTGCTGGTGCTGACACCTTCAGGGAGAAGATGCCACAGCTCCTGCTATAGATCACGTCATATTCTCTTTTAGATCACGTTGCTGTATTCTCTTTTTGTTTAGGCTCAGTTTTGGAAGCTAAGATTTAGCCATTTAAAGTGTATTGTCAAATGTGTTGTGCATGGTTCTCTTTGAAATGGGTTTTGGAGATTCCCACTGTATACTGGACTCCCATGAATGACTGCTTGCATTGGCATTCTAATTTACTAATAGTAGCAGGCAAATACACTAGTGGCATTTTTTAACTAACCAAATTCTGGGATTTTTTTGGGTTTTTTTCTTTCAGCATATCTTCAGTCAAATCAGGTCATGGGCTGGGGAGAGAAAGCAATTGAACTACGCTCTGTGGAAACAGGCAATCTGGAAGGAGTATTCATGCACAAGAAAGCACAGAAGCTGAAATTCCTGTGTGAAAGAAATGACAAGGTACAGACATCAGTACAGTGTTGGTGGCTAAGCAAAAATGAGTCCAGTTTGATTAGGAAACGAAGATCGTTTAGTTTTTTTAACTTTGTGTTTAAATTAGCTATTTGTTATGTAAGTTTTCCCTTCCTGAGTAAGTGTAGACCCCATAAACCCTCACTATAGATGTCCTGTGTTTTGCAGAGCTTTTTCCCCACTCCAATTGCACCAGCCCTTACAGATTGCATGCGAGCCAGCCGGGCTGCCGCCCAGCAGATATACTGGAGAGGGCTGCTCAGCCACTGGATGCTCATAATGCCTGACTGTAAAACTGCCCCTCCTTGACTACCAAAGTTATGTGCAGTTTGGAGCAGCCATCGAGGAAAACAAAGCGCTTTAATAGTTGAGATATCACGAGCACTGGAGTATAGATAATCAAGTGTGATTTCTTGCATATGGCATGGCAGTGCTTGATAAATGTTTTCTGAAATCTGTTTAGTCCCGCTGTTATATTTAGAAAACTTGCCCCCAAAGCTGTTTAGTTGTTTAAAATGTGCTCTCTTGCCCTTCCAAATAGGAAGAAGGAGTATGCTAGAAATATATCACAGTCGCAGCAAAAGCACTGCTTTGCTTTTAAGAAGTTTCTCGTGGAATTAAAATTGAATTGGAATCCATACATCACTACATTTTAGACAGTATTGTTCTCTCAGATTTCCTATATGGGTAAAAATATTCTCATAAATGTAAACTGACAGCTCTTTTTTTTTTCTTTCAAGGTATTCTTTGCATCTGTACAGTCAGGAGGCAGTAGTCAAATTTACTTTATGACTCTCGGTCAAAATGTACTATTCAACTGGTAAATCACATCAAAATGAAGGATGCTTTGAATTCCCTGTAGCTAGCAGTGTAAAATGCTTGGAGGTAATACAGACAAATTTGCACTTTTTACCTACAAGAATCCTGACATTATTAACTTATCAAAATTCATATCCTTTCAGTTTGGAAAGAATTCCATTTTCCTGTCAAATTATTGCGAACATGTTTAGTTCCATTTTCTAAAATGTGTTGCAAACCAAGACTGTATTCACAGCGTTAGCAAAAAGCAACTGTAATGAAGAATGTAGTCAATATAACGAACTCCTCTGCTATAAAAAGTGTACCTTTTTCTTTTATTCCTTGGTGTAATGCAATTAGTTTGAAACAAAGACTTTTTTTGGATGACAACTGTACACACATACAAAACAAATCTATTTGGTGACAAATTGGAATCTGCTTTATTTTGAATTAGTTTTGCCTAGCTTTACATTTTAACAAAATTATTACTGTTTCAACAAAGCATATTTGTCCAAGTCTTCTAATTGGTGAAAGAGCAACTGTTCATCAAGGGAGCTCATGCGGATTTGGACACTGAGGAATTGTATCTTGTCCTAGGTAAAATGGGTGCATCTCATGTCGGAGTTGGAAAAGCAGCACTCTAGATGTGTGTCCCATGTGGCAGATTTTACAAAATACAGCAGACAGGTTTCATGTTTCTCTCAGGGCTGAATGTCTCAGCCTTTAGACACAGATACTGTAGAATGTATTTGTAAAAAATAGTTTCAATAGTAGTTTGTCAGAGCCATTTATGCATAAATGCGGTATGGACCTGAACCTTTAAATTTTTACTCAAACAAGTGACCCACGCTCATGTGAGTTGATTTAAAGGCACTACTCTTGTGTATGAGGGTGCAGGATCAGGCACTTTTTTTTTCCCCACCCCCCCACCCCCTCCCTTCTTGCTCTTTAAGCATGAAATCTTCATATATTTGTTTGTAAATATTTCCAAAATTGATATCAAGATTAACAAATGTATTCTTAGTTATGAAAATATCCAAAGAGTTGATATATAATAGAAAATATAAATAATTTCAGGTGCTTTGTATGCTAATTGCATCTAAACAAAGCTGTATCCACCAGTGGTATTAGTGCCAGTGTTTCTGCCATAAAACTGTTCTCAGGGGCTTGTAACTTGGCCATAAAACTATATAAACCTTCTAGTATTAAATTACAGGGTTTAAATGCAATCATCAGCTGAATCTTTCGATATGCTTTGGAAATGTAAAGCATCAAATAAAAAGCAAAAGAGCTCATTCCAGACATTATGCAATATCGATGACACTGTATGCAAAAGTGAAATCATTAGCTACAGTGTTTGAAAATGGTTATTTTTTACTTGAAATAAGTGATGCTGAAAGGTGCAGGGGAAGTGTTTTGGAATATCTGGTCGTCTACCTCAAGGATGATGATTCAAAATTGACTAAGAAGGGGTGAAATTAAAGTTGTTAGAACTGGTAGCTGTTTTGTACAGTGTATGTCAGGTTAAGTTAGCATTAGTAGATGTGTTGTGACGGACGTGCTCGGATTGCAACCATTGGCTCCAGAACTGGTGTTCATCTCCAGAACCGTGTTCTTCAGCAGAGAAGTTTGAGGATTGAATCCAAGTGGGGACTGAGCACCATTTTCACTCCCACTGGTGGCACCTCAGGTGCTGGAGGGCAGGCTGCAGATGCCAGTGCTGTTGCCATCTTCCTTGGCTACATGGAAGACTGCACTTTCCAAAGTTTTTGACTTGGCACTTTTCGTTAAGTCTATCTACAATTGTGTAGTGTTTTTTATGAAGTATTTTCCTCTTGAATGTTTTAACTTACAAAAAATACAAGCCTAAAGACATGCTAAAAAATACATTGTGGTTGCACACTCAAAATGGATTTTAATGCACACAAATAATCAGTTTGTGCACAGACTTGAAATCTGAATGGTATACAATGCCCAGGAGGAGCTGCATACCATCAGTAGGTTTCTATTTAGTAGTGTTCCTGCCCGGATTTCCATGCTACTGAACATGGAGCTTGTTTGGTTCATCTTTCACCAAAAAAAAAAAAAAAAAAAAAGTGAAACTAAGAAATTCAGACACAACATATTGTGCTAATTCAAAATAGAGCAAAATGAAAATAAATAAATTAGCTTTTGACTTAAAGTAAAAACTAGAGGCACTGTGAAGAAAAAGACAACTTTCATTTTGTACCCCATGCGTGTACAAAGTGTGGCTTCCAAACTGCTTTTGCTACAAGCCGTCAGTGATCCAGGCTGCCATGCAGTATTTTTAAGTGTGCTTGTTATAGCCACCTCTGCATTACATGGGAGGCACATTGAATTTTACCTCCCACTGTGATTTTGGTGTCGACAGGTTGGTGGCAGCTTTTTCCTGACACTAGGCACCAGGTCAGAAGAACCAGTAGAGGATGTGGGCACTTGGAACAGCCCATGCCACAAGATTAAAGCAGCAAGTGTCATTAAAATTTTTAAATATATATTATTGTGACCAAAAAAAAAAGTTAAAACTGTAAAACTGTTTAGCTATATACCAGGAAAAAATTTAGAGAGGGAATGTGCATTATTGTGTTAAGAATTTAATTCTTAATCCCCTAAGATTTTTTCAGTTTGTAATTCAAAGTAGTGATTTTCCTAATTTTTTTTTTCCTCTATGTAAAATGGTTGGAGCTATTTGGTTTGGGTTACACCCATGTGTTAATATGAAAACAATCAGGCCCATAGAGATAAATGCTTTACAAGATGGATAGGTGGAATTCCAAGTAATAATGGTGCACAAGGAAAAGAATGTGTATGTAAGCCCATCAAGAGAAAATCAGAATGGCCGAAGGTGAGAGAGAGCTCAGAGAAGTTGAGAAAAGTAATTGGAGAGAAAGGAAATGAGAGGTGAGAAGCAAAAAGCTGAAGAAGGCGAACAGGAGTAGCCAGAGGAGAAGTGGATGTCTAGGACTGTTGTCTTAAAGGTGGGCAGAGGAAAAAGAAAAAAAAAGGTTGAGATGTCAAGGAAAGCGACCAAAGAGACAGAAAGGTACCCGGAGTGACTGATGGTCTGAACACTGAAAGAGTTCTGAATAACTGTTAAAAGTGCAAAGCAAAATTCAAAGACTGGAGAGAAAAAAAAAAAAGCCAGTGACCCAAGCTGTTAATGCTGTAAGTCTAACTATGCAAAAAATGTATACATTTTTTTATTTTCATTTTGTGAGGAGTTTCCCTAGCTGTATCCTGTTGCTAACTTTTAAAAGTTAAGGCATGAACAGCTGAAATGGGTGGGTTTTGTCCTGAAGTTGCTTCAATGCCAATAAATATTTTAAGTGGAGAAGATTAGAATATTAAGGATTGATATATGCAATACCCTAATGTCAGGCGGTGATATTATATTTGACCAGACAAGTCTATGCTAGTTTTATATCAATAAAGTTTTGTATGGGACCACTCGTTTAGGAATCGTGAACTGTCTTCTGCAGCCTAAACCTGTACATGTGACTTTAAAACTGGGAACAATGCAAGCTATGTACTGTACATCATGTATTTTTTTTATTATTCCCTAATGTTCAGATTGTACATTTGAAACAGTAATAAAAAAATAATCTGAAAACAAAAACTAATATTTTGCTTGTAAAGTTCTGTTCTATTGGTATAAGCCTACTGTAAAAATCATAGACAAGTTGGTTTTTAAATGGCCTCAGTCTACCCAGGGGAACGTCTGGCTCATTCTGTTTGCCTATAAAAAAGAAACGAGGATGTTTTCTTGCAGCGGATAAAGACGTTGAGGTGAGAGTGTGAGAGAGAGGCTAGTGACGATGGCAGCCTGCACTGTGCTGTGTGCTACTAATGAGTTTTACAGGTGAGTTTCTGTGTCTGTCCTCTTTGCACATGGGGCAGGTAGGATGGGGACAGTGAAGCTGGAGCACAGGGGCAGCTGCCAGGCACTGACACTGCAGCCACTGCCTTTTTTGTGTGTTTATCAGGCTCCAAGCCAACTCAGCCCTTGCACTTTAGCTCAAGCATGCTCAGTGGACTTTTCAGCATATGAAGTGTATGGGTATATATAGTAAGGCATGGTAACACATTGTAAATGTACCATTTGAGAGTGGAAGTTAGGAAATTAAACCCTGAAATCAGTGTTGGAGTTAGGGCATGAGGCAAGATTTCTATGATACCTTTATATTTAATGAAGATGTCTCCTTCCGCAGGGCTTTTATCTATCTCTTCCAGCCTAGTGGAGCATGAATGTTTCCAGCGTGTGATGTCTGGAATGGGATCTGTATCATAAGTTTAAAGGATAACATGGTTGCTTGGCTGAGTAGATCAGACTTCTTTAGGCAATCATCGTTATTTCCATTAAATGTTATTTCCGAGCTTCAGCAGCACCGTGTACCTGGATTCTTCCACAGTGGGACTTGAAAGGAGCGTCTCCTCCCCATTAAAGGAAAACATATAGAGCTGTTGTTCCAGTTCAATTTTGCTTTTGCAAAAGAGATAAGCCTTTAATCTGGATTTTTATCTGCTTCCTTCCCTCAAAATCAGGCACAATTGAATAGGTATAGCAGCAAAAATCCTCATTTCCAGCTTTGTCAGTGACTCTGTTCTGAAAACATCCACTATGCACTCTTCTGTCAATAAAAAATACTGTAATTTTTCCATGCATGACTAGTGGAGTTGGAGAGAAGTTTTTTTCACAACATTAACAAATGAGATGATGTTTTCTGGCACCAACATGGAAACATCTTGTACTTGCCCCTATGTATGTGAAAAGACACATAACTGAGGATCAAGGATTTACTATTTTCAGGATTCAGGTTGCCCTTCATGGTTTTCTGCTTGTAGATATGGGTTACCTTGGTAAAGGGCAATAATAGATGCAGTGAGAAGTGCTGATTTTAGTAAGAACCTGTTTTTCCCCTTGCTTATAGTACTGTCATATTTTGCACAGCTTCCATCTTCTCACCCTGTGTTTCAGTGAAGCAAGAGGGTTCCATTGTTTCCAAGCTAGGGACAGTATTTGCTTTGTCCTTTTCCTTCAACTTTTTCCTTCACCAAAAACGACACATAAACAAGCATGCAGATGTAAAAAAATTGAGGAATCAGAACTTGAAAATTGGTTGGCAGGCTGGTCTGCTAGTCTTTTACCTTTTGCCATTCCAATGTAAAGGAAGCTCTATTTAAAATTTCTCTATTTTTGGCTAGGTTATAAATCTAAAAATCAATGTTCAGTCTGCTCAGTTTCATGAAAACATGTCTACCCAGGTTCTAGCAGATGAGGCTGCTACAGCCTGGATGTCCTGGTCAGGAGCATGACTTTTCCTACAGCTGCACTTCTGGGCCCAGTCAATTACCAGCAACAAAGATGGTTACAGCTATAGAACTATACACACACAATGTAAGCCACCTGCTATACCACCGAAACTATGCATTTTGTATTTATTTTCTCCCTTGGAGCTCAAGTGATACTGAATTTTTTTTAAAAAAGTTTGTTCCATAGTACTAAATTGTTTTGGGTGAGATAGTTTCTGCAAAGAATGGCCATCATAAAACCTATCTTAAAAAATCAGTTCCGTACTTAGACAATTGCATTTAAGTTAAATGAAACATGAGCAAACCTGCAGTCTCTATCAAGTCTCCATAGATCCTGTGCAATACATCAAACTTCCATATAACAAAAGTACTAGAAATGTTCCTGCTGATAGTCCATCACTTTCTTCAATCACTCTTCCACGTGCCTGCTGCTGCTCAAGGGGCAAGCAGATGTGAAGGATAATCACCCCAAATCTTGTTTTTAGCAATGTTTAATCACTTCCTGTTATTTTCAAGGCTGCATAGATAAAAACACCAAGGAAATAATAGTGAAGCATACTGGAAAAGCTATTTTATTTTTGTGGAAAAAAAAATCTTTCATAGTGAGCTTTATACTTTTGTGCAAAAGCAAACTGTGTTCTTTTACTTACAGAATATTGTATTATTTTGCACCTTTTGTTTCTCTGACACCTGAAATGGAATATTTTCCTTAATATAATAGTTTGTTTCTTGCTAGCTTTCAGCCTATGTATTGATCCTATAGAGGCAGACACTGGTGCAATTCGTCATTTAAGTACATGCTTGATCTTAGATGTGAATAATCATATTGTCTTTAATGACTTTTTCTTAAGTTCTACTGGAACAGGTTCAACATGATGCACTCACGATTCTGACAGTCACCTATTCACAAATCATCACCCACCATTAATGAGTCTCCAAGTACTTCCAGAGAAGTTCTTTACTTCTGATTTCTAATACAGCTATGGGTGTGTTAGGAGTCCCCTTGGTCATGTATGGCAAAGTAACCACAGCGAGAGGAACTGACAGAGTTGGTCATAAAAATATGCTGTCCCTAAATGAAACTTAATGGAAGGGCAGATTCTTCCAGTGCTGCTAATTTTATAGAGCAGAAAGACACTTACTCTGCTTCAGTTTTCAAACTGGTATGCTAGCTAGACCTCTGCTGGTGAGCAAGAAGATAAGAGGAATAAGGACATAGAAGGAGCTACGAAACTGTGCAATATTTAGACATTTCCTCACTGTAACCAGTGACTCATTTTCATAGGTCAAAAAAGTTGAAGCCACAACCCCCCCGGGTAAGGCTTGTATGTAATGTGAAACATTCATCCCATGCAATGTTCATAAAAAGGTGTTTGGATTTTATTCATTTCTTAATCATAACTGCAATTTCATCAGTCCAAACAACAGATAATGTATACACCAAAAAAAAAAAAAAAAAACCCTACAATTTCATGCAACACCTTGGCTTCAAAATAAACACAACTGCTTTGTTTAAACGTTCTCTCTAAGGGCTGCATTATTACATAAACCCAAGCATTCCAGCCCAAAGGCCAATAAAGGCTTGTTTCTATACCACAGCTTCTAATTCGCAATCTGTTTTAAATGGTGCAAGCAACAAGTCTTCCAGTTTCCCTAAGGCAAATGCTGCAGGATCTCAAAGGCAGCGGACTGTGAACACAACCACTCTCACGCTGTGTGCCCAGAGAGAACTGCTGCTGGCCCAGCATTTGAAGCAGCTCTGCTAAACTGCAGCCCAGCTTTGGTCTTTCGCATTTTCAAAGGCTTATTCTGGACCAGCAACGCCAAAAAATAAAAGAAACAGCTTTTTTGCTTCCTCTTCTCGTCCCTTTACCTTCACCTTTTCTTTCCTCACTCTGTCCTACTGTTATATAGCCTGTTGCATTTCAAAAATATTCAAAAAAATCAATAATTTTATTTTCCAAAATAAAAAGTCTACTCATTTATACATGGCACCAAAGAGTCAAATAATGAAGGGATATTAGAATCAGGACCATTTCGAGCAAGAGGCAATGAGGACTAAATGCAAAGTCCTCAATTCCCAGATTTCCATTAACGCCATAAATGACTGTGATATCACAGAGGAGAACAGGAGGATCATCTTGAGGGCTGAGTAGTGGTGGGGTGAATAGTGACACATGAAAGGTCACACACTTCGGGACCAACAGGAAGAACGTGTCCCAGCACGTTAAGGACCAACAAGGGCAGAAGGACATAAGTGATTTCTTTCTAAAGAAGGAGGATTATGACTATGAACATGCTGCAGATGTAGGGAAAAAACAAGGGAAAAAGGATGAATGCAACTTCAACTTCAGGAGGGGGGAGCACTGTGACATTTCCACTACAAGTAGGGATGTGTTCACCCTGCTTTGGATGCAGGAATGAGTGATTATTAATCTAGTCAAATCAAGGGAAGAACCCTAGTCAAATTAAGGAGAAGCAGGTGCAGCAAACGGTCCTTGGGAGGATCTAGGCAAGGAAGAGCCTACTTACTGCCCATGAGGTGGGAGGACCGTGGCTTGTTTACCTCGCAAAGACAAACAAAACGCCTCGGAGATGACGTGCGGGAACGCTACCGGAGGAAGCGACGCGGGGAGGCGGCGGCCCGCGGGCGCGGAGCGAGGAAGGCGGGAAGCGGCGCTGGGGAGGGCGACACCCGCTCGGCGGCCGCTGTTCCTCCCTCGGGCTCCGCTCGCTGCTGCCGCCGCCACCTCCCGCCACCGGCTCCGCCGGCCCCTCCCCCGTGACCGTTGGGCGGTTTGAACGGCCGCGGCGCGCGCGCAGCAGCCCCGCCCCGCGCGCCATGGCGGCGCCCCGGCTCGGCTCGCCGTGACAGGCGGCGGCGGAGCAGGAGGCCGCGGCCGCCGAGCCCCGCCGCCCTCCGCTGCCATGCAGGACGCTGCCCCGGACGAGAGGCGGGCAGTGGCGGCGGCGGCGGCGGGCGGCGGCGCCTCGTGGCTCCAGAGGCTCTTCGAGGAGGTGCGCGGCGCGTCGCAGCTGAGCGTGGCGCCCGCCGCGCCGCC